>OZ024903.1:48078868-48365830 GCA_964017125.1 Flabesymbios commensalis
AGTTTGCCTTTTTTCAAGATGTGGAACGAACATTACACCAACCATGTAACGGCGCTGTTGTATAAGACCTGTAAAAGTCACACTTCCTATTTTAATTGGTGTTGTGTGTCTTCAAAGTTCTGACGTAATGAACATCCACCATGTATTGTATGTGCTATGTATTAGGGCCTAGACTCACTTATTTGCTTTTATTTTTTTAATATATATTTTTTACAACATTTTTAAAGCATGGTGATAGGCCGGCCTATTGCATGAGCGATATATACAAGCCTATTATAGCAAGGTAGGCTACTGGTCGCAAGCACGTATGCATCATCGATGTACGAACTACATATTAAAAAACATAGGTTTAATTAGATTAATATAGGCCTACATACTAATAAAATATATAATTTTGACCATAGCCTATAGTCATAATTACATATTTAATTAGTGTGTTTTATAATAGGCCTATATCATGTCCCACAGACACAGTTTAGTGAGTATAAGTGAAACTAGATATATGGTACGAGTTTGTAGGTTTAGAATCGAGAATGGTACGAGCTGGTAGAAAAATGGTACGTGCTGGTAGGTTTGGAATTTTAAATGGTACGAGTTGGTCGGTTCCGAGCTGTACATGGTACGAAGTGTCGAGAAATCGTCTAGAGTATCACATGTTTTATTCGACTATCGCATGCATTAACCCTCTGTGGTCTTGAATACCACGTGTCTAAAGTGTTAACACTCTGTGAACTACATTATCATGTTTCTCTTCTTTTAACCTACTGATTCCCAGAGCATTACATAGGTTATTTATTAACCCTCTGGAGGTTAGATTATAACCTATCGTAACTCCTGGGAGGTCTAGAAGGTTGAGAGGATAACGTGTCTAAAAGATTAACCATCTGTGGGCTATACACTATCGCATTTCTCTCATTTTAACCTTCTGATCTTTTGATTCCTGGAGCATTATATATAATTAAAAACTGGGCGCTAGAGTATTACGTGTATTACCGTTTAATACCTCTCACCATACCGCTTTTAGTGAGCTAAACCTATACCTACTGATGACTGTTTGTGTTATTAACCCTTTCAATTCTGAATTTACCTTTCTAATCTACATTCACTAGTTGATGAAGATGACTTGAAGTATGTGGTAAATTGAAGAAAGATATTGTTCCATAAAATTTGTGTTCTAACTTTCCTAGGTTTTAGCTAATTAAATCATTCTTCAGAGATGCAAAATGTTAAATGTTAAAGGGCTAGGTGATTCTGTTTAGGGCGCTTATATCCTCAGATTTCTTTAACATAAACAGAAAACGACACCTTGGGATGACATCAATTTTCGTACTGAAGTAGTGTATCCAACGGATCATGTTTTTATTTTTTTCAGAATTTTTATATTTTTACAAATATTTTTAATCAACATTTCTACGAAACCAGAAGTAACCCGAACAAACTATTTGTATACCTGAAGGACGATTGAATGTTTTCACAGCATTGGGCCACATGCTGATGGCATCGGCCAAGCGTTGGGTAGACAATCAGTGCTGCAGGTGTGTCCTCCCGTGTCCTATTTCACTCTTTTTCGGTGTTTTAAAATAGTTTTTTGACTTTTTCGTATTTTCAGTTAAGATCAGTAGGCTATATAGCTTCATATAAATTGAATTTTCAAAATTGACAACATTGAAAATGTCTCATCCCAAGGGGTCCCTTTACTACTAATTAAAAGTAATTCAGCAGTTATAGAAGACGGGTCGTTTGTCTTCACTGATCAATAATATGTAGGCCTATATCGTGACGGTCCCACTCTTCAGAACGTTAACCACGAGCTATCTCGTTCAAATAAACAGATATTTTTTTATTATTTTTTTATTTTTAAAAATAATTTATTTGAAACATGTCAGTGTAGTGTATTTTGTAATTGTATACATGTAAGCAAAATGTATGAATCAGAATGTTATTTATATATTTTTTTACTTTTTTAGTTATTGCTGACATGTTGCTTCGGAGCCACTGGACTGTAAGCCCTTTTTCAATAATAACAAAATAATAAAACAATGATCTTGAAAACTTTGATTTCTTTCAAAATATTTTGCTGATTTTCTTCCTATCTCCGATTTATCTACCTGTCTTTCCTTGTATTCTTGTTAATTGATCTCAACTTTATGCCTAGGTAATGTTTAAACGCTCACGATGCATAATTTTGCATCCCTGAAGAATGATTCAATTTCCTAAAATTAGATTTAGAAAGAAAATTTCATGGAACTGTTTTAATAATAATATCTTTTTAATATCAATTTTTAATATCAATTTACCACACACTTTAGGTCATCTTGCGGCTCGATCTGCGGCTTGTAGTGGATAACGATGAGAGATGTAAATTCAGGATTGAAAAAGTTAATAACAAACATTCATCAGTAGGTACATGACTGGATGCGGTATAATAGGAGGTAGTATATTTTTACATTTAAAATAAAGCTATGTCATTCTAACAGTAATCCAACCAAAGGGTAAATGTGACTTTCAAGTAACAATTATGTTTGGGCTTGATTTTGTGAGTTTTTTGGCAACCAATTTGAATTTTGTTGGGGTATTTTTATTATGACAGGTTGATTGAAATTTAGCTTCTGGGTTTTTTGTTTATGGGTTTGAGTTGAATACGATTAGTTATGTTAGTAAGCTGAGAAAAATGTCCCTAGTGCCATTTTTATGAAAACTTGTGCCGCCATTATCGAAAAATGTATATTAAGTTATAGCTCAGTCAATATCGCGGATAACGGCACAATAAGTGTGTCTACACCCATGTTTTGAGGGTCAAAGAAGACAGTAAATTATTTTTTGAGTGATTTTATGTATTTCAGAAAATTTGGTATGCAAATTAGCGCCGCCATTGCCGAACGATGTATATATATTTACAGCTCAGTCAATATCACAGATCACGGCACACCAAGTGTGTCTACACCCATGTTTTGAGGGTCTTCTGGGGGGGGGGGGCGCACTGGCTTCGGGGGCTCGCTCCCAAGACTTTTTTGGCCAATTTAGTGGACTTTTTAAAAAATTTGGGGCAAAAAGGGGTGGGCGTGCGCCCCCTGCGCCCCCCTCTGGATCCGCGCCTGGCAACAGTAAAAACAGCATGCAAATTAGTGTCATTATATGTCGCCCAGGACTATCGTTGATAACAGAACAGTCAAACATTTCTGCCCCTAGGCTGTGAGGGCTAGTAAACACAATTAAAATATGATAAGATTGAACTAGTAAATTCGAAAAACACTAACTTCCCTTTCAATATTTTACATAATATCTAAGATAACTTTTAAAGTGGCTGTGATGACTGATCAGTGGCCAAGATCACTTTCGTAGTGGCTGAGATAACTTTTGAAATGGACTGATCACTTCTTCAGTGGTCAAAATCACTTTTGTAGGGACCGAGACCAGTTTTTCAGTGGCTGACATCAGTTTGTTGGTGGCCAAGGTCACCTTTGTAGTGGCTAAGATGATTTTTATTGAGCATGTGATCACTTCTTCAGTGGCTAAGATCATGTATATATATATAGTGACTGAGATAACTTTTAAAGTGACTGAGGTCACTTTTAATTTTGCCTCGATCACCTTTGTAGTGACCACGATAACTCTTAAAGTAGCTGTGATCATTTCTACAGGGGCCAATATCACATTTGTAGTATATTTGTAGATCACTTTTTTGTTGGCTGACATCAGTTTCATCTTTTTGGAGGCTGAGATAATTTTTAAAGAGGGTGTGATTACTTCTTCAGTAGTCAAAATCAGTTTTGTGGTGGTTGAGATAACCCTTAGAGTAGCTGTGATGACTTATTCAGTATATAGTAAATATCCCTTTTGTAGTGTCTTTTAAAGTGGCTGTGATCACTTCTTCAGTGGTCAAGATTACTTTTGTAGTGTTTGAGACAACTTTCACCACTTCTTCAGTGGCCATTATCATTTTTGTAGTGACTGATGTAAATTTTAACCTGACTGTGGTCACTTCTTCAGTGGCCAAGACACTTTTGTAGTGACTAAGCTCACTTTTGTAGTGGTTGCTATGATCTTTAGAGTAGCTGTGATCACTTCGTCAGTGGCCAAGATAATTTGTAGTGGCTGTGATAAGTTTTAAAGTGGCTGTGATCACTTGTTTTCTTCATTGGCCAAGATATCTTTTTCGTAGTGACCAAGATCACTTTCTAGTTGCTGCCATCAGTTTGTCGGTGGCCAAGATCACCTTTGTAGTGGGTTAAGCAACTTTTTAATTGGCTGTGATAGCCAGATATAACGTTTAAAGTGGTTGTCACTCCTTCAGTTGTCAAGATCACCCTTGTAGTGACCGAGATCACTTTTTCAGTGGCTGACATTAATTTGATTTGACAACGTCTTCAGTGGCTAAGATTACTTCTATAGTGGCTGAGATTACTTTTAGCGTGGCTGTGATCATTTCTTTAGTGGCCAAGGTCACCTTTGTTGAGGCCGAGATAGATTTAGAAAAGGCTGTGATCACTTCTTAAGTGGCTACGATCACTTTTGTAGTCATTGTGATCACGCCTCCAGGCTAGGCTCCCCACTAAGTAGAATAAAGTATGTGCTATCTAGCTCTAATAGCTTAGACTAGATCACGCATGACATTACATTGAGATACCAGCCTATTACAGCCTAGGCTTTTTCTTTTAGATGTGATAGGCTTGACAAGCCTTAATCATGTTAATCTACTCTTCTTTTTAGAAATAATCATATTCATCCATGTCATGCATGTAGCTTAGACATGTCATGCAATTAGCTTAACGAGGCTGGTCTCAGCTAAGATAGGCCTATCCTGTGTTATCCTTTAGCCTGACTTAACGGTAAATTTAAAAATGGTTCTGTTCATTTGCTGTTTTTTCAAACTTGATAGATCAATCATATGATATTTTAATTGTGTTTACCAACCCTCAGAACCTAGGGTAGGACTTTTAAACTGATCGGTTATCAAAGATAGGCCTATTGAGAGACATATGAAGCGAAATTAATTTTTAAGTAATGCACTAATTTGCATAGTATTGTATTTTTTTCTGCAGCACACCAGATCACTCCAAAAATATTTTTACTGTCTTCATCGACCCTTAAAACATGGGTGAGGCCACCCTTTTTGTGCCGTGATCTGTGATATTGACTAAGCTATAGATAGATCTACAGTTTTTGGTAATGGCGGCGGTAATTTGCATACTGAATTTTCTAAAATACACTAGATCACTCTAAAAATGGTTTTATTGTTTTCTGTGACCATCAGAACATGGGTGTAGACAACATTAGTGTGCCGTTATCTTTGATATTGACCAAGCTATAACTAAATATACATTTTTCAGTAATGGCGGCGCCAATTTGCATAATAAATTTTCTGTAACACACCGTATCACTCAAAAAATGGTTTTATTGTCTTTTTTGACCCTCAAAACATAGGTGTAGACACCCTTATTTTGCCGTTATCTGTGTTATTGACCGAGCTATTACTTAGTTTTCATTTTTCATTAATGGCGGCACAAATTGCATAAAAATGGCACTAGGGACATTTTTCAGCTTGTTAACATAGCTAATCATTTTCTACGGTTTTTTTTTAAGCTAAATATACTAGCTAGAAGTATATTTCCGCGGGTGCACGGGAACCCTATTTTTCGACTAGACTACATTGACTTGTCTCTCTATTAGCTGAATGCTGTATCACTGTCTGCCGCGCTGGACCAACATTAAAACAACATTGGGTCGACGTTTCGTGTTTGCTGGAATTACATCTGTTATTTATTTGTGAAATGTAGCTTTTGAAAGGTTCATACTGTCAATTTCAAACACCCAATGTTGGTTCAATGCTGCTCCACTATCTGTGACGCTGGCCCGGCACTGAAACATTACTGAATAAATATATTTTTGTGATTAAATGTAAATGGTGCTTAAAGGGCTGCTGGTTTGTCGCAGAAGTCGACATCCAAACTCTTTGTTACTTGAAAAGTCACTGTCGTTTACAGTTATTATTATTTTTTTATGGATTTTATGCCGGCTTATTTCTCCTTCAGTTTTACAGTTATCGCCACGACAAATCAAAGGAATGTTGGTTTCATGGCCACTTGGGTTGCTATGACTTTTCTAAAATATCCCACTTGTTCTTCTTGATCAAATATGGATTTCATGGATCCACTATGTAGCACTATATATAGATCAATGTCGGTTCACTAAATGTATGAATGAGAAAGTGACAGACCATTGGGGTATACTCTGTATAGTGTGTTAGGCGACTCGGCCGCTGATAGGGGTCCACTGTGTGGCTAACTCATTGACGTGACCCTTTGAGCATCGTTTAAATTTAATAATAAAAATACATTTATTCAATAATGTTTCAGAAAGTGGCCCAACATCTAACCAACACTGGGTGTTTTATATATACAACAGAAAACTTGTAAATGTTACATTTCACAATTAAAACAACAGTTGTAATTACAGAGGGGAGATGTTCCCAAATGTCCCTAATATCCCAAATATCCCATTTGTCCTAAATGTCCCATTTGGCCTGTATGTCCCAAATATCCCATATGTCCCAAATGTCCCAAATGGTCATTTTTTTCCTGATGTCCCACATGTCCCCAATATGCCCCAAATGTCCAATATGCCCCAAATGTCCAATATGCTCCGAATGTCACATATTGAATGCTTGTTGAAGTTAGGAAGTCGGGGTGAAACAGACTCTGGTAGTGCGTCATCCGCAGTCATTCTCTAACTCTCAAACTTGCTCGCGGGTCTCGTGCTTGCCGGTTTGGCAGTAACAGAAAGAATCAAATATAATAACAGATAATGTTCACTTGTCCATTTATTGTAGATAGATCAGATAGCGCTATGCATAGCTCACAGCGGGGAATGATGGTCCAGCCGAATTTGGCTGCTTCGAACTCTTTGGGGCGTCTCGCTTGAAGCGTCTGCTCGGGTTGGATGTCGGGAGCGGAATGAACAAGAAACGCGGGAAACCAGCTGATGCGGTTATTCCAGGTCTGCCCGGCCTCACTGAGGTCAAATGAGATCGAGATGCTACAGTGCCTCATGCTTAGCGTTTTCAAATGTGTTTTGTTACAATGTTTTGTACTTTTTATGTTTGCCACTTGCCTATTGCTTAATAAACGACTACGTTACATCGCAAGATATAGGCCTACAGTCAGTGAAAAATATAATATATAGGCAACCTGTAAGCCAGTTTTTATGCAACACCGTAGTCCCAAATATAACCAACACTACATTACAGAGACTGACAACTTATAAGTGCATGTGTGAAATTACTCATATTTGCTTAATATGAGACCAGACATTTGCAAATATGATGTTTACTCATTCCATTACCAATAGCAGTAGTTTGATCAGCTAACAAAATGGATTAAATTCGACTATAGTCGCGCTTAGCGGTTTAAGGGTTAACATGCGGGAATTAATGATTCAGCATTTTTTGTATTGACTGAGCTGACCAATGAGATATCTTCAAGTGTGATATTTTTCTCTGAAGATTGAAATAAAAGGATATTTTAAAAAACTTGATTTAGTTATCCAGAGGCAATAATTAACAATTCATTGATGATAAGCCTGCAGTAGCCCCAGTGGCTGAAACAGGTTTTTCGGAGAGGACGTACGTCACGACTAGGCCTACAGTATTATTAAATAAAAGGACGCAAATTTAAAAAAATTGTTGTAAAAAGTAGCTAAAAATATTTGTCTAATATAAATGTCTACAGTAAGTGGCTATGCCAACGACGTACGTGTCGAGACTATACATGTAGCCTACAGTGATAATTATGAATAAGAAGAATTCGTAGTCTGTACGTATAATTCTGTCTGGCGTAGCATTGAATGGCGGTAAACATGAAACTTCAGAATTCTTAAACGTCAGAGCATGCTTTCTTCAGATGTTTACAGTTTAGCTCAGTTTTGGTGAAGAATTAGCAGATTAGAAAATTTGAGTGACATGTAATGTAATTCTGACATCAGATTTTAAAGCGTTTGGTTGGTAGTCTGCTCCCAGGACGATTTGATGGCTTGTCCAAACTGACGGGAGTCCTGGGGCTGGGCGATAATACATGAAAATTAACTGCCAATATAACACTGAATTAGGGTCATGTCGGACCTATGCCATGTCCGACCTACCAATCGGCCTCACTTATCAGCTTACCTACCATGTCGGACCTGTCAACCATGTCGGACCTATCTTCTATAGGCTATAGGCCTATGGCTGCTCTGCATCTACCAGGTCGGACCTATTTTCTAGCCTCAAGACAAGTAGTCTAGTCTATGTATTAAAACAAATAACAACACTTTTTAAGTAGACTAGTCTATGTCTATGTTACAATTAAAATAACAACTCTTTTTAAGAATACTTATAGACTTTTTATTCACAGTAATATAGACAATAGTCTAGACATATAGGCCTATATTATATATTGGCAATGCCAAAGCCATGGAATTGCGACATAGGCCTAACAGCTATTTTTTTAAAAGCATTCAAACACAAAATTAACTCTCTTGTTATACCCAGATTCACATTGTGGATGAAATTTCTCAATTAAATCAACATATTCCCACCTAATCTATTTTAATGTACATATTCACTTACTGTGTGTGATGGGGCGATTTTATTTTCAGACAATTATTGAATTCCTCATGCTGAAAGGATCTAATTCATTAAAATAAAAAAACGAGCTTTGAGTTTTGGTTAGAACTTGGCGCCATGTTTACATTTTTCCACCCACTGTCGTCTGTCCGGAAGTCATGTGTGTACGTTGTTGGCTGTCTTATTTCGTCTACGGTTGATACAGCCTCGTTTGAATGGGCACTCCACGCCTGAATTCAAGCAGCATTGACGCAGTCCACAGCCACTTTGCGCCAAACTTGACGTAAAGTCTTTAATCACAAATTTTTTCAACCAGCTATGCTGCGAGAAAAAAAGGAGGATTGCTTATAGGTGTTAAACAAACCTACCAACCCTCTTCGGCGGAATAGACTTTCCCGTGTACACGTGCTGCGACGATGTGGAACAACAACATGTTGTACAATTCTGCACTGGAAGACGGCAGTTCTTTCAAGTAATAATTTAATCTTAATTATCTTCACAATTATTGGACCGTATTTAATGACAATTGGTTGTTATAGCAGCGAAATATACATAGCATACCTACAGTAAATTTAAAGTATGTACAGTGACTAATTACCATGCAAATAGTAATTTAGTAAACCCACCAGATCACTCTAAAATGACAAATAAAGGGGAATCCGACTATAGACAAATAACAAATTTTCTCAAAATTTTTTGTATGAATTTATATATTCTGACTGATATTAATAATATATATTCACAGCGCCACCTAGTAGTGATTTTTTACTATTTTATCCTGCAAAATGATATGTATTTTCAATGTTGATGAAAAATTATTATCTTAATTATTTTACTTAGCTTAAGGATAATAGGTGATCATGGGGACGTATGCTTTTGATGCTATACAAAGAAAACAAAAAAATGTCTTGAACGGTTGGTTTATTCCGTGATTTAAGTGTCGTGATGTATGCAACGTTGCGTACGTCACAAAAAAATGTAATTTATTTTATTATGAAGAATATTTGGTGAACATTCTGAATATATTTTCAACAAAGTAACAAATTTCCATAACAAACAATTACAATGTTAGTTAGGCGTGTCATAACATTAATGTGATTATCTTTAGAAGTATATTTGATTGCATAAATGTGTTAGAATATATCTTATTAGTGACAGAAGGTCTTTTAAATTATATTTGATATTTTAGAAGATTTTTGTTATAATTTAATAATTTCATGTTAATCTGTGGTGAAACATGTGAAATGGCTAGATTTGACAAAAATCTCATTTTATAGATTATATGCCTGTTAAATAATATGTTTGATAATTATGGTGTTGTGACAGTTTTACATAGGGGGGGTACATAGCTTTATTTCTGTAGTCAGACTTGTAGTCTAGACTTTGTTTTGAGGCATTTCAGTTAGGCTAGGCCTAGTACCAGGTTACAGGATTACAATCAATCATCAATGTCTGCCTGTCACTACATAATTTGTAGTCTACTTATTAGACGGTTTTAATTTAAATATAATTGGTTGGCATAATTTCATTAATAAGCGCATTTGTTGGACTGAGGGGCAACGCTATATTTACTAAGGCTATCTCGGCGGCAGTGGCGAGTGTCTTGTGTGACACTGTCAGTGTCACTTTTTGCACTTTGCTTTGAAGTTTGACTTTCTGTGTCAGTGTGTGCTGATTACGGCAACTGCCGTTTGTAACATGGTCAATTATTTCTACCGTACCTGACTTCAATTTGTACTGAAGCTTATTTCATTTCTGAATATTTGATAACAAGTTGGAAAGTGTACTTATTTAGCATAATTTGATGTGAACAAATCACGTTATCGCTCAGTCCAGCATGTTTTGAAACACCGCGCTTCTCACGCTGCAATGTTTACATGTGCTGTTACGCACGACCTGTCATTTTTGCCAATTTCGGAACCTTGATTCTCTATTCCCGCGAAGTTTCAACCCCCAAATTATACTTGTTTATTATCGGTAATAACGATGTATTTATGTGCCATCCACGCTTTTATTGTGTTTTATAAAACGTTTTAATATATATTTTATTATATTTAGGCTAGTTTTACGGTATTGAGTATAGTCAAGGCCAGTCAAGGCCGTTTTCGTATTTTCCATGTTAGGTGGAAAGTGCGTGGATCTTTATGTGGATTCCACGGAAGTCCGTGGATTTTGCGTGGATTCCACGGAGGTTCGTGGATTTTTACGTGGATTCCACGGACGTTCGTGGATTTTTACATGGATTTTTACTTGGAGTATAAAAGGACATGTAGCGTGGATTCCACGAGCATTCTATCATTAGAGCTAGACTAGACTAGACCTATAGAGCTCCCTGTGCCTAGTTTAGGTGGGTGGTTCATGTATTATTTAATTTGGACATGAGATAGGCTAACGATTGGAAGTATGCCTTAGGCCTATTTAATAGTAACAGTAGGTTGGGGGTGGGTGTGTTTGATAAATGGGAGATAGTCCTATTTTTCCTAGTCTGTATTTTAGTCTATAATTTCTGGGTGGTTAATGTTAGAGTTCTGAAAGTGCAGTAATTCACATGGCACTAGGTACGAGTGAGGAGAATAGGTAGTTAGCGCCCCGGCCGGTAGCGCCTACCTGCTATGATATATATAAGTGGGGGTCAGAGTTCAGACTTAACCAATATGAGGACGATAGGGTAGCTGGCCCTTAGTTTCCGTTGATTACGGTGGTCATTGACCTGGTGTTGTAACCCCAATTGGGATGATTAGGCCAAAGGGCTGTATCTAGGCTCTTAGTTATTATGGTTTACGGGGTGCACAGTAAATTATTTTGCTAGAGAGACAGGTGTTGTACTTAACTGCATTAACCCCATGGTTTTAGTTTAGCTAGTGTTAGCTGTAGGCTTTGGTACTCCTTTGATGATTCTGGAGTTACCTGTTTTATGATACTACCTAGTTTTACTTATTATAGGGGGTAGTTTGTATTTACCTTATTCTACTTAGTCTGTTGGAAGGCTTGAAAGAGAGGCGGAGGTGTTAGTGTGGTATAGACCCTCATGACTGGTCCAAATTCCAGTGTGGGCTTGCCTCATTAACACTATACCTACTCGTTCTCGGTTCCACTGTTACCTATTTATATTTTCCTCCTTAGTGTAGTCTACTGGAAGGCCTGAAAGAGAGACGGAGATGCTGGGAAGGTATAAGCCCTCATGACTGGTCCAAATTCCAGTGTGGACTTGCCTATCCAACATTATATTTCTCTTTCTCGATTCCAGCTTAGCACCTTTCATCTCACCTTTGTAGTGTAGTCTATCAGGAGACTTGAAAGAGAGACGGAGATGGAGGGAGGTGTATACGTTCTCATGACTGGTCCAAATTCCAGTGTGGACATATGCCTCGCCAACATTATATTTCTCTTTCTCGATTCTGATTTTCCAATTGTTAACCTTACCTCTCATGTAGTTTTTCCTGGAAGGCTTGAAAGAGAGGTGGAGATGGTGTGGAGGTGTAAGCCCTTATGACTGGTCCAAATTCCAGTGTGGACTTGCCTCCTCAGCATTATACCTTGCTCTTTTAAGGTTCCAGTGTAGTTGGATCCTGACATATGTAGTTTTTAAAGTAGTAATTAGAGCACGGCTTAATCCTGACAAATTGAGCTATGATATTGTAAATGGGGAATTCTAATATGATTTGTTTTGATATGATATGTATGTTGAGGAGCATAATAAATGTATTAAACTTATATATGTGTTATGACTCATGAGTTGGAGGATTCGTTAAATACTTTTTGGTGCGGGCCTGGGGTTCGCTTATCCGTCACACGGATTTTTGGTGTCAGAAGCGAGATTCCCAGAAAAGAAGTGAAAATTATGCTTCGCCTCTGAGAATCTAGTGATCGAAATTACCCCGCCAGATTTATTGAAATTATATTTTGTCATCCTCCAGTGACTCATGACCGTATATAAGATGGGAACCACCCACCATAAGCTCTGTTAAAGACAGTATGGTTAGAGCTGGCACAGATTTATTCATTTATATTATTTTCCCCCATTTTTTTTTTATAAGGTGGGAATTTCCTAAAAAGCTTAGGTAAATCAAAAATCATCTCCAGACATTACACGGTTCTGAGGGAATGAATAGTGAACTCAGTCAAAATATGGGTCGTAAACGTGGGGCGAAAAATCAAATCGCTGCAAGCACTTCTGAAGAGATACATCATATTGAGACAATTATATTGAATCCAGAAGAAGGCGCAGCTGGTGATGATGTGGGACCTCCTCATGAAGCCAATAAAGTTCAACAGAATATTTCACCACTTGTATCTGACAGGGCAAATTTTCAACGGGAATTACAAGTGGCAGTTGATGAAGCTGTACAAGGAGCAATGCAAGAAGTTATGCAGTCAGTTAATAATACAGTCAGAGATACAGTGAAAGATATGCGAACCGCAATAGAGAACCAAATATCTACTGAACAGATTCCGCAGGAACAGAATGATGGCACATGGCGTAAAAGTAGGCTACGCGAATTACCAAGTCGTAGACGGAGACAAGATATCTCAAGTGATTCTGATGATGAGCTGGATCATCACCATTCACAGTCACCTGGATCACACTCTGCTCACACATCAAGCTTATGTCAGGAACCTAGGCGCAAATATACAAAGATACCACCTTTTAACGGGAAGGAATCCTGGAAGACTTGGTATAATCGATTTAGTGAAATCGCAGACAGACGCCAGTGATGAAGATCGACTCGACGAGTTGCTTCCAAAACTACAGGGCGATGCAGGAGAATTTGCATTCGGAGAACTGCCGAAGACAGTCCGTACCAGTTATCAAACCTTAGTTGCAGAACTTGAAAGCCGATTTAGAAAAGTGGAAACATCAAAGTCATTTGAGCTGCAGTTCAGCAACAGGAGTCAGAAGCAATCTGAAAGTCCTGAGGCCTATGCCTCTGAATTGAAGCGTTTATATACAAAAGCGTACCCCAAGCGCCAGGCTGAGACACGGAAACAAGATTTAATTCGCAAATTCCTTAATGGCTTGTATGATGATCGAGCACGTTTTCACATAGAGTATGTAAAAGACCCATCTGATATTGACGAAGCAGTTTTCGAAGTGGTAAATTTTACTGAAATTCAACGTCGAAAAATAAATTCGCGAACAGAAGAAAAATCGCACAAGTGCAGCCGAATGCTGAAAACTGATAGTGACTGTATACAGGACACAGAAGAAGAAATCATGACTACTGCCCAAATAAATGACGAAGTTCATGTTGCAAGAATGCCGGGACCTGTGACAGCAGTTAAATCAGGAAAAATGAATGAAAATTCACCGAAGAATATCTCTGAAGATTCTCAGGCATCACAGAAAATAGAGAAAATGATTGGTGACATAGCCAAAAGTCTTGAAAATTTACAAGGAAAAATAAATAAAATGGAAAACGCAAGAGATTTCAAGTCGGGGAATTCAGATCGAAAGAATTTCAAGACAGGAAATGCGGATTCAAGAGGTTCCAAGCCAGGAAATGAAGATCCAAGAAATTTCAGAATGGGAAATTCTTACCACAGAAATTTTAAAATGGAAAATGTCATCTTTTTCAGACCGAAGTGAATTTTTTAGGACACATTGTTGGTGTTGACGGAGTTCGTCCAAATGCGGAGAATGTGAGCAAAATCCTTGAATGGCCTGTTCCAAAAACGCCTACGCATGTTAGACAATTTTTAGGAATGGCGAATTACTATCGGCGCTTTGTGAAAGATTTCTCTAAGTTAGCTAAGCCGCTAACACGACTGACATGCAAGAACACTGTTTTTCAATGGACAACAGAATGTCAGAATGCTTTTGAAAAACTCAAGAATATTTTGTCTGGACCAGAGATTATGGCGTATCCCTTGTTGCATGGTACATTTACTTTAGACACTGATGCAAGTGACACTGCAATAGGCGCGGTTTTATCTCAAGAACAAGACGGAAATGAGCGGGTTATCGCCTATGCTAGCCGATCTTTGAGCAGTGCTGAGAAGAACTATTGTGTGACAGACAAGGAATTATTAGCTGTTCGCTATTTCATTGAATATTTTAGACAATATCTCTTGGGCGTAGAATTTAAAGTACGGACAGATCACCAGGCACTAGTGTGGTTATTCAGTTTGAAAGAGCCGAAAGAGCGTATCGCCAGATGGATAGAAATACTTTCCGCCTATAAATTTTCTGTAGAGTACAGACCCGGGAAGAAACATGGGAATGCGGATGCTATGTCGCGATGTCCGTGTCCTCAAGATTGTTCATGCAATGAATTTGATAGTGTCGAGAATCTTCGCTGTGGTCCGTGCAAGAAATGTAAACGACGAGCACAAGATATGGCCAGTACTTGGAACTTACCCAAAAATGACAGGATTGCAAGAACACAATTATCTTCGGAGAAGTTGTCAAAAAAACCGTATGTATGGATACTACACATTATATTATTATTCTTCAGCTTTACTTGGCTATTTCAACATTTACCTACATCAGTGGTAAGAAGCGTACAGACAAGATCTTCAAGTAGAAATCAGTCTCAGCAGGAATCACAAGCTGTGTCAGAGAATATCCCCGATAATAATCAAGAGTCATGGTGTGGAAAATATAGCCGGTCTCAAATTCAAAGAATGCAGAGGGTCGATGACGCTATTAGTATTGTGCATAATTGGTTCAAGAATGGCAAACGACCACCAATCAACAACATGATAGCTGAGAGTCCGATATTACGACATTATTGGAACCAATGGTGTATTTTGGAAATGAAGAATGAACTTATTTACAGAAGATCTTATCATTCAGATGGTAGAAACTTTGATTTACAGCTTTTAGTCCCGGAGTGTTTACATAATGAGATTATTTATGATATGCATAACACCATTTTATCAGGTCATCTCGGCAGAAAAAGAACAGAGAAGAGGCTACTAAGACTTCACTATTGGTATGAAGCTCGAACTGACATCAAACAGTGGGTGTTGCGCTGCGATACCTGTGCAGCTGCGAAGAAATTATCGAAAAATCCGAAAGCTCCAATGGTGAAAATGACGGTCGGTGCTCCATTGGATCGACTGGGGATAGATGTTTTGGGTCCACTGCCAGAGACACCAAGAGGGAACAAATACATACTTGTAATAGCAGATACTTTTACTAAATGGGTAGAAATATTTCCAATGCCGGATCAGACAGCCCTAACTTGTGCAGATTTACTCTTAAATGAAGTGATCAGTAGGTATGGAACACCGTTGGACCTTCATTCCGATCAAGGACAAAATTTCCAGAGTGTGATATTTGCAGAATTGTGTACATTACTAGAGGTCAGAAAAACAAGAACTTCGCCGAGAAATCCGAGGTGTAATGGTCAAACAGAGCGATTCAACAGTACCTTAGTCCAAATGATCAAGTGTTTTATTAAAGACCAACATAGAGATTGGGATAAAAATCTGGGTTGCTTAGCTGGCGCCTACAGATCATCTACACATGAATCAACACAAATGACACCTAATATGCTCATGTTGGGAAGAGAAGTAAGACTACCGGCCGAAATAAAGTACGGGAGCAACACAAACCAGGCATATGAATTAATTTCAAGCTATGGGGAGTATGTGGGTGATTTGCGAGAACGTATGCAGAAAGCACATGTCATAGCCCGTAAATATTTAGGATCATCGGGGAAACGCCAGAAATGCAATTATGATGTAAAAGCGAATCTTCAGAACTACCAAGTGGGTGATTTTGTTTGGTATCTGTCTGAAATCAGAAAGGAGAACCAGTCATTAAAATTACAGATGGCTTATGAGGGACCATTCCTGATAGTCCAGAAACTCAGTGATATTGATTACAGAATACAATTTGATAAGAAGGGAAAGCAGAGGGTGGTACACTATAATAAACTGAAACCATACATGGGTCATTCCCCTCCTTCCTGGGCTAATACTGTAATGAAGAAACTTAAACCTGTGCCAGTTGTAAACCCAACATTGCCGTAACACTATCAAGTGTTACTATCACTTGTATTTATTGTATTTTCATTTTGTTCAATTTAGCTGTCAACCTGTGAAAATGACCAGTTTGAGAAACATAAATTATGTCAACTCACGAGGAAGAGTTTATGAGTGCTTACTCTGCACAAATGAAGTTATGAGGAGTGATTCGACCCATTTCAAGACACATTTTTACGGGAAGCATGTTCCTCTGGAGGCCAGCCCCTTCTACTGTGAGCTATGCAGTTTTCGAAGTGAATCTCAAGGCCCTATTGAGTCACATCTACAAGGCTACAAACCACATCTGAAAAAGGAGAAGGAGAGGATGAATGCTGGACTACGACCTCTAGGAGAAGAAAGTCTTAAGCAAAGTATTAATCCTGTTACCATCAAGGAAGGAAGGGACTACAAACGCTATGATGTAAAGCAGTCAAACGTTATTTGGGAAGCGAAATATGGAAAGAAAACACCTAGAAAAGAAACAGAAGAGGTTCCTCCCTATATTCCACAGCCTGTGAGAGTAGGCCTGCCACCAGTTATACATCCGATATACACCCCAACAAGCACAGCTACACTAGACCTGCAGTGGTTTCAGGACAATTTATTAAGCTCCCCAACAGAAGCACAATTCCAATCCCCACCTCCAGTGTTTGCCTCTTCAATAATGAATACTCCTACTCCACCTTTGAATACACCAGATCGCAGCCATTTAACACCATTGATTTTGAAAAGCACGATAACAGCAGCGCTACCCCTGAATAATACAGACTCGATGATCTATGCCTCACCACCACCACCACCTCCGCCACCACACGTAGACATGGCTTCTGTGTCACCCGTATTGAAAATCACAAAGATACAGAATAACTCACCAGCTACAACACCTCAGAAAACGCCTGAGCAGAGTCTTATCCAACCAGTTAGCTTCGAGAATACTCTACCAGCGCAGCCAGATGCAACGATCCACACGTCACTAACCCCACCACCTTCCCCACCACACATTGAGATGCCCTGTGAATCACCTATTCCTGAAATAACAAAGATAAAGAATAACTCACCAACTACAACACTACAGAATGAGCCTGATAAGAGCCATACCCAAAGAGTCAGCTTTGATAATACACTACCGGTACAGCGACCCATGATTGATACAGCCGTAAAGATCCCCACATCATCAACCCCTCCCCCACCACACCTAGAGATGCCTTCTGAACCTGTACTGAAAGCAGCGAAAACAACCAAAAAGAGGAAAGTGGAAAGCGAAGAGCCGAGAGAAGAAAATTTCGAGCCCGATTATAATGACGAAAACGAACTGGAAACACAAGAAAGCCGAACCCCCCCCCCCCCCCCCATAAGAAAAGTAAAAATGATGCTTCTAAGCTAATAGCGTCTATAGAGAAACTACAGCAGACAGCTGAGAACATGGTGGATGAAATGAGGAAATGTAGAAAAAGCATGGATGCTCATGCTGCTGTGTTTCAACTCATGTTTAAACGATATCACGAAGCTGAAATCGCAAAGACAATCACAAAGACTCAAACATCACTACCCCCAGAGAGAAAGGACGAACGTAAGCAGGAAAGATCTCACCGTAGCCCACGCCATCACCACCACCAACGAAGACACTAAGACATTAGATTGTGCTCCACCCTCAACACAGTCATATTGTATATAATTCCATACTGCTATTAATTTAGATTTGCTTTATTTTAATGGGGTATATTTATTTACATTTTTCAGAATGCTGATTGTACATAATGACATATTTTTAGTACTTTTTCTAGTCATTTTAGGGTGTATGAATTTTATTTATTTATTATGAGAACACACTGTACATAATTGCATACCTAATTATTATTATGTATCTTAGGATTTATTTTTATTGCTTACCTTTAGATAGTGATTGTATGATAGTAATGTTGGTGGTATTATGTCTATAATAGTCATAATACCAGCAATCTACTTAGGGTATTTATTAGTCTTGATAGAAGTGTTTTAAATTTTTATTGTTGCGTGTTGTGGGGACACGTAACACGCTAAGAGGGGGGTAATGTGACAGTTTTACATAGGGGGGGTACATAGCTTTATTTCTGTAGTCAGACTTGTAGTCTAGACTTTGTTTTGAGGCATTTCAGTTAGGCTAGGCCTAGTACCAGGTTACAGGATTACAATCAATCATCAATGTCTGCCTGTCACTACATAATTTGTAGTCTACTTATTAGACGTTTTTAATTTAAATATAATTGGTTGGCATAATTTCATTAATAAGCGCATTTGTTGGACTGAGGGGCAACGCTATATTTACTAAGGCTATCTCGGCGGCAGTGGCGAGTGTCTCGTGTGACACTGTCAGTGTCACTTTTTGCACTTTGCTTTGAAGTTTGACTTTCTGTGTCAGTGTGTGCTGATTACGGCAACTGCCGTTTGTAACATGGTCAATTATTTCTACCGTACCTGACTTCAATTTGTACTGAAGCTTATTTCATTTCTGAATATTTGATAACAAGTTGGAAAGTGTACTTATTTAGCATAATTTGATGTGAACAAATCACGTTATCGCTCAGTCCAGCATGTTTTGAACACCGCGCTTCTCACGCTGCAATGTTTATATGTGCTGTTACGCACGACCTGTCATTTTTGCCAATTTCGGAACCTTGATTCTCTATTCCCGCGAAGTTTCAACCCCCAAATTATACTTGTTTATTATCGGTAATAAGTTACGATGTATTTATGTGCCATCCACGCTTTTATTGTGTTTTATAAAACGTTTTAATATATATTTTATTATATTTAGGCTAGTTTTACGGTATTGAGTATAGTCAAGGCCAGTCAAGGCCGTTTTCGTATTTTCCATGTTAGGTGGAAAGTGCGTGGATCTTTATGTGGATTCCACGGAAGTCCGTGGATTTTGCGTGGATTCCACGGAGGTTCGTGGATTTTTACGTGGATTCCACGGACGTTCGTGGATTTTTACATGGATTTTTACTTGGAGTATAAAAGGACATGTAGCGTGGATTCCACGAGCATTCTATCATTAGAGCTAGACTAGACTAGACCTATAGAGCTCCCTGTGCCTAGTTTAGGTGGGTGGTTCATGTATTATTTAATTTGGACATGAGATAGGCTAACGATTGGAAGTATGCCTTAGGCCTATTTAATAGTAACAGTAGGTTGGGGGTGGGTGTGTTTGATAAATGGGAGATAGTCCTATTTTTCCTAGTCTGTATTTTAGTCTATAATTTCTGGGTGGTTAATGTTAGAGTTCTAAAAGTGCAGTAATTCACATGGCACTAGGTACGAGTGAGGAGAATAGGTAGTTAGCGCCCCGGCCGGTAGCGCCTACCTGCTATGATATATATAAGTGGGGGTCAGAGTTCAGACTTAACCAATATGAGGACGATAGGGTAGCTGGCCCTTAGTTTCCGTTGATTACGGTGGTCATTGACCTGGTGTTGTAACCCCAATTGGGATGATTAGGCCAAAGGGCTGTATCTAGGCTCTTAGTTATTATGGTTTACGGGGTGCACAGTAAATTATTTTGCTAGAGAGACAGGTGTTGTACTTAACTGCATTAACCCCATGGTTTTAGTTTAGCTAGTGTTAGCTGTAGGCTTTGGTACTCCTTTGATGATTCTGGAGTTACCTGTTTTATGATACTACCTAGTTTTACTTATTATAGGGGGTAGTTTGTATTTACCTTATTCTACTTAGTCTGTTGGAAGGCTTGAAAGAGAGGCGGAGGTGTTAGTGTGGTATAGACCCTCATGACTGGTCCAAATTCCAGTGTGGGCTTGCCTCATTAACACTATACCTACTCGTTCTCGGTTCCACTGTTACCTATTTATATTTTCCTCCTTAGTGTAGTCTACTGGAAGGCCTGAAAGAGAGACGGAGATGCTGGGAAGGTATAAGCCCTCATGACTGGTCCAAATTCCAGTGTGGACTTGCCTATCCAACATTATATTTCTCTTTCTCGATTCCAGCTTAGCACCTTTCATCTCACCTTTGTAGTGTAGTCTATCAGGAGACTTGAAAGAGAGACGGAGATGGAGGGAGGTGTATACGTTCTCATGACTGGTCCAAATTCCAGTGTGGACATATGCCTCGCCAACATTATATTTCTCTTTCTCGATTCTGATTTTCCAATTGTTAACCTTACCTCTCATGTAGTTTTTCCTGGAAGGCTTGAAAGAGAGGTGGAGATGGTGTGGAGGTGTAAGCCCTTATGACTGGTCCAAATTCCAGTGTGGACTTGCCTCCTCAGCATTATACCTTGCTCTTTTAAGGTTCCAGTGTAGTTGGATCCTGACATATGTAGTTTTTAAAGTAGTAATTAGAGCACGGCTTAATCCTGACAAATTGAGCTATGATATTGTAAATGGGGAATTCTAATATGATTTGTTTTGATATGATATGTATGTTGAGGAGCATAATAAATGTATTAAACTTATATATGTGTTATGACTCATGAGTTGGAGGATTCGTTAAATACTTTTTGGTGCGGGCCTGGGGTTCGCTTATCCGTCACAGTGTTATTAGAATACCATAGAATATCATAAATATATTGCCAGCAAAGGCAAGTGATTTTGATGAACCTCCAACCCTCCAAACGCCCCCTCCCCCCAAAAAAAATGATGTTGCATACATCACGATTGAATATTGCCGCCTGGTTAAATTCCATGAATAGATTTTTCAACAATATGACCAATAGATACAACTAGAGTCAATGTGTGATTGTATGCATGGATCATATTAGGGGTTTCACTTTATATTTTATATTGGCAGCTAACACAAAAAAATAAAACTGTCACAATGTTGCATACATCACGATGGTCTTGCCCATATATTTATACATTTTATTTAAAGTTCATTTTTCATTGGCACATGGATAATTAAATAGTCATAGACATTTGTTTTTACATGTATTATTGGCTTTTCAGATTGTTTTTTCTATTCTCGGACCATTGAGGTGTGAGCAGGCTTTCAGCAGCTGCTTTGTGGTATTATCCCCAGCTACAAATGAGTCCCAGTAGCTGAAGAGTTTACCTTGAAGTTCTCTGTACTTTCTCTTTTGTTTGCACTTATCTTATTTTCTGACAGCATACGCACTTGCAACTCATCAAACAAAAGTTGAATCAGAGAATACATGGGGAGCTTAGCCCGACATGCACTCTGATTCAATCTGTGATGCCAACCTTCGAGGAATATCCTCAATCACTTCTGCCATGGCCTGCCACAAGACTGTTTCAAAATCAGCCACTGCTGCTTCAATGGCGATTTCTTGTGGTAGCAAGTCCAGGATGGCTTGTAGCACTTTCTTGTAGTCGCGTCGCCTCTTTCCCGACATCAGGGCGTAAGCAAGAGGCAACTGCTTGATGTCCTCATCTTGTTTCACAAAGGCGTGTATGGAGAACAGCTGTTATGAATTCACAACCTTGAATGTAGCGTCCATATACCAGGTTTTAGCCTTGGCAAGTAAGTTCAGTTGGGAGGGAGTTGCAAACACAAGGTGGCGTCGTTCTCCAACACGCACATCAGCTTGCAAGAAGTCATCAGGGATGTGTTCTTCATTGACGATGAAGTCCAGATTGGTAGGCTCTATGAGATGATCCTTCTGTCCGCGTTCATTTGCTTGTCGTGCGAGGTTCACAAGTTTTGGCACAGCAGGTGCAGGAGCTTCATCTACGATCTACGATCTTTGAGGACGTCATCCACTATCCTGGCTGCAGATAAGATGAGGTCAGCTGCAGCTCTTTCTTTTACATCTCGCTGGACCTTGGCAGCAAGGCCTGCACCAGCAGCAGGTTGGTGTATATGGGGCTGACCACCTGGCACAAAGTCATTGTCACTTTGCCTCACAGTGGCAGATAGTTCCTCACGCTGCATCGCCATGTGGGGCGGGGGCCCTAGGGTAGTGGTTAGCACCGCTGCCTTGCACGCCAGAGTTCGGGGTTCGGTTCCCGGTCTCGGCGGTTTATGAGAAACAAAAATGTTTCTTCCGCATCAACGTGTGAGAGTCAGTATTATGGGGAGCCTCCGTGACCAAGAGGTAGCGTGCTCGGCCTCGGATGAGGTCAGCTGCAGCCCTTTCTTTTACATCTCGCTAGACCTCGGCAGCAAGGCCTGCACCAGCAGCAGGTTGGTGTATATGGGGCTGACCACCTGGCGCAAAGTCATTGTCACTTTGCCTCACAGTGGCATATAGTTCCTCACGTTGCATCGCCATGTGGGGCGGGGGCCCTAGGGTAGAGGTTAGCACCGCTGCCTTGCACGCCAGAGTTCGGGGTTCGGTTCCCGGTCTCGGCGGTTTGAAAGAAACAAAAATGTTTCTTCCCCATCAGCGTGTGAGAGTCAGTATTATGGGGAGCCTCCGTGACCGAGAGGTAGCGTGCTCGGCCTCAGACCGTCAGGGCTCGAATTTCGAATCCTGTGTCTGGAGGACAGTGTCATCTCAATCATCTCACCATCCTCAGGAGGTTCTCCTGGCCCAGTTTAGCCTATATGTGCACAAAGGTGGCCTAAAGCCCGATTCATTTCATTTTTGCATCGCCATGTGACATCTCCACTTGCCTATCTTTTCTTGCCAGTTCTACAACGATCACACTAGATGCCTTGCTGGCGATCCCTAACCGGCATAGTGCTCGAATACAGAGAAAATCCATATTAAAATTATACTTGTACTGCTTAGAGTTTCAAGGTAGAATGATCTGCGTCTTGATGGTGGCTCCTTATATACAGAAATTCGGCATTGTTTGAAATAACGTATATCACACAGCGGACACAGTTGGGGATTCGAGGCCCGCTCTAACTGCTAATCCAATGCAGTGACAGGGGAAAAAATCATCATTTTTACCCACTAGCCAGCCGGGCTAGTGGAACTAAAAATCCACTAGCCCTTATGATTTTTTAATCGCCCTTACTTGTTGCCGGACTATGCGCGATACGGCTGAATCACTGGTTAATGTTTTTTTCCCCTTCTGACCCATCTTCCGTAGGCTTAGCCTGAGCATTTTTGCTGCAGGTGGGCATTTTAGCTTTAATCTGCAGCTGTTTAAGCTCTAGTGAAGTCAGAGTAACCAGCCACGCCACCTGAAAATGTCTCTGTCGGCCTTTATCTTCATATAATGTTACGTTATTGAACCAGCATTTCTTCTCCAGTTTACTTTATTTTCTTAGCTGGTGGCGACCCCACCTCCCATAATTCACTTAGATTTAATTGGCTGTTCATAATTATTACATGTACAGACAATTAATTTAATCCGACATTGGCTCACTAGTATTCATTCCAGCTTGGAGAAAGAAGGGGCCATGTTGCCCACTTCGGTGAAAAAAGGGGGGCATCTCAAAAAAACGTAAACTGTTCTGCCAATATAATCAAGTCAGTCATTTTAAACATAATAAAAATGATGTCAAATAAGCATACTTGAAAAAAAATATATATATATTCTTTCATATCGTTTAGGGGCTATTCAAGGTAACTGAACTAGATATGTAGTCCTATCAACAAAGAAGTAGGGAAGTCTATGGAGCTCTAGCCTCTATGGCATCATGACACAGCAAGGCACAACAAAACTGGGATAAAAAGGTTATCTCAGGTGTATTAAATTAGGCCTTTTCTGGGGGTGTAATTTACTTTGTGTTAGGCCTATTGGCGTGGTTAGACCTTCTTAGTCTGAACACCCCTACATGTCCAGTTATTCACATCGTTTCTGCGCCGACATACATGCGCCAGCGGCAGCCCTGTGTGTGACTGAAACTGGAGTATTAGCCACAGCTTGCATTCACACAAAATTGCAACACGTTTTTGCAGACGTTTTTATATAAGATTAATGCTTGATTCATCAGGTCTATAGTACATGGGTCTTTTAGAATCAGCAACAATTCAAGACTGCATCTATTCACCCACAGCTCGTTGGTCAATGAAATGTTGTCAGCATGCATGTATGTCAAAAAACTAGATAAATGATCTTCTTGATCAGTGCCATTTTGAACTGTGAAATATCGGGTGAAACGAATGCTGGGAACCACGACGCAAAAAGTGACGCTGTGGGCTGTCATGGCTACCGCAGATCGGGCCACATGCAATACACGTGCCCACCCACCGCTGATTGACCAGGCCGTAGGTATACTGGTCAGTAGTTTGTTTAACAACTTGGTGAACGTGATTTTTATGTCCACGTGTGTCAGCATCAAACTTGATTCAGTTGCTCACTTTTTGATGTGCCAAATCTTGAATTATGTGCGCTTATGTGCTCCTCAAATATAGGTCCCCCTCAAGGCTGATACACACAACCACGTGTGAGCTGAAACAACGCTCTGTAGCGCGCAACGACGACGATGCCTGTACATGCTGTGCGGCGCTCTGCAGTTATTTGAAATTTAGCCACACATGATCTGCGGATCGCACAGGGAATCAGTCGCCAGCAGGGCTAGTGACATGCTGAATTACAATCGCCCTTACATATTTCTTGTCGCCACGGGCGACCGGGCATATGTGAATTTGCATCCCTGAGTGAGTATTTCAACTCTATATTATTTTTTGTTATAATATACCGTAAGAATGTGCGGTTATATTTGAAATTACTGGTTTAAAAATGATAATTATGAAATGATAATCGCGGCAATGTCAAAATTCCCGCTAATCTCAAGCTCAAGCTTGATGATATTATCATGCTGCTTGGACAGACATAATTATGGTGGATCGGGAGAAAATGGCTGATTATTTGATCATTTTTGGCCTATTCTAACTATTTTAGTTAGAATAAATATATACTAAATATTCATAGAATATTTATAATCATGAGGCCTATATAACATGAAGTTATAAATATACAGGATACACATATTACGATAGGCTACAATGATAGCATTTTAATATAATTATATAAACCTTACAACTCATGGTGCAATTAGCGACATTGGCGTGATTGTCGTCGCGTTATCACAGTTTACCCAGTTATTTTGATTGCTAAAAAATGAAGCACAATCTGAGCTAACAACTCCTTATAGTTCCAGAAATCACATTCGTGGTGATTGTCATTTGCAGCTTCAATTTTTTTTAACTTTTGAACAGGTAAAAATGAAATTAAACTTAGCCTATCAAAAACATCACAAAAAATATTTTGTGCATCAAAATTAAATTGATATCTTCAGTTGAACTCTTGATGGGATCAGATCGTTAATGCTAAATCTACTGTCGTCTTACTTTTCTTCAAGGCTAAAAAAAATGAAATTAAAATTATAAAAAACTTTAACATCACAAATAATTATTTCGTGTATTCAAATTAAATTAATTCAAATTGATATCTTCAGTTGAATTCTTGAGGGGATCATGTTGTCAATGCTAAATCTATTGGTCGTCTCACTTTCCTTCAACTTTCAAGGCTAAAATAAAAATAAATTTAAAAATTATCAAAAAGATTACAAATAATAATTTCGTGCATTCAAATTTGTTAGATTACAGCCGCCTATCATCAAATTCTATCCACAGTCTAGTAAATAGACTTGGTAACCAATGACGGGTCCGACATGGTTGTGTCCCAGTATTAGGGCCGACACGATTGACCAATGCAGTCCGACTTGGTATGTAATATAGGGGGCCGACATGGCATAGGTCCGACATGACCGGACACCATAACACTGCCGTTCGGTTAGCCACTCCGTTTTAAATTAATTATATTGAAGTTGAACACTGTCTGATCGTGATAAGCAGCTAGAGATACGAGAGAGACGAGAGATACGAGAAAGACCAAAATTACGTGATGAAAATTATGGCACCAAGCCATAGGCGGCCATTTTCCAAGATGGCCGCCTGAAAAGCTTGTGGGCACGATAATTTATGAACCGTTGGCTGGATTGCGTTCAAATTTGGTATGGTTGTTCTCTAGGTATTTCTAATGATCTGATTAACTTATGAAATGAAGCCATTAAAAACAAAATGGCTGCCGCAGCCATTTAAAAAAAATTGACATGGTGGTAGTGGGGGGCATTTTTTTCTCATGATTTCTTGATATTGATGGACAGAGCCTACGGCTGAGGGATCCTGCCATCAATAGATGGCTAATTTTTTTATTTCAATTGTTTTTTTCAATACGTCAACATGTTATTCCACATAATGTATTTTTTGTCTTGTGACAACTCTCTGATTTCACCAAGTTTTTTGTGAAAACTTTTTAATTTTTTCACAGTGGAAGAAATCAAGATTGAAAATTAAGTAGCTCAGACTGGAACAGCGCTGGCTCAATGTTGTGTCATTGGCCACTTAGGTCAGATATATGTAATAATCATTGATGCGAAACCTGACATATTTTTGTAACTAATAATCCTGACGAACCTGATATTCACTGAGTAAAATTATTTTCAGTTGCATTTTTTAAATACCTGCCCACAAAGTAGGGGCGGGGGATATTGTCATCACCATGCCTGGCCGTGTGTCTGTGCATCCGTGTTTCGTTTCCTGACGATATCTCTCAAACCGTTGGCCAGATTGGTTTCATATTGCATACACACATCCCTTAGGGGGTGTAGATGTGCCTTTTGAGGGTTATGACTTTTGACCTAATTTTTTACCTTCGATTTTAAGGCCATTATTGACTTTAATTGATGGCTGATGATAAGTTAATTTCCCGGAAGATACCTCGGAAAGCGTTTGCTGGATTGTTTTATGTTGCCACACACATGCCTTACTTCGTTATAACACGATAAATTGTGATATTGGGGATCAAAAAGTGGTTTACAAACTTGTAATAAACTAATTTCCAGTAAACGACTTCACTGTAAGTTAAATTCAAATACATGTAATTCTACGGAAAACGATCCATTTCAGGAAAATACTTTGTTATATCCAGAAATTCACTCTAAGCATGCAGGTTATAGAGAGGCTCGACTGTATGTTATGTTTTTGTGGTGTTCGAGTATGACATAGCTTATTGGCAACAGTTGTGCCAAATTTGTGACACTTTTTATGTCAGTAAATCAGACAAGTGGTGTTTGAGTGCTATTTTACCTTCAGCCAAAATTTTGGCGGATGCCTATTGTCGTCACCAGGCCTCTCCGCCCGTCCGTCCGTCTGTCCCTCACTTTTAGCACTATAACTTGTTTCGCATACAGCTGAAATGCACATTAAACTTCAAATGCAGGCTAATCACAACTAAAGCTTGACTACTTTCACATTTGACCTTTCTGTGACCTTGACTTTTTTCAGATCGACAAATTTTGTCATTAGTGCGATTCACTTTACATTTTTCTATGGATTGCTCCGAAAATTATACCATATGTCCAATTCACTAATAGCTCGGATGAGTACGAAATTGGGCAATATGCGGACTAGGTCATGGCGTAATGTCTGGAAAACCGGACCAGATAGCAAGAACCACTACTATTGAACAAAGTTTGCAGTTTCTTGATCAAATTCAAAATGGCCGACTTACGGCCACTTTTGACTTCAATATGCGTAATAACTGGAAAACTATGCCAGAGAGCTAGACCATTACTATTGAACAAAATGTGCAGTTTCAGGTAGGGATATACCATGTAAAACTGGATCAAATTCATGATGGCAGACCTGCGACCACTTTTGATTTTAATATGTTTAATAACTGGAAAATCGTGCCGGATCGCTAGACCATTACCATTGAACAGAAGATGCGGTTCAGGAAGGGTATGTCCTTAAAAATTTTAACTTGAATAAATTTAAAATGGCTGACATGCAGCAATTATCAACTTCAAAAGGCAGAATATCTGGAAAACAGTACCAGGTATCTAGGCCATTACAATATAATAAAAGTCCGGTTTCAGGGGGGAATATGCCCTGAAAAATTTCACCTCGATAAAATTTAAAATGGCGGACTTGTGATCATTGTTGACTGTAATAGGTGTAATATCTGGAAAACTGTACCATAGCTAGACCATTAGGGCACTATGTTTTTTGTCTCTGTTCAGATGAGCGCGCGCATCAGATTTAAGCCGCGCATTACCGGGAAAAAAACATGTTTTTTTTTCTGCCCAGCACGCGCATTGAATTGTTGCTGAATTTCGAAAAAAAAGGGAATTTCGGGAGATAAAAAAACAATCCGAAAAAAACAAGTTCATTTCAGGAGATAAAAAAAACATTTTTCCAGCTATGTTTTTTTTTTGCTTTTTTTTCGTCGCCCTCATTAACTTTATTTAAAATATGTCAAAAAGTTTTTTATTTCGTCGCCCTCACTAACTTTCCCAGAAATTCATTTTCACCCACTTGAAGTTGTGGGTCGCGGTTTGTCCTCATTAACTTTTCCAAAAATAGGTTCAATGTTTCAATTAGATTTTGGATTTTTTCTGATTTAAAACAGAGAAATAAAAAACAGTGGCCTTACTATTGAACAAAATGTCCGGTTTCTGAGAGGATTATCCGCTAAAAAGTGTCAACAAAATTTCATTTTAAATGGCAGACTTGCGGTCATATTAAGCCTGCTTTTAATTAAAAAAGTTGGCTGTTGTAATTGAAGTTCATCGGCATCATGTGTTAACATTTCCTTGTGGGCACGATAACTTGAAAAGTTATGTATCCTTCTCAAATTTGCTCTACATTTTGCCAGTAACCAGTTCTCGGACAAGTTCAATAATGGCAGAAAAAATATGCATAATTACCAATTTATTGCGATTTTTCACATTATATGTTAATAATCTTACTTTGTTGGCACGATAACTTCAAATGTTTTTTCTTGCATCCTTCTCAAATTTGTACTGCATGCTGCTAATAACCAGTTCTAGGACAATTTCAATAATGGCAGTGGGCTATTGTCGAGTGTGCTCTTGTTTGAAATGATTTTCACTTTTAAACGATGATTAGAGGCTGAGGCCTATTTCCGTAGCAGACAGGCCTTGTTTGCTTTCATGATATGATTGGAGGCTGAGGCCTATTTCCGTTTGTTTTATATCAGGCAGAGTGATCCTTTAATAAGTGAGCTTAACATTCACTAAGCATGTTGTTATGTTGATCACTTATTCACCTTTTATACTTGTATTTATTTATCTGATGATTGGTTTTCTTTGAGAATATTATTGGTCAGTGAAAATGGTCGATGGACATGCAAAACACATTTTTAGTTATAAACATAATAAAGCAAATATTTTAATAAACATCTTATTGTGGTAATAATCTTTTTTTTTTCAGAGTATATATCAGTGTCTTCTGAGAAATTTTATACTGCCATGGATACGACATCTGGAGGTATTTTAATTTTTTAATGTTGACATAATTTGTTTATTCGGGCTTTAAAGTGAAACCTATCAACCTGTAAACCTAGAAAAACCTGTATTTGAAAAAGTAACCTATATTTTTCTGAAAATATTTGAAATATCCTATAAAAACCTATATTTTGATTTTGCTTCAAAAAAACATTGTGGGCAGGGGTTTTAAAATAAAAAGAAGTATGAGAAGCAATTAAATAAATATGAATTGCTAGGGGGGGCAAGCCCCCCCCCCTCGGAAAATTTTAAAAAATCAGATACAGTTTGGTGCATTCTGGCATTTCTTTGCTAAAAGTAGGCGTCGCATTTACAATAAATAGATGTTGCTGGCGACGGGTGACGCCTTGTTTTGAAGCCCCTGGTGGGAATGTGTTTTTGTCAAATAACTTTCTGTGTGTCAGAAAGAAATGCTTGAAATATAATTTAAGTCCCCAAATTAGTCTAAAATAAATAATTATTTAAGCTTATTAACTACATTATCCTTAAAAACATTTCTACCCTCCCTTTGCTCGGCATCATTTTTATTAGACTTATATATATTGGGTCAAATTTAAAATTAATTAAAAAAAATGTCCTTGATATTATATTCACCTCCACACCTAAACTGAAAGAAATATTTTGCTTCAAAGTATTAAGAATTAGTAGGTGCAATAACTATTTTGTCCAATTCAAACACTCCTCCGGTTGAACCTTGGCTCCCTCACAGAGAACGGTTTGTCTTGTTGCCTAAGATGTAAGTTTGAAAGACAATACTACATGTATAACCATAAGCTGATTAACAGGTAAATGACTTAGATGGACAGACCTGTATAAAAAGCATGAATTTTTGGCAGTACGTATTATACTGTAGGCCTATGTTCGGAGGTGTGTGCTATCCGCTTAGCTATAGGCCGACTCCGTGAAATATGGTCTATATGACTTTGGCCAAGTAATAAAACATGAATTTTGACCTTGCGGGTACATTTTTTTCAGTGGGAAACTTATAAAAACCTATAATTTTATATCAAATAAACCTATAAAAGCCTATATTTTTATGAAAGAAACCTATGAAAAACTATATTTTGGCCTAAGTGGACTTTGAAGCCTGTTTATTACATTTAGCCTAGCTGTGACATAGTGTGGGCATTTACTGTGCTTGAATTTTCAGGGAAAAATTTGTTTGTAAATTATTGATTTGCAATTTTCTATTCCAAGTTGTAACCCACTAGACATCCTTATCATTGATGTATAAATATTTTGCTACATTTGATTAGCAAATGGGCAGAATTGCATAGCATTTTGCTATACGATACTGAACTAATTTCTCCCTGATTTTTATCCAAAATTGTCATCCATTAAGTTGCCTTCAGAAATAAGTCTTCTGTAACTCATTAAGGTAATAATTTATCTGACAGAAAATGCATAGCAATTGTTGCTATGCAAAATCAGCATTATGTAGCATTTCCCAAAGTTTGTGTAGCAATTTTTAACAGAATTTTCCATATACTAATAGTCTTTTTTATACTGTTAATTATACTTGTAATGTCTAAATATTTTAGACTGTCAAGGTCAGCATTATGACTGTAAAAGTGTAATGTATGTCACCTTAGCTATGCTGGCTTATTGCTAATGCATGGGAGTACTTTGTCTTCAAATTAAATAATAAGGCGCATTTGATCAGGCATGATTATTAGCTCCCAGACAATAGGGGGCCAGATATTCTGTAATTTAAACACTAGCGGGGATTGCTTGACTACTGTAATAGACTGGTCGGAAGGGGCAGCTCCTTTTACAGTTGATCAGTACTGAGTCACATGTGTTCATGGCAGCTTGGCCGGGTGTTAGAGCAATCGTCGCTGTTTAAAGGCACAGGCAGCCTGGAGCCAGGGCTTGCTTACTCGAGCAAACAGAAAAACATATGGATGATTTCCGGCTGTCCACTCTACTCTACGGCTGCATAGCATACTAAAAACAAACTGGCCCATCCACCCGAGTTTTTCCGTTATTCAGTATGGGCGATGATATGCGAGAAGACCGAAGGTCCAGTTGTTGATCACCAATCCAATCCTGATCGCTGAGCCACTTTGTTGCAGATAAAGCACAATTTGAATGCATAGCAACTACTGCTATGCATTAGAATAGACTGATTGTTAAGCTTGTAAGCGCGATAACTTTATAACGCCTTGACTTAGGACTTTCATTTTTTTTCCTCATGTGTATGACACTTATATGAAGATCAGGTTTGACATTCAGTGATCTTGACCTAATTTCAAGGCCACCAGGTCACAAAAACCAAAATGGCTTGTAAGCGAGATAACTTCATAACGCCTTAACTTGGGGCCTTCATTTTTTTACCTCATATGGATGACCCTGAAGATCAAGTTTGACATTCAGTGACCTTGACCTAATATCAAGGTCGTCAGGTCACGGAAACTAAAATGGCTTGTAAGCAAGATAACTTCATAACGCCTTTACTTAGAACCTTCATTTTCACCTCATGATGTACATGACACTAATCTTAAGGTGAAGTTTAACATTCAGTGACCTTGACCTAATTCCAAGGTCACAGGGAGGAAAATGGTATGTAAGTATGGTAACTTCCTTACCTTGGTGATACAGTACGTATATCTGATTAAAATATTTTGCGGAATATCATGAAAGATTTAAGGGCAAATGTTCTCCCACCGTCTGGGTCAATGAAATTTAAAATTCACTGACCCTGAGACAAAATCACTGACCCTGGTACATGCATATACATGTAAATTGCGAGGCGATTGTATAAGGGGAGTTCAGCTAGTGGCGGAAGGGGCCCACGGCCCCAGAGAGACCCGCAAGCTAGGGGGGTCATAAAATTTAGAAAAATTGCTGTTGTCTGAAGGCATTCTGAGGCTTTTTTGAGACTGAAATTAGAGAAATACACATGCAGGCTGAATATTGGTTGCTGGTCGCTGCAAGTTTACTGTTTAGGCTTCTTTTCTGTTCTGGAAGATCGCCGGACCATTGCCAGGTTGTCAATTACGATTCTTGATACAAAGTACCAGTTTCAGGTCGCCGGGTCGGCTTTAAAACGTTCACTGTGATATCTGATGGGAGTGAATTACTACTAATACTAAGTAGATGAATTCAGGGCTGATAGCAAAAGTTTGTAATGTCCAGGCTAGATTTGAGAAACCACCTCAATGATCATGATAGATTGTGAAATCATGTTAAGTTCAGAAATCAGCATGATTGACTGTCGTCAAAATGGCTTGCTTGGGATTGCTTGGTGAAACCAATAATAACAAACATGGTACATATTGATTTTTTTTTAGATGAAGACAAGGAGTTGAGTGAAAAGCAGAAAGAACAGTTTGAACGTTTGGTGAAAAAAGCTAAGGAACTTGCCAAAAATGGATATGTCCGACAAGCACTTGAATTATACCAAAAGGCTTTGAAAATATACCACAATGAAAAACTAGTACATCGTATTAATAAAATGGAGGTAAAACTTTTTTGTACTAGGCTTGTAGCAAGGTATTGTGTACACAGGTCCCTTTTTCTATATAATTGCTGTTTATTTCAATACCAACAGTGTCTCAGATCTAATTATTATCAAATATGACATGGAATTATCTGCAAATTCAGAAAATGTATACTTTATATGGTGTATTTTCTACCTCTAAAGATGTAAACTGACGCTTTATTTGCAAAAATGGTGTATTTCAGGGTAAAATATAGCTCTATTTTTATAAAACATCTTTTTGAAAATTATTTTTTGATTACAAAAATATTCAGAGTAATATATTGTGACATATACTTGCTAGTTATAAGTCTTAATTTTATAAGAGTGTGCAAAATGTGTTTTTTTCACTATTTTTTACAAAATGACACAATATCTTTTCAGATAAAGGGTGATTTCACTTTTCATCTTTTTTTTCAAAGTATTATTATTAGAGCTCTTATGTAAAATATCACAGACTATGAATACAATTTTAGTATCTCAGTCACAACAGCCTTTCATTTTTACAACATTTACAGATGGTATTACATTGGTTCAGTACAAAACAAATTTTGTACGCGCACATTCATCTGACCACCAAAAATGTTTGTCAGTACGTCACGTTTTACATTTGTGGGCATACAGAAAAATGTCTCTCAGTTGTTTATTTCATACTTTACCCAGATAATACTTGTGTCAGTACACATAAACTTAGCTATAATAAAACTCCTCAGATACTGTTTTTTTCCATTCCTGGGCCGATGAAGTTTGTTCGTCAGTATGTCACGTTTTCAGAAAATGCTATAATTTGAGTTTTTAGTGTCGATAACATACCCGATTGATGTAAGTTTGAATATGTAATATTAACCAGCAATGACATATTATATTATATATTATATAATAAAAATGGTAGTTGCATATTTAACTACTAAGTAATGTACAAAATACATACGAAAATCAAGCTGTGATATGACTCCTCAAAGTCTGTTATAGAGTATTACAAGACCAGTAAGATATATAGTGAAGAAGCATAATTGACCATTTCCAAATCAGAAATTAACTTCAAATACCAAATGTACAATTCAGTTCAATGTACTTCATTGTGGCATAAACAATTGTTTTTCTATGAAATATCACTGTATTCAGTAGGTATGATCTATTACAGTGAATTTAGTATGTAAATATTTTAATAATATTTTGCATTTTCCCCTCAGACAGATGAGTAAGTGTCTTAAGGGTTTTGAGGGTTTTTATGTGTGTTTTTTTGCAATTAGGTTGAAATTATTTTAAATTTATAAGTTTTTTGATATCCCTGTCTTGTACAATATGTTGTTTTTATAATTATTGTAGCAGAAAATGTCTTTTTGTGACTCTAATTTGAGACTTCCTGGATTTCTGGTGTGATCGCTTACAGTGAGGTACTTGTAGGCACTTTCAGTCATAACAGTATATAAAGGAGGGGAAGTGACTTGTTTCATATTAAAATGAAGTCAAACGAATCATTGAGATTAGAATTGACACGAACAAGAGGGAAGGCTATGTTTCAAGAAGAAGGGACACCACCCGCCAGGAAAAAAACTAGGCATATATCAGCTGCAGAGAGAGAAAAGGTCACGCTTAAAGAAGAGAGAGAGAAGATGACTGATGCTGAAAGGATATAAGAACTGTAGAAGGAGGCAGTTATAGTAGTGGAGCATCAAGCTAAAGAGCGACTAACTGAAGAAGGGAGAGAGCAGCAAAGGAAAGCAGCACAGAAGTGGAGTAAAGTTTACAGAGAACACAAGGCAAAAGACACAAGGCTTAAATCTGGCACCAAAAAAGAATGGAGCTGATTAGGACTGAAAGAAAAGAACAAACTGTGAATCTGAGTGAAGCCATGAAAAAAGTCTAAATGGAACAGTCATTTAACTTAATTACTATGAGTATTCAACTAGATGAATAAAATGGCATGTGAAGGGAAAAAGCAGAATTACCATTTAAACAGTAAATACAAGAGAAGAGGAATAGAACACCATACACATCTATGATTAGTACATGTATTAGTATATCCTACTCCTTATTACTAAATATAATGAAAAGAGGAATAGAACATACATGTAGATATTACTATTCAACTAATGAATATAATGACTTATTTGAAAAAAATCTACTAATTTACATAAATTCTTCATTACATTTCCCTCAGAGCACCCAGCCACATGAAAGTGTTATGATCAACTTTTTAACTTCACCGGTCTGGAAATAATCTTTAAGTTCTTATGTAAGCAAAATTGATGTTAAAGTGATATACTTCAGTTCAAAAGTAAAAAAATATAGATGATATCAGTAAAAATATATAATTGTATTATGATTCATATGAATATTTAGCTATTATATGAAAACGTGACGTACTGACGAACACATGTACTGTCATGTGTTTTTCTTCCTCAGAACACCTAAATTGCCACTTTTGTCACCATGAATTCAAATTATAAAGTTAAATATATAGGTTATCACTTCATATACTCAGCTAACTTTAATTTTTGTACATTCCTCCTTTTTCCCATGTGTATCTAACTTGTATTATTTTCTAATATAAAAAATATGCATGAAAGCGTAATTGTGCAAGAGGTAAATCAACATTTGTAATTAACTTTTTTACAGACAGCTTTATATTATATGTAACTTAGCCCTGAAAAAAATTAGATGACCAAAATTGTAATTTAAAATATTTTTTAAGGTGCATAAACTGATAAAAAATAACATATTTCGTAGATGAGGTGGTATTTTTGAAGGGACATAGCTCAAAACTGGATAAGAAAAGAGCTCCAATTCAAACGGCTTTTAAATCTATGTATCTTATTCTTTAAAATAATGCTGCAACTGAAGTCCTGAGTGATTTTTGGTCAATTTTGCCAGATGCGTGTACACAATACCTTGCTACAAGCCACTACAAAATGTTTATTTTATTTAGATTTAGGGTGGATGTTTATTGTTTTTTTGAATTGGACATCTGCCACTACAGTCACCATGACGATGACAGCCAAAGTTCAGTTGTGTAACAGAAAGAATAAAAAAGTGTAAAAATTACAGTCGAACCTTGTTGTAACGAATTAGCAGGGACCCCAAAAAATAATTTGTAATATCCGTAATTCGCTGTAAGCGTGATGCTCCCCACTCCCTCCCCATCTCAGATCGGTCTGAGCATTCCACAGTACCGTATATCCCCGTGTATAATGCGATGTTTTTTCTTAGCTATTCATGTCACAAAAAGGCACCTCGTATTATACATAGATGTAGAATTTAATACAATTTTTTAGCTCTGTAGCGGTAGTTCAGCGGTAAGTTTTCTAGCGGTAGAAACGTAGGTTAGTCGGCGTGTATGGTAAGCAGGCCCATACACACGATACAACAAGACTGTGCCTTTCCAACTAGTAGCAAACAAGAGACGTTCACCCAGTGCTGGTACAATGTTGGGCCACCGTCAGCGACGCTGGCACAACACTGTACCAGCATTGGGTGAATGTGTCGTGTTTGCTGGGAGCCCCCCGTCTCACATTCCCGCCGACGCGCGTGGCACGTTTGACAACCACGGGCAGATATATGACGCCGTTAGTCTGCAACCAATTCACACTCCTGACCTGTTCATTTATATTAATAATGATTTAATCTAAGATCGCCTTTCATATGGGCGTGTTCTATTGTGTACGACAAATCTGAACATGATATTTTCCTATTGGAATGAGAGAATGCGTTGATGAAATATAACAGGATATCACTGTTTATATCTCCTATCGCAAATTTTATACATGTAGGCCTCAGAATGTCCATATTGCTGGGATAACATTAACACCTACCTCTGTTGCCGCGGCTGATACGGTATTGAGCAAATGGTGGTATCTGTTAGCTGTAGTTCATGAAGCACTGCTGTGTTATTGCACCCGGACACCTTATACAACCAAACACCTCTTGTGTCTAGACAATGCGGCTAATCTGCAAATGTTTTACAATCACATTGCATCTTGGAATGTTCTTATTTGAGCACGACGATGTTAAAATATGGTCTTTGTAATAGATAAATTAAAATAATATAAATTTGTCGGCGAAATATAAATACGGGTATTTTAAAATCTGTGTGTATATTTATGTAGCCTATGCAGGCCTCAGAATGTCTGCCCATCGAGACAGTCCCGATGACATCCACTCTGCCGTGGAAAATGGAAATACAGTATCTGCTTACTTTACAAGTAAGCAGATACTGCCCTTTGGTTTTGTAGATCTGTACTGTTGCCGCTGTTCCTGTCATTGAGCATCGTCTATGCAGGTGTCACAGCGCTATTTAGTAGAATAAGATAATATCCATGCCTCACATTTAGATGGCCCGGAACGCTGCCGACCGGGACGCTGGCGACATCCAAAATTTGAGGTCGTATTATACAGAGGGGTAGACGTTTTTCAGGTCATCCTAGGCCTCAAATCTTAACTCGTATTATACATGGCGTCGCACTATACGCGGGGATATACGGTATGTATAATGCATGTATAGTTATGTAGACCGATATAAGCTCAGATTACTACGAAATTGTAGTCACACAGTTCGTGTCACATTTAAGTATAATGTAAAACAAATGGTAGGCCTTACATAAAAAATAAACTGTTAGGAGTAGGGACACCAAAAAATTTTTTTATTTCAACCGGCGGACTATCTTGAATCTGAATTGACAGAATGGTAGAATGGATCTTCGGCAACAACCCCAGGTAGTATGTACAAACAAATTGTGGTATCAGTTTTTTTGTACAGCCTATTTTCTAACATCGGCGTGTTTTTCGCTGTGTTTGTTAAAGTGGAGGTCAAGTTCGGAAAATAGCCATATCTTTGCAATGAATGGATCAATTCTTACACTTTTGGTATCACTACACTCAGTATTACCTTATCTAACTTTTGGGTCCATCTGGCCTTAGGTAAGATTGTGTATTGTGAGAATATACCAAATTACATGAAGTCACATCTCAATAGTAAATACGCTATGGATTTTTTTCTTAAATCTTTACAAGAAATGAAACAGAGATTATACTAAGCGTATTGCCTAAAAATGCACTATATTACCATAATAAACAATGCTTCAGGAAAAAAAGTAACATCAAATTTGATTTCATGGGCGTAACTTTAATGGTACTGAGCTCACTTCTTGCTGCGTACGGTCCTGGTGATTATTGATATATTCTAGTAGTCATTGAGCCTACCCCAACCTGTTTAAATTTAGAGGGTAGTTTTACGTAAACGTCTGTCGCTACTGTTCTAGTTTATCAATGTACACATGGGAATTTAATTCCCGTTACAATGATATATTGCATGTTGCAGTGGAGTAAATAGTCATCTCTCCACATACGTTGATACATGATTTTTTATTACACAATAAAAACGTCTAAATAAAACATAATTATTTGACATATCGACATTTGGCCTATGTTTTCTGAACCAAATATATGTATGCTTAAAAAAGAGTGTTATTTATAATTATAAATATCACATATATTTTTTTAATGGGAGAATATTGCAGCCTTTTATGAAAATGTGTGTGTTTAATCAAGGCTGAAATCTGAAATATTGAGCATCGGTCGGTATTTCAGTGTATTGTTTTTACATAATTCGGGTGTGCTGAATTCGAGTCAAATAATATTCTAAATTTGGTGACCTTCACCTTGAAATTAGCAAAACATAAAATGGCCGCCAAAATGTTAATATATAATATTTTCTATGGTTTATCGCACATGAGAGCACAATTTATGGTTTCTGGAAGATTTTTATTCAAGAAATTTAAATGAAGTGTCTGTTATTTGACTTTCAAATTCAATACGTCCGCCGTTTTTAAATATGTACTGTTACTATAATTATACCGCTAAACATGCTGAAAATAATACGACTTATTTGAAGTAATTTAGTGTACCAGTAATAAACACTACTGACAAGTAAATTTAGAAAAAAAAAACAATATGGCCGCGACATTCACCCTCAAATGAACAAAAAACAAATGGCTATCAAAAATGTAAATTCCACCTCTTTTTTTGGTTTGTCGCACGGAAATGCTCAATTTATGCTTTTTGCAAAACTTTGGGACATAAACACGCATGTCTGATGTTTATTTATCATCGTCTAACCTAGATTGTATCCTAAAATCCAAGATGGTCGTCATTTTGCATATTTACCATTAAAATTATGACGTCATTCTAAATACAGAGCACATCAAAGCATGTTAGAATATAATGTCATTACTTTTGAATGTAAGTTAATTTGTTATTTTCAATAAATAATTTTGTTTTATTATATTATAGTTTAGATGCAAAAAAAGCGCTATAATTTTGTGCTGGTGGTAATCATTTTGAATTTGAAGGTCAAAGAAAGGTCATTTTAAACGAAAAACCTGAGACGTACATTTCTCAACTCCAAATCATGCAGAAACTACAAATTGTACAACTATTTTTCGGAAAAAAGTTAAAGATATGTGGTCATTTTCTGTTTTGCAAATTTGAAGGTGAAGGACACTAAATATAGAACGTTATCTGACTGATTCGAATTCAGCACACCCAAATTATGAAAAAACAAGTGGTTAACAAATTATATACTTATTTTGCCGAGCAAAGTTCAATGTTTCAGATTTCAGCCCAGTTTGAATACAGACAATTTCATAACAGGCTGCTATATTCTTAAATTATAAAAATATATTCAACATTTATAAATCTTAATACCACTGGGTGTTAAGCAAATACATATTTGGCTTCAGAAAATATCGGCCACATGAAGATATGGGGCCTAAAAAAAAATATTGTTTGTTTCCGATTTCCGACCGACCCTATCAAAACATGTGCGACCCAAATTTATTTTATATTTTTTCTTAGGAAATCAATAAGTTCAGGGATGAGTTACCGACTGTAGTCAAAGTAACTCTGAAAAACATTACGAAAAGAAGAGTGGGGTCAAAAAGTGTAAAAAAAAAAAAAAAAAAATTGTTACATAATGTACAGATAAGACATGCATGAAAGTGAATTTGGCACCAAATAAAATAAAATTCTTACCTACCGATTGGTTGAAGTGACAAAAAATAAAATAAAAAATAAAATAAAATAAACCCCTACCTACCCACTGGTTAAACTGACAACAAATCGGAAACAAACATATATTTTGTTTTGGCCTGGGCGATAATTATGTTTTATTTAGTGGCTTTTATTAACCATTTTGAGTATTTTGTTTTATGGCTGATTTTTATTCTTGTGTAATACAAAATACAGACGTTTACGTAACTCTACCCCCTAAATCTAAACACGCAGCATGAGGTGAGCTCAGTCTCATTAAAGTTACACCCATGGAATCAAATTTAATTTTACTTTTTTCCTGAAGCATTGTTTATTTTAGTCATATAATGCATTTTTAGCCAATACGCTTAGTATAATTTCTGTTTCATTTCTTGTGAAGATTTAGGAAAAAATCCATAGCGTATTTACGATTGAGATGTGACTTGATGTGAGTTGTTATATTCTCACAATACACAATCTGATCTAAGGCCAGATGAACCCAAAAGTTAGATAAGTTGATACTGAGTGTAGTGATACCAAAGTGTAAGAATTGGTCCATTCATTGCTAAGATATGGCTATTTTTCGAACTTGACCTCCACTTTGAAGAACATAGCGAAAATCACCCCCTATGCTAGAAAATGGGCTGATACCACAATTTGCTTGTACATACTACCTGGGTTTGTTGCCGAAGGTCCATTCTACCATTCTGTCAATTCAGATTGTAGATACTACGCCGGTTGAACGAACTCACTAAATAGAGCCCCTACAAAAACTAGCTCCTGGACTATAATAAAATAAGGACGAAGAAATAAAATTAATCTCATGGGGCACTATCATGGTGCTGGTAATACAGTCATTATTTAAATGTATGTTCATTAATATGCATAATTTTCTTTTCTGTAACATTGGCCACAACTTTTATCAGTACAAAATTTGTCAGCTCGGTCATATTGTCAAATATTGTTTTCGTGATTAAGGTCGTGGTTGGTGCTCAATATATCGTTTTAGCTCAGAAACACCTTCCATGGCAGTCTACGGCTATCATAACTTATGCATAAGTCAACGAATTCCCCAACACCCCCCACCGCAGGGCTATGTGGGGGATTTGCTATTTGGGTGTCCCAAAAACACAAAAGTCCCCACAACCAGGGGCACATTTTATGTCAAAACCCCCTGATAACCCCCAGGTAAAACTCCCACCCAACAGGGTGAGATAAATCTCCTGGTTTGTATTTATAAATGATTTCTATGAATAATAATCATTAAGTGACAACAGACCTACCTCATTGTGTAACTTTTAAATTAGTATTAGGACAAAATTATAATACAATTTGTAATCAACTACTTAGTCTAGAAGGCCTATTTGGCCTATCGACCTACATGGCTAACGCCCCTACCCCCTGCCAACACCTTGAACATGGCTGACGACCCTCACCCCCTCACACCACCTTGAACATGGCTGAAGCCCCTCGCCCCCTGCCATCACCTTGAACATGGCTGACACCCCTCTTATCGGCTTGAACATGGCTGACGCCCCTACCCCTCCCCCCCCCCCGCCATCACCTTTAACACCCCTGCAGCCCCTCCCATCACCTTGAACATGGCTGAAGCCCCTCACCCCCTCCCATCACCATGAACATGGCTGACGCCCCTCAACCCCCTCCCATCACCGTGAACATGGCTGACGCTCCTCAACCCCCTCCCATCACCTCTCAACCCCTTCCAATCACCATGAATATGGCTGACACCCCTCCCCCCCCCCCCTTGTCATCACCTTTAACATGGCTGACGCCCCTCACCCCAATCACCTTGAACAAGGCTGAAGCCCCTCACCCCCTCCCATCACCTTGAACATGGCTGACGCCCCTCAACCCCCTCCCATCACCTTGACATTACTGACGCCCCTCAACCCCCTCCCATCACCATGAACATGGCTGACGCCCCTCACCCCCTCCCACAATCTTGAGCATGGCTGACACCCCTCACCCCCTACCATCACCTTGAACATGGCTGATGCCCCTCACTTCCACCCACCCCCCTTCATCACCTTGAACATGGCTTACGGCCATCACCTTGAACATGGCCGACGCCCCTCACCCCCTCCTATCACCTTCAACAATAATAACGCAACTCATCCCCCCCTCCCCCTGCAATCACCTTGAACATGGCTTACCCCCTCACATCACCTTGAACATGGCTGACGCCCCTGCATTCCCTCCCATCACCTAGAACATATGACTTTCGCACATCAACCCCTTCACTGAACTTGAACATAATAGCTTCAATTTTTTGTTAAATTAAAACTTTTATTTTATAGCAGTCACTTGAATAGTCAGAATAATTTTCAATAAAAACAAATCCCGTGATTCCAATCTGGGGACAAAACTTGAGGAAACCCCCACATCCCAGGGGCTTGAACAAACAGCAAACCCCCAGGTAAACCACGTGGTAACCCCCAGGCTGCCCCGGGGTGGGGTGGGTCGGGGAATACATTGACTGCTGCATTATCCCTCTCCACTAGGCCACAGGTGGAGAAACAACCCCTTATGACACCAGTGACATTCTCATTTCTAAAACTATCCAATATTGATATATTACACACTTCCGTGGCTTCATCGTGACGAAATGAGGAGTCAGGTACCAGATATGGAACAACCTAGACGACTGTATGTAGACTAGAAGCTAGCTGTCCGGTGTCTGTGGGGTGTCTCTGGTCTACTATCATATCAACCAAGGCTGTTACCAGGTGACGAGGCATTGACCAAATGCAGGGTATAAAATAAATGCCGGAATGCTGACGATTCACCGGTAAAAATAGCATTGGGCCCAGTAATTTTAAAGAGCAGCCTTCCCGCATGGCCAGTGATCATATGAATTACATAAGATATCCTCTACCACGAATTAAACACTGTGTAGTCACTGACTAATGTTACGTCAGAATAATCATTTTTTTTCAACGAACTGCTTGTCTTGCTAAGTTTGAAAGCGCATCATGGTATCGTGGATGACGACATTAATCAGCCCTCACCCACTCGGCCTGCTGACACGATCAACACTGGTTAAATACTCATAGCTGTTTCAATGTTGTAACATCATTGTAGCTGCTGGCCCAGTAGTGGTTCAGTGCCAGCATCAGAAACAGTGCGCCTGCATTGAACCAGCACTGGGTCAACATCTCATGTTTGCCAGACAGACATGTTAATAACGCATTTTCCCAGTCCTTGACACGGGATATGACAGCTCCCCTACTTTCAGCCGGCATGTGAAATGCTGACATCCCAGTAAGCAATCCGTGTTTTGCTGTTGACCCTTCGCCTAAGACGTTATCCCAAAATTAAAGCACCTTTAGACAACATCTGGTGTCGACTGTGATATGCCAGTGCTAGTGATGTGAGATCACCAATAGTCAAACAGTGTAAATTTTAAATAAAATCTCCATAAACATGGGCCAGTGGATTCTGATTCTGTCTGGTGGATTTTCTGAGCTACTGGCCCGGCTGGCCCGTGACGAAAAATTGGAAATTTTATAATCTATCTAATAAGTCACGCTGTTCAGCCCCTGTTCATGACAAAATGCGTTATTTTCCAACATTGAACCAGCAGGCCTATAGGATTATCACTTTAGTCATGTTTCGACCATGCTTTAACTATCTGGAAACAGTGTCAGGTCTGATGACCCCTTGGCTGCTAGCGGGCAAAAATGATCTAATATTCAGCGAAGACAGTAGACCAACGCAACACTAACATTGTTTCAACATCTCTATATAAGCAGCCAGGAAAATATTTGTTGAACCAGTATAAGAGAAATTCGCTCCAAATATGCTCATTATATGGAGGCTTGACTGTATTTTAGAATTACCCTAGATGGCTGTGTTTCAGAATAGACTTCAATGCTTTTTGTATGAATTTTATTTATTTACCTGGTAGTCATTTCACTTTGTGCCCACATAGTGATTTAGTACTTGTACCAGAGTGGGAAAAACCCATCTACATATATGGTCAAATTTTTTTTGAGATATTTTGCAAATGCAGAAATGTAGATTGTTATATGTTATACGTGATCTGCTGTTCAGGCATATTTAGAAGAATATGGAGAAGAACAAGACGATGATGGTGAAGAAGAAGGAGATGACATGGTCCATGTGGGTGATAAATTTTATCTTTTCAAAGAGATGTTTGAAAAGCTTTATGTGCATCAAACTGAGGGAATTTTGTGGATGTGGAATCTTTACCTGCGAAAAAAAGGTGGGATACTGGGGGATGATATGGGGTAAGTATACTAAAGTCTGAGAAGGATTTAAAAAATGTCTTTAATTAAACATCATCCTGGTGGATGCTTACATGTTGTTGTATTGTCCATCCACTGAACTGCCTTTGCCATTGCATCTACATTATGCCTCATTTTAAAAATAATTTTGCACAGTTGGCACTGTCCATAATGGATTCATCGTATGCTAAAAATAAAAAGGTTAAGAACACTTAAAAGAGTTTTTAGCATGAAATATATTGTGACTTTAACTTTCACAAGATTCAAACTGGCAGAATTGCTACATTTTTGTTTCGTGATTTTCAAGCATATACATGTATTAAGCAGCCCGAGGTTGGGTTACTGTATTCCAGTATATATTTATTTCTTTTCAAAGTTACCACTAATCTATCAACTTCTGCTTACTCATACTTCACATAGCATTCACATATACTAGGAGTTTTTTTGGTGACATTTTGATCTCCATATCCTCAACCCTTTAACTACTACAGATAATGACGAAGAAATGCTTCTTATCGCGTTTCAAGAAATAGTTCTTATTTTAATTTTCAAATATGCTCGCTATGACTGCCAATGACTTGATTAACTTTTGGTGACATTTCAATCCCCATATCATCAACCCTTTTATTACTATGACCACTAACAAAGAAAAGCTTGTTAGCATGTTTCAGGGTAAAAATTCCATCAGATCGTCTTTTAATTTGGCAAATATGCTCAGCTATGTCAGCCAATGATCTGATTAACTTCTGAGAGCAAACAATTTTTAAATGGCCGTTTAACTGTTATTTTGATATTTGAGTAATTTTGTGATATTTATGTAGCTGAAAAAAAAGCAGATTAGCCGGACCATGAATATAAATCAATATGTAAGGTTTCACCCAAGGATAATTCATATCAAATTTCGAAGAAATTAAATTCAAAATGGCAGACTGGCGGCCAGTTTTAATTGTTTTTTCTCAACACGGAAATCTTGCATGATGCATGTTTGTTAATTTATTTGAGATATATACCAGGTATTATTACTCCTTGACATTAGAATACTGGCAAGGTATCCGGCAATGTTAAGTATGACACTTTTTGTCACAGGTTAGGAAAAACAATTCAAGTGATCGGATTCCTGTCAGGATTGTTTGATGCTGAGAAGGTTAAGTCTGTCATGATTGTGTTGCCTGTGGCTGTGGTATGCAATTGGCAGAGAGAGTTCGAAAAATGGCAGGTTAACTTTTGGTTATTTTCACTAATATATATAATATATGAACATGTTAAATCTCTGAGCACTTCATTCAATCAGGGGAATGTTATAAAAAGTAATACCAGTATAGATTCTAAAAATGGTCACCCAAGAGCAATTGCAACATTGATAACTATTGAATTTGATTGGTATTAACCTTTTTTAACTTTGCTAAAATACACCAATATATCTCATACATTTTTTGAAAAGTAATGCAATTTATGGAAGAGGTAAAATCATCTACCATGGGAAGGGTATAAAATTTGTTGTATTTGAATGCTTTTATTTGAGATAATCTATCATCCCTGATCATTAAAATATTTTCCTACGTATATGTCAGAGATGCCATTTCTCCCGAAATTCCCGGATTTCCGGATTTTTTCAGATTTTTAATGATACTGTATGACCTAAAAATGTTTTTTTTTTCTACTTAAAATGTTTTTTTTTCTACTTTTTTCGATCTTAAAAAAGTAAATCCGGATTTTTTCCCATGACATCTCTGATATGTGCTATCAATTAATATACCCCTATAATGAATTCATATTTTATCTTTTTTATCTTTTTGTATTCCTATCAACTCAAAGGGCCCCAGGAATTCGCATTGAAGCATTTCATGGGTCATCTAAAAAAGAACGTGCACGGGCTGTTCACAAAATACAACGTAGAAGTGGAGTTATCCTAACTACTTATGGAATGGTTGCTGGACCTCCGAATGTAGAGCAGCTGACACAAGATTCCAATGGCCGTGAATTTGTTTGGGTGAGGTCAAATACAGAAAAAATATATTACATATAGTAGAACTGGCTACTCAGTTATTACTGATAACTGTATGCTGTTGACCCCTTGGTCTATGGAAGTGTTGGTCAATCATCGTCCCAATCAGCATTTTATACCTTTAAATGGTTTGAGATACAATCTTAAATTTGGTTATAAAATTTAGCTGATCAAATGAGATGCCTGAAGGGTTAAGGTCGCAGCTCATTGTCACTTTCATGTAGGATAACTTTGAATGGTTTTCACTTTTGGATTCACATGGTTAACAGCATTAAAATAAGCAAAAGATATTTACAATCAAAAAGATAAAATTCAAAGTCGTCACTAGTAAGATATATGAAAAAGTAATATTTTTAATTCACATTAAAATCATTTTTGAAATTTTTTTGATCACTTGGTGTCAAATCCAGTATTGAGCAGGGGCATGACTCCACCTATTATTTGGGGCGCCCAATCATATACAAAAGCACCTGCACCTGCCATTGGAGTCAGGTGGTTAATATAGTACATGTAGTTTAAAGGGTTGTTTCATTGTCTGCAGATGATACTGTGAGACTGATTTTGCCGCTCTAAGATTCCATTGTGTGAGGCTGAGACATGTATTCTTTTCTGATCCTTGTCTCTGATATGTGAACTTTCCACACTGAATGACTGGTAATTTACCCTGAATAGGCTTCAGACTTTGGTAACACCCTTCTACATTTGCCAATAATTTAACTCATGCAAAAAATAATGGATAACATTTCATACACTTATACTAGGACCTCCTTATCAACATGCATTAATCTGTGCATGTTTCTCCAACTGTCATACACTTAATAAATGCTGACAAGCCAAATACCAATTGATGTAAACTGAATCTGGATGCAGTCCCACCGCTAAATATGTCAGTGGTGCTATTAACTTGACACAATTATTAGCCCTTAATCTTTGTGCCCCCCCCCCCCCTCTACGCCACTGCCTTCGCAGTTGTATTAACCCATGAAGGTGCCTGTCATCCCATCAAACATGACTCTCGGCGGTTTGAAAGAAACAAAAATGTTTCTTCCCCATCCACATGTGAGAGTCAGTATTGTGGGGAGCCTCTGTGACCGAGAGGTAGCGTGCTTGGCCTCAGACCGCCGGGGCTCGAATTTCGAATCCTGTGTCTGGAGGACAGTGTCATCTCAATCATCTCACCATCCTCAGGAGGTTCTCCTGGCCCAGTTCAGCCTATATGTGCACAAAGGTGGCCTAAAGCCCGATTCATTTCATTTCCATCAAACACGACACGCTGACCCTGTGTTGGTATAATATTGGGCAAAAATTGTAGACGGTGGACCAACATCATGCCAGCACTAGGTGAACGTCATGTGTTTGCTGTGATTTGAGCCTGTTACTTCACATGCGATAGTTGACATGCATTTAGACAACATGAGACAACATGAGGCATTGATCCAATGTTGTCATAGACGTTGGGTCACTGGCTTATGTTTGTTGGGCGTGAAAGAAAGACAGTGATTCTGTCTAGATTGTATCTATGTGGAACTAATAGATCATCATTTCTGAATATATTTAATATTTCTTTTTTAATAAATGAAATAATATTAATTAATTCGAATTAGTTTTCTACACTCCACGTTCAATCAAAACCTCCCAATAGAACCCGCGGGGGGGCATAGTCAGGGCATTTGAGATTTTCTTTCTAATAGAAGTTGCCGCTACAATTAGAACTTTTACGGAACTTTTACGGTAATTACAATACAAAATAAATTATCTTTGAAATATTTTTTTAAATAGAGCCAAAATCTATCTTTTAATATTATGTACGTTTTCTATTTATAGGATTTAGTTATACTTGATGAAGGCCACAAAATAAAAAATCCAAGTACCAAATGTTCAAAAGGCTTACACAATATTGCTGCTAGGTGTCGAATAATCCTTACTGGTACTCCGGTGCAGAACAATCTAAAGGTAAGCTATTGTGCCATTTATAATATTATTCTACCTTCTTCTATACCTATTTGTTCATCTGTGTGCATCCAAAATTGGTTTCTTGGATTTATCACAAAATCTGTTGATTGATTCCATATTACTCACAAATGTTTCCCTGGGAGTTAAGATGTACCACTATGTCTATATCTGGAAAACCATGCACGATAGTTGAACAATTACTATACCAGTATAGCAAAATGTGTACTGATTTTTATTTATCACCAGTACTTTAATGACAAGTGGGGGATTTCTTTAATTTTTTGGACACATCAATTACGGGTGTAGATATGCCTTTTTGGGGTTATGACTTTTGACCTATTTTTTTACCTATATCTCTCAGCTGAAATAGCTTAGACACTATCAATGTAGTTTCCAAATCATATCTCAGAAACCCATGGGAGAATTTATTTTATATTTCACACACCCATCACGTAGGAGGTGCCTGGTTTATGACCTTTGACATATTTTTCACTTAAATGTCTGAGCCAAGATATCTTTTAAGACAAACATAATAACAGTACCAAATACAGAGCATATCTCTGAAACTTCTTAGGAATTCCTTTCAAATTGCACATTCACATCACCCGGAGGGAGAAGGCTTTGATGTGCCTTTTGGGAGTTATGACCTTTAACCTACTTTCTGATCTAAATCCTGAAATTGCTTGGGAACTTACAATCTTGACTTTGCCTTTACCTTAATCTCATTTCAATATCATATCTCAAAAAAACTTTGGCCTCTTGTTTCTTATTCTTTCCATTATCACTTCAGTCATTTAATTGTGAAGACTTAATAAAACTTGTTACTGCATGTTACTCAAGCTTGAATGTAGGCTTCAGAACACACATATTGTATCACCAGAGACCATCAGCAGCAGTACAGATTCAACTGTTCACAGCTTGTTCATACTTTTCTGGGCCATTATTTTGCAGAATTGTATGATCTACCATTGTTATTGTATAAGTGACATTTTCACTTGCAGGAAATGTGGTCGCTTTTCAACTTTACTCATCACGGAAGCTTACTTGGTACAGCCAGGACATTTTCCATGGAATTTGAGAACCCAATAATTCGAGTATGTATATCTTAATATAATTTTCACTTACACTGCATTTTTAAGTCTCCACCGACTATGTGGTGGTGTGAATTATTGTTTTTGCAGAGTCTGCCCGCCGCTGCCTCTGCCACTTGTTTCTCACTCGGAAACCCCTGCTCGGATTATTTCTAAATATTTGCAGTGTGCATATTGGCCCTGAACTTGCCTGGTTAATTTTTTTCTGGTGCTATTCAGTTTCTTCAACAAAATCCAAAATGGTCGCCAAAATCCTATGCTACTCCCTAGAGCTTGGACCACTTCATGGATTTGTTTCATGTTTGGTTTAAATCTTACCCTGGACGTGTGCTGATTAGTTTTTGGTGTAAATCTGATAATAAAAAAGCCGAAAAAATTCTGTTTTCAAATTTTAGAGGATATTTCAGTTTTGCTCAGTTTGGCTATCTTTAAAATTTGGTAATATTGCTGAAAACCCCTGCTCGGATTATTTCTAAATATTTGCAGATTAAAAAATATTGTATTTCTCTATATTTTATGTATTTTGGCTGCAAAATCTATGTGAGGCGGGTGGAGACGCAAGCTTTGCTAGAAAGCGACTGTGACTGTAACATTATATTTGAGTGAAAGATAATATATGCATCAGATGCATCCTTCTTGAGATTTCGGCCATTTTGACAAATGTATCTGTCATTTTGGATTATTATATTTTTAAAATTTCTTGTTAATTAAGCTAATCAAATTGTCTATATTTAGCCATGTAATTTGATATGTACATAAGATGAAGTGTGCCCTAGATATATATCCTCGTGTTACTTATTATCTTATAAGCAGAACCAAACTTTGATTTTTCCAATAAAGGATACATAAATCAGCGTACACTATCCATCATTTTAGAAAGCAATATTTTTAAGCAGCCCTCGCCGAGGCAGGCTGCTTACTGTATTCCACACGGTCCGCCGCCGCCACGGCAGTTATTTGTTTTCAAGATAGCTACTAATCTATCAACTTCTGCTTCCTCATATTTCACATAGCCATCACATACCACTGGGGAATTGTTTTGGTGACATTTTGATCCCCATATCATCAACCCTTTAATTACTATGGCCACTAACGAAGGAATGCTCATTAGCGTGTTTCAGGAAAAAGTTGCCATTAGATCTTCTTTTTATTTGGCAAATATGTTTAGTCATGCCAACAATTTCAAAATAGCAGTTTAGCGGCCATTTTGAATTTTGTAATATTTACTTAACTCAAGAAATTCAAAATGACTGGACCATAAATATAAAACAAAATGTAATGTCTAACACAAGGATAACCCATGACAATTTTCACACTAAAAAATCCAAAATGGCTGCCAGTGGGCCATTTTTTTTGGGGGGGGGGGAAATCTTGCATGATAGCTGATCTATGAATTTCTGCTTCTTTATACTTCACATAGCCATCATATACCACAATTTCAAAATAGTGGTCGAGCGATAACAGAGGGCTGCTTTCGTGTTCGTTTCCGAACAACTCTTTCCAGTTGTTTTCTAGAATCAATATGATTTTAATTTGACCCTGTGCCTTAGCCTGATATCTATACAAGTTGATGTTGAAAGGTTTATGATTATAATATTGAAAGCCTTACCATGCTCCAAAAACACTGAAACACTGAATTATCAAAATCTTCTATTAAATTAAAGTTCCAGAGATCCAACTGTTATAAATTCAAATAATGATCTTTTTTTTACAATGAAAGATAACAATCTAAAATACTGGTATATTACCACATTCAATTTCTGTTTAGAAAAAATGTGTAGATCTAATCAATACAAATCAGATTTCTATATTTTGAAGCTTTTTTATATGCTCCAGAGATGGTGGACAACGAGCTGTAGAATTGGATGTTTCAAAACCGGGTCATTGATAGATTGAGTAATTAACCTGATTAGCAATCACAATGGCTAAATAATTAAAAGTAATCATGACATGTTATTGTTTTACTATGACTATGGTACAGAACCTAATTTAAATGAAATTTGCGCTACTGTTTATAACTGTTCAGTTTTACAAACACTACATCAAGTGTGAAAATTATCTATGTGGCAATTGATGTCTATGTTTACCCAATTGGACATTTTTTGATAGGCACGTCAACGTGATGCAACACTTGGCGAGCAGCGGCTTGGTGAGGAAATGGCTAGAAGTTTACAGAAAATAATTAATCCTTACTTTCTTCGAAGAACAAAAGCTGAGGTATCCCAGAAGAAAAAACTCGAAAGTGTCAATGAAACAGGCAGTAAACATGCTGAGTATGTATGTTTTTATTAAGCAGCCCTCATGGGCTTAAAGTACTGTATTCCGATCATCTGTTTGCTCATACTTCATTATTATAGACATACCATACATGCCACTGGGAATTTGATTACCGTACCGGAGAATAGCGCATGCCTTTTCTCTAATCCATTGATAACCGTGCAGTATGCCCAGAGGGTGTTATATGCCGCATGTGTGTCATCACTAAACTGGCCTAAATGAATGCTGTCTCATCGTCCGCATCAAGTCACAGCTACATGTACATGTACAGTAATCATGACAGCAGCCCTCACACAAGTAGGGAAATTCCCACTTGTGAAATTCTGTAAGCAATATTATTCTATATAATTTGTAGACTTTCGTGATTGGGCATCTTATCTCTTATCTTATAACATGTGCTCCCATAATGATAACCCTTGCTTATTGCATTAGATGGCGGTAATATAGACAGCAGATGAGGCTATTGTACAGAAAGGAATGCATTCACATACTGACTGCTTTCACCACTGTACCCTGCCTTTTGTCGTGATGTTGGACAACCATCGCTGACACTGTCCATGTATTACCCTTGCACTGCTATGGGCCACTATTGTCGCCCAAATCCACCCAGCTCTGCCCCCGTGAGCAGCTCTGGTCGATCAGTAATTTCTAAAAATAATAATAATAATTTTCAACATTTTTTATCCAGTTTTTGGCGGGTTTCTTTTATGTTTTTTTTCTATTTGTGTTTTATAGGTAGCTAGCTAACTGATTTTGAAATATAGTGGTTTTCAACCCGCTAATCGCGACTATTCATTATTCAGTAATTCTCGTCCACTTGAAGTTGTGGGTCTCGATAGCGAAACACAACTTCAAGTGGGTGAAAATTCAAATTATTTAATTTAGCCGTGCAAGGGTTAATATCAGTTCACAGTGCATGTGAGATACACATAATTAATCCTTAAAGCACTGAAATATGTTTGTACAAATATTTTTTTCAATTTGGCTAGCTCTTTCCGATTAATTTGAATACCTATGGTATGGGTCTATGGCCATCATAAATATTTTTACTTGTTCAGTGCAGGGATCGTCTTTAGACGTCAGAATCTGACGTCTAAAGTCAATCCCCGCACTGTGAGGGTTAACCCTTTATTACAGTACTGTGTGTCTCTTGAAAAAAGGATGATGAGCTCACATCTAAAAGTTTTGTGTGTGGAAAATCACAGTGATATATAAGTCTGGTCGATTCTGATACTTATTACATCTCTTTGAAATTTTTATTGCTATTTAAAATTTGCAGTGTGAATATATAAGGAAGAATTATTTGTACAAGCAAGATTTGTATCAATTATCAAATATTTATAGCTATTAAACCTCTAAGCAAAACTAAAATCATTTTAATCTAGTTTTATTCGACAATCAAATCACTGATAGTAATTATTATTGAAGAAATGTGTGTTTAAACATCGAAATTTGCAAATGTTTGGTCTCGACTTGAACACATTATATAATTTTCTTGTCGCGGTCGCTGTAGCGAGACATAACTTCCAGAGGCTGAAAAGTTAAATTATTCAATTACCGAATATCCCCGCGTATAGTGCGACGCCATGTATAATACGAGTTAAGATTTGAGGCCTCGAATGACCTGAAAAACGTCTACCCCTCTGTATAAAACGACCTCAAATTTTGGATGTCGGCAGCGTCCCGGTCGGTAGCGTTCCGGGCCGTCTAAATGTGAGGCATGGATATTATCTTATTGTACTAAATAGCGCCGTGACACCTGCATAGACGATGCTCAATGACGGGAACAGCGGTAACAGTACAGCTCTGCAAAACCAAAGGGCAGTATCTGCTTACTTGTAAAGTAAGCAGATACTGTATTTTCATTTTCCACGGCAGAGTGGATGTCATTGGGACTGTCTCGATGGGCAGATATTCTGAGGCCTGCATAGGCTACGTACACACAAATTTTAAAATACCCGTATTTATATTTCGCCAACAAATTTATAATATTTCAATTTATCTATTACAAAGACCATATTTTAATATCGTCGTGCTCAAATAAGAACATTTCAAGATGAAATGTGATTGTGAAACATTTGCAGACTAGCCGCATTGTCTAGACACAAGAGGTGTGCTCGGTTGTATAAGGTGTCAGGGTGCAATAACACAGCAGCGCTCCATGAACTACAGCTAACAGATACCACCATTTGCTCAATACCGTATCAGCCGCGGCAACAGCGGTAGGTGTTAATGTTATCCCGGCAATATGGACATTCTGAGGCCTTCATGTATAGAATTTGCGATAGGAGATATAATCAGTGATATCTTGTTATATTTCGTCAACGCATTCTCTCATTCCAATAGGAAAATATCATGTTCAGATTTGTCGTACACTTGTAATAGAACACTCCCATATAAAAGGCGATCTTAGATTAAATCATTATTAATATAAATGAACAAGTCAGGAGTGTGAATTGGTTGCAGACTAACGGCGTCATTCATCTACCCGTGGTTGTCAAAGGTGCCACGCGCGTCGGCGGGAATGTGAGACGGGGCTCCCAGCAAACACGACACATTCACCCAATGCTGGTACAATGCTGTGTCAGCGTTGCAGACGGTGGCCCAACAATGTACCAGCATTGGGTGGACGTCTCTTGTTTGCTACTAGTTGGAAAGGCACAGTATCGTGTGTATGGGCCTGCTTACCAAACACGCTGACTGGCCTACGTTTAAAGATACGCTCTACCGCTAGAGAACTTTACTGCTGAACTTACCGCTAGAGAGCTAAAAAAAATGTATTAAAATCTACATCTATGTATAATACGAGGTGCCTTTTTGTGACATGAATAGCTATGAAAAAACATCGCAATATACACGGGGATATACGGTAAGCACTTAAAGGGTTACCATACGCACGTCCCGACTGATACTAAACACCGGGGAGATGTTAATAGAATGACTATTTTGACATAAAGTGTTAGCAAAAATAATAAGCAATATATGCTGGTTTTGTGTACATTCATATTTAGTTGCAACATTCGGATTATGTATGTTTTTTTGTGCCTGGAGGTCAATCTGGTAATACATATAAGGTTTTTTTACTAGCAGCTTGACTTTCAACAGACTTTGGTGAGCAGTGAACTTATCTTTTATTATAGTTGTATTTTATATTTTCGCTTTTAATTTGTTTTGCTAGTTTTTTTCCCCCGCTTTTTAATTTAAAAAGGTGGGCTATTGCAATTAAAGTTTGGCATCGATGTTGCCATCAATGTTAACATTTACTTGTGGGCATGATAACTTTAAAAGTTTTTATGTATTCTTTTCAAATTTGTTCTGCATGTTGCTAGTAACCAGTCACTGCTTGACCTTGTGGGCATGATAACTATAAAAAAATTTCATGTATCCTGCTCAAATTTGTACGGCATGTTTCTAATAACCAGTTCTCAGCCAATTTGAGTAATGGCGGCCGGCTATTGGCTCTTGTTATGTTTGTTAAGCATTGCTAGTTCAGGTATCATCTAGATGATTAATTTACTGTTTTTGCATTGGACGTGTGTAGCTGTTGGCGTTTTGTTTTGGCCACTGAGCCTGTTTATATATGTTACCCATCTGCACAAAATGAGTCTCATGTCGGCCCTGTGCAAGTTGAGAAAATGGTCAATAAGTGTGATATGGGTTAAAAATTGAGAATTTTGATTTTAGTTGAATATTGATACTGTAAAGCCTGGAATTATCATTTTCAGGCCAGAAATGGGTTATCTGCCCCAAAATTAGTTAGAAATCACCTATCATATTTGCCAGCTGGCGACCATCTTGGATTTTACCCATTTTTAAAAAACGCACAAGGCAGATTCTGAAAGTAGACATCCTGGGCTATAAAAATCAATCATAAAAAATACCTGGTAAAAACAAAATTTCCAGGTTTGGCTGAAGAATTCTGTTTGGCTATCAGGAACTATTTTTTTTACAATAGAAAACTTGCAATCAAACTTATTGCCATGACTTTAAAGCCAATTTTCTCCATTTTTAATTCATAAAATATTGAACCATCCGCTTCACTAAAATGATCATAATAATAAGATAATTTCATGTTATTGGTGTCATATTATTTTCCCGACATGAGACTCATAATTATGTACAGATGGGTCACATATACAGTTTTCTTTAATTTTACTGTATGTAGAATGAACTTCATATGCCTGAGGAATTATTCTGATGAAAAAATTGACCTCACTTACATTTTTCAGATGTCGTCAAATTTAGTTGTCCAACTAGATACAGTTTGATCTGTTTGATGGTTTTGTTTCATTTGGGTTTTAGGAGCTAATGCAGCTCTCAAATCAGTGAGATGAATGAATGGAATTACTCCTTAACTAATGTTACTCTTGGGACTATCTGACCTCAGAGTAACAGAGCTGAGCTGAAGGCCACAGTGTCTCAGCAATAAATTGCTAAGCCAAACTGAAGTCTCTGGCCATCTGGACGTGGAGCAGTCTGGGGGTGATTCCTCTAGACATCCTTATCGGATGAGTGAAGGAAAACACTCTCAAAAACCCAACATGCCCAATCACCCCACCCTCATGTCATCTTATGGCTGGGGCACTTCTTAATCCCTCTGATTGTCTGATCACTGATCAGACTGGAATCAACTGTTAAATGTCAGTAGCTTCGTCATAGTTAGCTCGGTTACGTCCTGTGTGCATTACCACAGGTAGCCTAGCTCACGTGTGAACGAATACGGCTCATTAGCACAGGTGTAATAACATAAGAGGGGATCAGTCATGTCATGTCACTTGCAGTATCACTAGCGAATACAATGAAATATGGGGGAGGGAGTCTTATATAACATTATTTCACAGAGTAGCTATTCAAAAGGGTTTTCGGTGACGTCACTGAGTTTCACAGAGCTGGGAGGATTATCTGTTCAGTGATAACTAACACGCTGAGCAGTTATTCTGACACAACTCAACATGTCGCCCACTATGTCTTGGCGAATATACAACAGCTTTCACAGCTGGCTCAACTGACACAACTCACATGATGTCCTACAGCTAAGCAGTACTAAGGGCACAACAGTAAATTCGCGACATTGTGCCGTGAGGAAAGCAACGCTTGTTCTGCTCTCACAAGTCATTCTGAAACAGTGGTCCCAGAACGACACTGGCTCAATGCTGGCCTGAGCTCAGGTTACAGGTTCACCAGTGATCCAGCACTTTGTGTTATTGCAAGCAACGGCAAGATGTTAACACACATCCGTGTCACGATCTTCAGCATCAACAGAGGCCTATTTAGACCTACTGCGCGGTATTGACTGATGTGCATTATCGTCCGGCAATTACAGTAATCCATTCGTAACCATGATATTCGCTAATGGCATCTGTAATCAACTTTGCCACAATAAATTTGTCTTAATAATCATGAATTTCATTTAAGCATAATTGTAATTAATTAGCCATCCGAAAGGTTAACAAATTTTGTGGTGGTGGTGGTGGAGAAGCTGGGGGGGGGGGGGGAAGAATAAAAGAAAAATTCACTCAAATCATTGCAATAACTTTTCCTGCTTTGTCAGCTTTCCAGTGATACCTTTGTCACCTGATTTACAGATCATTTTACTGTACAGTGATGCCAATGCCTGTGTGGACGCTTCATTTTCCCTCTTCTGTTTACCGGCAGAATATCATAAAAAGGTGGCTGATGTAGATCTAAATGTTCTAATTTTTGAGATCTAAATGTTCGCTTCCTTTGAAAACTTCATCAGGGTACAATTTGGTTTAATGATAATCACTGCCTTATAAATATAAGGTGGAAGCAATGTACAGGTGTCAGAGGTGCTTTACACAATGCAATGAAGAATTCTGGGACGGTCTCGAATGTTTGTGATGTTTTTCTAGTAGATTCGAACCCCCAAGGACTGCCAGAGGTATACTGGAGGATTATTTGGGGTTCCTCTCAAATAATTAAATACAGACAAAGCCTAAATGTCTGCGTCAGCCAGAGGGCAGATGGTGTAATTAAGCATCCCCGATAATATCAGGATGCTTATAGTGTTTAGCATTATTCCGGCTCCGCCACTAAAAGTTCACTGATGAATTCTGTGTGCCTGGGCAATTCTTCCCATATATTTTTTTTGGCACCATTCCCATAAGCGGCCAAAAAGCTTGTGGGCACGATATCTTATTAACTGTTGGATGGATCGCATTCAAATTTTATAGGCGGGTTCTCAGGGTATTTCTGATAATCTGATTAACTTTTTGGAATAATTCGCCCGAAAAGCTTGTGGGCATGATAACTTATGAACCGTTAGTTGGATTGCATTCAAATCCGGTAGGGTTGTTCTCTAGGTATTTCTGATGATCTGATTAACTTTTGGGCTGGATCCATCAAAAACAAAATTGCTGCCGCAGCCAAAGTTGGGGTCAATTCCTTTTTATCAATTCCAAATTCCATTCCAATTCCTTTTTATCAATTCCTGAGTCAATTCCAATTCCTTTGGTGTTAAAAAAAGTCAATTCCAATTCAATTTTAGTGTAATTAACACAATGTCTCACGACAAGCCGTGCTACTTGAAACTCCGATAAGTCTGACCCTGTGGTGGCTACGGCGTGTCGACCCACACCTTACTCAAATAAACTCCTATTAAAAATAAGCAGCGTAGGATCTATTGTTGTATTTCAATAAATTATTGATGCAATTATTCACATTATTTATTTTCTGATTATACTATTTTTTAATATGTAATTCTAGCGTGTGGCGATTAAATATACCTTAGAAAATATATCAGGATAACCCCTAGGGCACAAAAGGCAAATTAGCGAAGTAATCAAAGGGTCAAATAGAGCGCTCGGCTCCTTCCCACTAACACTGGATTTTATCCCATTGTTGCCTTATTGTTGCTCCACCGTCTTCAGCGCTTTCCTAATATTAAATCAGCATTGGCTCAACGTCTATTGGGAACGCATTCGTTTCAAGGTCCCGAAATGTCTTTTGATCTACCAACTCGAGGGACAAGCGATAGTAATTATGTTCTCAGCCATTCATTCACCTAAGTCTAATCAATACTCGTGATTGTTTTCTAAACTATAGACGTCCAAATGACAAAAATATAACAAATACGAGAACTAAAATTTTGCCCATGAGACAAACATTACTTTTTAAATATAAATGTTTAAAAATGCTGTAAAGTGACACAAAAGTGATAGTTAAACAGTGTGATCATGCTTGCGCGATTATAAGGAAAACCTTAATGAAATAATAGTACAATTATTTCCAGAACTTCAAGCCAGCAAACACGAAACATTGACCTATTGCTGATATAATGTTGCCCCGTCGTTTGCGATGACGGCCCAACATTAAACCCTAAGACGGCTCGGCGCTCATTTTGCTGATCATTCAGTCACTAGTTGAGTTGTCATGAGTCGCCCTTCTCGGCAAATTTGTTACCGGCTGGTTACACCAGTCCGCAGGAGTAAATCAAGGGTTTATACAAGAAACAACAAGTAACAAGTATATACGCACACACCAATCTGTGATAGTTAATTGCTCCAACAGGAGCAATCGATCTAGTTACAACTATTATTTGGATTACACATCACAGTCTTAGTTAATCTTGATGGCCATTAGTCATTTGAATGAGTTTTTTTCACATAACTCAAATAAAACCTTTTAATATAATTTAGGCACTAGGCCTATATAAGTTTATTATTTCATTATTATTAATCACATATACACATATAAATCAACGTAGATCAGGTAAAATTCTACTGCAATGACAAAAGTGATGATCAGTCACTCATGCGTTTAATAGCGCTTAAAAAATAAACATGGATAAAAAAAGTCAATTCCTTTATCAATTCCGGGTATTTTTTGTCAATTCCAATTCAATTCCAATTCCTTTTTTTTCAATTCCAATTCCTAGTCCAATTCCTGGAATTGAGTCAGGAATTGAGCTCAATTCCCATTCAATTCCGGAATTTACCCTAACTCTGGCAGCAGCCATTAAAAATTGAGGGGGTGGGGGCATTATTTTTTCATTATTTTCTTATATATACTGGAGTGGTCATGGACTGACCTGTAAATATCTACAATCCTTCAGCAGTGTCACCTGTCCTTGTGTAGACACTACTAGACACTGCTAACATTCGTCTCTGGCTTGGATAATAATGCAGCTGTCAAAAAACAGGTCAGTGGGAATTCCCCCTCTACCAAACCCATGTAGGTAGTTTTAGAATTTTTCAGATGCCACCAGAGCTGGTCGCTTAGTGGACCTGGCAAACTGCCAAGACCTCAAGTTGGCAAGCTGCCATTATCCACAGGAGTCCCTAACCTTTCCAGTCTTTAAGCTGACTGAGAGGGCTGGTTTTGAGTCTAGGAAATAGGCATATCTAATGGGGATGCTTTTTTAATGTTTTCGTAACGAAAACAGTCACATCCAGTTATAAAAATAAGTCGATGAATTTGACTTTTGTAGATCTATATAGAATCGGCTTCATATTTTTTGTGGCTGCAAATTTATGGCGAGGAATGCTAAAGGCCTTTTTTTGTATTAGTTATTAATAAGATAAAGAGAGATCCCATTGCGGAGGGAGGTGTTGAATGTTGATCGTTATCTAACTTTTTGACAGGAAATTTGTTGGAATTCAAATGTTTTCAAGCTGACATCTATTTACAACCTTTATTCTATAGATAAGATATTTTACAGTTTTTGTTGTTCTATTTGTCCTACAAGTTTAAGTCAATTCAGAATACCATTTTGACACCGTTTACACCTACAGTACAGCTCATTCGTGACGTATGTGTCGCGACACGGCACAACAGACTTTATTCCGGCCATTCTGAATGGCCGGACTAGCTGTGGCACGACATAGGTATGACTTGATGTGGTTGTTACGACATGGCGTGGTCGGAACAGCCTACAGACAAGTCCCGAATGTATGTGAACAAATTGTGTATGCTTGTCGTACCATGTCCGGCCGTCCTGACATGACCGGAAGAATATTCACATATCTCAGCCAAATTGTGTACAAATTGTCTGAAGTTGTCCGGCCATACAAAAGATGTAGGCTTAGTTTATTTGTACAAAATGTGTACACAAAATGCCTGGACTTGTCCAGTCATACCGGCCGTCGTGGCAGGTCAGAACAACTTGTCGCGACAGGCCATGCCCCAGGCTCATCAAGGTTTCTGCTCCGGCCATGTGATGCCATTATTATGTTGTGCCATGTCGCGACAAATCGCGACACTTACGTCACGAATGAGCTGTACTGTATAGATATCAATAACTAAAACTGCATCTCATACATATATCTAACTTGACATTAATGCTTAGATCTGCAGATTTCTTGTCAATTTTAATTATTCTTCAGCTAATGACAATACCATTCTTTTTGAAGGATGCCAGCAATGACCAGAAAGAATGATCTGGTTTGCTGGGTGTATTTATCAGAAACCCAGCAGAGAATCTACAGAGAATTCATAGAGACTGAAGACGTAAAAGAGGTGAGTAATCATGGTAATAAAAAATACTAGTGCTAGTCCTGCAGTGCATTAAAGAATGATATATTATATCCAGGTATATTTTACTTAATGTTTATATTCATATCATTTTATTTATTGTATATATTTATGTACTCTACCATACCACTTTGTTTACATGCCAGGCAACGATTATTTTTACTTTTTCATCGCAAGAGATTAGAGAAGCCTCGATTTCATTTGTATTGCTTCAATTGTTCATAAAATATGTTTACACTATGTACTGGTCAAAATAAATATGTCTGTCTGTCTATTGATTTGCTAAATTTCATGGGAGCTGAAATTGCCTGATCTCGTAAAATATTATTCAACCAACTTAATGTGGTTTACAGTAGTCTGCAGCATATGAATCGCTTGGTGTTTCTTAGACAAGCTAATCTTGGCTGACTGGCATTCCCGATAACACATAACCAGCATTCTAAAGTTTGGTGAATATTTGCGATTTTATGTGTGTTATAGAACAAAGTGCAGCGTTTAAGGATTTTGCTCTCTAAAGGGTCATTTTTACCCCTCTGTGTGTTATACAACAGAGTGCGTTATTTTCCACATTTTTCGGTAGCTATTTTCGCTACTCCATACTGAACAATTTGGGGGATTATGGAGCCTTTGGCCGGTTGTTGAGAAATGTATGTAGTTTAGCCTACAGTTTTCCCTTCTTATTTGTTTCCAATTGGTAGATTTGTTTTACAGCTCCTCAACACTTCACGCTCTCCATTGACAGCACTTACAGTTCTTAAAAAGATATGTGATCATCCCAGGTTATTAACCACTCGACAATGTTTACAGTTAGGACTTGACATGGATGAAGGGTCAGTGCCAGTTTTTATCTTTACCAATACTTTCAGTGTTGTAGTTTTGTCATTAAAACTTGAATGAGTGTGATGCATCATTACCTTGTATAAACTTATTATATGTACCATATTTATTTTAATAAATACCCCTATTCCAATAGATGTAGATGTGTCTTTTGGCAGTTATGACCTTCCACCTACTTTTTTACCTACATGTCTGAGACAAAATATCCTTCAAGACTAACATATTAACATTTGAAATTTACCATGGGAAATTTTATCAGTTGCCATATATTCCTATTTTGTCGATTCAGAACATTCGAAGATGAAATGCAATGGTAAGTTATTGGCAGGCTAATTGTATCGTCTAGCAGCCTGTGGCAGTAAAATGTCATACCTGCAATGATGCATTACCTGATTATCATGTGGCGGTAACTGTGAGAGTATGGGTTTGTAGTGGCTATCATGAGGCTGAATGACGGCCTGTCCGTGAAGTACAAAAAAACATAGCATTATAGACAGGGATAATGGTTGTAGAAGTTTTACAATGTGAAAAAAATGTACTCTTGCAATCGCGGACTTCGAACATGTATAGCCCGCATTCGTTATGTAGCCCGCACCAGGCCTACCAAGGAGTAAAAAGTAGCGGGTTATGCATCAGAAAATACAGTATATCTCGTGCAAAATAGCTTTATTTACTTTATTATTGCTGATATCTGACAAACTATTCGACAGCCGACTAAGTGGTGATTTCCTTACAGTCATGTAACCACGTTTAGACCATTATTGTGACCTAAACAATTTCAACTCTTCTCAAATTCAAAATAGCCGATTTGCGGCAATCATTGTCTTTAATAAATGTAATATCTGGCAAACAGCTGGGTAGCCAGACCATTATGTAAAACAAAATCTTAGAGTTCAGGAAAGGAAGCACCATGAAAAATTTCTATCATGCTGGCGTGGTGGGGGATTATAGTGGCTTTTTGCCTTGTTTATTTAACTTTTCAAATCTGTCCATATTCAATTTTGTATTTGTACTTTGATAAGGTTGAGTCATCATGATGAGATAGATGAAGCTACTCAGCAGCAATGTGCAGCAAGTCGTGTGCAACACTTGGATGATTCCACTTTAATCAACGAGTCTGGGAAAATGAAATTCCTGATCCAGCTTATTGGAAACTTACGCAATGAAGGTCATCGTTGTCTCATATTTTCACAGTCATTACGTCAGTTAGATATGATAGAGAAAGTGCTGAAGGGACGGGTAAGATTTTTTGTGGAAAAATTATGTTTTGTATGAGTTATTTCTTTTAAATTGTTTTATAGACACAAAATTGCATTCTTGCTCAAAATAAACTTGTCCGTCTCGCATCTTGATACTTCATCATAACTAACAGATTAAATGGTCGCTGAAATCATGATGAATTTCTGATGTGTCAATTATCCAAATATTGATTCAGGGTTGCTACAACACCTTAATAACTTGAATTTTGTGCTCACTTTGTGCCTTATGGTCATGAAAGTTTTTTTAAGTTTTGTGGCAACCATGTTGATTTAATGATTAAAGGACCATTAATTTATTTTGCTTGTTTTTTAAAACATAACATAATATTGATATCGAGAAGCATGAGTGTAGGAAAATATAGTGCTCCTTACAGCATGATGATACTGTTAGGCCTATACCGCTGTATAAGGTGATCCAGTTACCGCGGTATGGAAGAGGCGAATAAATGATTCTGAGTGATGATACTGTCATGGACCATCGTGAAATAGTAATTATCGTCTGGTATATGCTCATTTAAACAAAGAGGACTATTTAGCGCCAATAGCTCAATTTAGGAATGACACGTAGATCTTTTGATCAGTGTTGATGATTGTTCCTGTCCAACAACTCACCTGTGCGATGTTATGCTTGTGCAAGATCACAGCAAGGAGGACAATACCAATCAGTTGCGTGTATGTAACACATTTAATAAGTACACCTTACTCTCATTAATCACCGCTGGCATTTACAGCCCATTCTTTACTTTGTATGCAAAAGGCAGGTGATTACGGCACAATGCCGGGCCAACATCTCAACTAAAATAAACTTTATTCCGAGAGGGTATACCATTTAGCGCTAGAGCAGTGGTTAGCAATGGGAAATCACGATGTTGATCCAGCATTGAAACAGCGATGTGCTATAATCACGCGATGACGCTATACTATACCTATATCTATTGTGACCCCAAGAATAATGTACAGTATGGGAAACAATATAATTCTAACAAATCTCAAGGCCTCGTGAACATACGATACAAAGTCCACCCTCTCGTAATACCTGTCAATCAAACTGTTCCAAAGCGTTGATTGGTGGGAGGAGAGCTCAGCCCGTCCCGCATAACACCTGATGCCCGTGAGATAGTGAGATAGTGCGAGGTTTTGCCCATGCACACTGGAATAATCAGTGATATCGTCCACATTCATACATGATAAACAATTTTCTAATTGTTCGTCAACGCTGGCATATCATTTTCAATTTGGGCCAGTGCTGGCTTAGTTTAAAGAATATATATATACACCTCTTTTTTGCATGAAACAGAAGAGTGTATTTGTTATAAAAACGTCTAGCCTAATCACGCCTTGCGTGATCCCATAGCATTCACAGGGTCGGTGTAGATCCCTTACACCTTTCATTCACGCCTAAAGTCGCACTCTAATCTGTTAACTACACATGGAGTGATTTCACGCAGCCAAAGATGTCATCATATCTCGCGAGTAGCCAAAAGGGTCTAATTGCGTTCCACTAGAAAAACATGAGACTAAATAACTTGCCCACCCTAGTGTTATATAAAGAGTGAATTTTCAATCGAACTGGCTATTTGCTTTGACCACGAAACAGACAGCATCGCTTCAAAAATATTGTGCACATTGAATTAATTTTGCTAATATATGATAAATTAAATATTGTATATTTCCAATTCATTATTTACTCCGTTCATTTGTAATAAATACAGTGTTATTATCTAGCACATAGCATCTACCACTGCCGCGTATAGCGTGTACATATAGACCCAATGTATCGACCATCAGCGGTAGAATGGTCGTCCCGCTATATAGCGCGATCCACTTATAAGGCGGTCCCGGGATTCTACTGTACTGTATTTATTCTAATAAACGCCCGTGGGGGTTAAGGTGAATACCCCCTGGGGTATGGGCGCTTATTAGAGTAGTTTTTTAATGATCATATAGTGTACATGAGCATGGGTTTTATTTTTTAATCAGGGTGGTGGGTGTTTATCGGAATATTGGCATTTATTAGAATAAATACGATAACTAGGAGTAATTTTTCTAAGGTAACTTTTCTAACGTAACTTTTCTAACGTATATTATGGTTTTGTTATAATTTTTCATTGTATCTTTTTTAGGACCACAAAGTAGCACGTCTGGATGGTACAATGAGACATCTACAAGAACGAGAAGATATGATTAAGAAATTTACAACCAATAAGGCTTATTCTGTTTTTCTTCTCACCACACAGGTCAACACATTCACTATATGTTCAGTTTAAACTTGATTTAAAACGGTGAACATTGACTAAATGTTGGTCCACTGTCTATGGCACTTGCTAACATTACTGCCAAATCGATCATTAGTCTATTACACATCTCACCCTGATACTCTGATTTTGGATAATAATTAGGTCACCCAGTTCACAGCAAAACACACATTATTTCAATGCCGGGACAACAACAAAGATACTGGTCTGCACTGAACCAGTATAACACCAACTTAGTGATATTTCAAGCAAGCATCTAAATGTCTCTGTCTGGAAACAGTCAGGTTTGATGACCCCTTGGATCCTAGCGGGTAGTAATAAAGTGATGTATCATTATTCAGAGTCATACCCGCTGTGCCTGTATATACATGCATGAAACTGCACGTACGTCTCGGCATATGACAATTTGGCAGAGCATACATTTCTAAGTGCCCTTTTAAAAGGCTCAAGATGTTAAGCTCAAAGTGGCTGTAGTTTAACAGCAAAAACTTGTCTGTTAAATTTCTCAGTGTCCTGTAGATTTTTGTCATTACAAAATTTATCATACAATCTCATTTTAATTTCTATTCAAAATATCTTCAATGCACTAACTTACAGAACTGTAGGGTTTCTGTTTAGTAAACTCTCAACATATTTTCATGAAATTTTTCAGCTACTAATTCATATTCAGAGTCATACTCTCTGTGCCTGTATATATCAAACAGCACGTAAGGCTCGGCATATGACAATTTGGCATACATATATTTCTAAGATCCCTTTTAAAAGGCTCGAGGAATTAAGTTCAAAGTGGTTGAAGTTAAACAGCAAAAAAGTTGTATGTTAAATTTTTCAGTGTCCTGTAGATTTTTTCAGCTAGTGGTGGTGTGTGTGCTTTGTGTGAGTCCTATGCTACTATGTAGAATATTGTCGTAGTTCAGTGTCCTGATCGCGGGGTCAGCCTTGGAAGTCCCAAATTGGTGGGCGATTTCAGTGGGTTTTTTTAGACAAATAAGTAAGTTGAGTCACAGATTACTAAAAGATGGCCTACTGATTTTTATCCCCCACCCGTAGGGGAAGGGGGATTTTAGTCGAGCCAGGATTCTGACCGGTGTCACGTTTTCTTGTGGGCGCAAAAACTCAAAAACTACTATACAAATCTTTTTGAAATTTTAACATGACATTCATAGCAACATGGGGATGTGCAAGTGATTTTTTAGAGATGCTACCAAAATTCAAAATGGCCGCCAGAGGGCAAATCTAAAATTTTTTGTGGGTGCAAAAACTCTAAAACTTGAAAAGTCAGAAATTATTCAAATTTTACTATCACATTCCCCATGATATGGAGATGTGCAGGTGACTTTTTCAAGGTTTTACTGAAATTCAAAATGGCCGCCACAGATCAACTTGAATCAAAAAATTTGTTTGGTCAATTTTTTTTTTTAATTTTAACATCACATTCCTAGCAACATGGGGATGTGCAAGTGATTTTTTAAAGATGCTACCAAATTTAAAAATGGCCGCCAGAGGTCAACTTTAAAATTTTTTGTGGGCGCAAAAACTAGAAAACTTAAGGAAAGAAATTATTCAAATTTTACTATCACATTTCCCACGATATGGAGATGTGCAAGTGATTTTTTAAAAGTTTTACTGAAATTTAAAATGGCCGCCATAGATAAACTTCATATTTTCTTTTGGGCTCAAAAACTGAAAAATTGAAATCAGTAATAATTCACATTGTACAATCACATTACCCACCATCTGGAAATGTGCTTGTGATTTTACTAAAATTTAAAATGGCCACCACAAATCAACTTTTTAAATATTTGTGACCGCAAAAAGTCTAACCTAATTTATGGCGGGGGATGATATGGGACTTCAGTCCTCTTTTTACAGAATGCTATACTTTTATGCATATTAATATATTACATTGTTTCCAGTTCTTTGATTAATAGTTTCATTACAAAATTTATCATACAATCTAATTTGAATGTTATATTCAAAATAATATCTTTAAAGCACTAATTTACAGAATGTAGGGTTCCTGTTTAGTAAAATCTCAACATATTTTAATGACATTTTTTCGCCACTAATTCTATTTATATCGCGACTACAAAGCAAATGTTCCACAAAATTTTAGTAAAATCATTTGACATGTAATGTAATTCTGAGATTGAAACTGAATATTAATTTGTTTATAAAGGATCGTTGTCTTTTGTCACATGACTAGAATGACCAGAAAATAGTGCTTATAAAACTTCATGAAAATTAGTTGAAAATTGTCTGAAAATCAGCAGATATAATTTAACATTGCTAATTTGAATAAATGTAATTGATTTACATTTTCAAAATATCCTCATTTCTAAGTATCCTTTTAAAAATCAAGTTCAGCTCAAGAGAGTGAAAAATAAACAGTGGGTTCTGCTGCATTTCTCTCTGATTTGTAGATTTTTGCATTTGCTTGCCTTCTGTTTGGTGCAAAATAATATAAATTTCGATTAAATCTGCATTTATAATCATACAGGCCTGGTCTAGTCTAATGAGTCCCAAGTGTGGTAGACCTTAACCCTTACAGTGCGGGGATCGACTTTAGTCGACAGAATCTGAATCATGAAACTGTCTGTAGACGTGAGATTCTGACGACTAAAGTCGATCCCCGCACTGTAGGAATCAACATATTTCTAATGGCTGTAGACCCATAACATAGGTATTCAAATGAATCGGAAAGAGCTAACGAAGATATTTATGATGATTTCAAATTGAAAAAAACTCATTCGGTTGCAATGTTTTTTACAAATTAATTCAGCACTTTAAGGGTTAGCGCTTTAAGGGTTAAAACCATTCTGATCATTTTAGCCAGCTAAGCAAGTCGAGTCACAGATAAAAAATACAGTATGGTCTCCCACTAAAAGAAGTACTGATTTTGACAAAATAAAGAAAGTAGCTTACAGAACCGCAGGGCTCTTACTGTAAGCATATATACCCATCTCGTTTGAAGACTGTACATATTTGTTACCTATTTCATGTTATAATGTATTGAAACTATTGAGACCATAAAACCAGGCAGCACTGGTCTGATTATAGATGTTTTATGGCCAAAGTCATGGTCTTGTTCCAGCTCTACTAAACTGTTACTTGTACCAAAATGGTTGTTTAGGTGTGGGAATCATATGATTGATCGGGGAGGGTGACAGGTTTTGGATCTCTCTGATCCTGGGATAAATACCTTCAATTGACTGATTAGCAAATATGTTTCAATAAACATAGTGAATACTTAAAACAGTTAAAAATAAATAGGCTTGTGAGCTAAATGTATTTTTTATGTTTGATGCAGGTTGGAGGAGTTGGTCTTACTATCACAGCTGCTGACAGGGTAGTCGTATGTTAGTATGGGAAGCTATATTACAGTAATATATACATTTAAAACATATTTTAACTATAACTTTGTAAGAAAAAAATTTAGGATTACAACTTTTGGTATGTGGGTGACTTCCAGGTGGATAATAGACAGGGTAAAACAATTTTTTTTTGTTTGAATTCACAGAAGAGATTGAATAATGTTAAGTCCTTGGGCCGGCGTACGTCCGTCCGTCTCAATTTATTTTCGTAGCATATCTCAGGATCTACTTGTCCGATTTTCTTCAAATTTTACACACGTCTAATTGCGGATATATTAACTTTTACCTACTTTTGGTTCAGTACTATGACCTATTTAGACGAAAACTACTGGGCCAATTACAGTCATATTGCACATACATGAGTCCCTAGTTGTGCCTTTTCAGGTTTATTGTACCTTGATGTTGACAGAGCACTTTGACCTATTTTATAACATGGGTATATCCGATTAAAATATTTTGTGAAATATCATGAAAACTGCCTAAGACAGCTGGACCATTACTTTAAAACAAAATGCGAGGTTTCAGGAGAGGTTCACTCGTGTCACTAGTCACACTGGTCTTCATTCCCTGACTAGCTAATAATCACCACCAGAGGTCCCAGCTTTCAAAGCCACTGTATGTACTGTCGTGTCTAGATGAGTGAAAAGCCCCCACTACTTTTAGAATGGTGGCCTCACAGAGGGCAAAATACCCCAATTCATGTTATTAGCACTGTCGCTTCTGAAAATGAGATTAAAATATCTAGGCTGAATATGCACTGATAATATACTGTATATATATAGTAAAAATAGTGCTTAGTTTATTCTTTAAAAACTCTATTAAAATAATTATAAATTTGAAATTGAAAGTGGCATACTCTTGGAGACCCCCTGGTTAATATCAGGTTGTTGTATTGCACATACTGCATGTACAGATTCCCACGTTTTGGCAACACAACTGACCAATCGATGATCTACCTCACGGCTCATGTAATCTTGCAGATTACTGAAACCATTGTGCAAATAGGGGTAAAAGCACCAAATTTGACACACTGGTCCATTATAACCTACTGAAAAATATTAGCTATGGAGCCAAGGCGAGATTTTATTATGTCAGCGACACTCTGCTATTTTCCAAAATAGTCGCCAATAAACAGTACACTATGGTAATGAATACAGCAAAAATTGCATTAAAATTGTTTACGTAGAAATCTAGTATATTTTTAGCTCCCGTCGTCACCGTAGGTGAAACGGAGGGAGCTATGGATTCTACCTCCGTTTGTTTTTGTCTCTTCTTTTGCCTATAACTTTGTAAGAAAATAAGCTAGGATAACAATTTTTGGTATGTGGGTTACTTCCAGGTGGATAATGGACAGGTTAAATATTTTTAATCTGAATTCAATACGCAAGGTCGCAGAGGAGTAAATGATGATGTTACGCGTTGGGCCGTCCGTAAACAATTCGTTTCCGGAGCATATCTCTGCAAGTACTTGTCCGATTGTCTTCAAATTCTACACACAACACCCCTAGGGGGTCTAGTTGTGCCTTTTGGGGTATTTGAACATTGACCTACTTCTGGTTCAGAACTATGACCTATTTAGACGTTTTGACGCGCACTTCGTTTCCGGAGCAGATCTCGAAAAGTACTGGCCCGATGACAGTCATATTGCACATACATGTTCTCTGAGGTCCCTAGTTGTGCCTTTTCAGGTTTTTGGACCTTGACCTTGAAGTTGACCCAGCACTTTGACCTAATTTATAACATCGGTAAATCCGACTGAAAGATTTTGCGGAATATCGTGAAAACCGCTCAAGATAGCTACACCATTACTATAAAACAAATTGTGAGGTTTCAGGAGAGGATGCATCTTGAAAAATTTCATATCGATAAAATTCAAAATGGCCGCCTATCGGCCATTATTCACCTCGACAGGCCTGACATTGCGGAATATATCATGAAAACCGCTCAAGATAGCTACACCATTAATATCAAATAAATTGTAAGGTTTCAGGAGAGGATGCATCTTGAAAAATTTCAAGTTGATAAAATTCAAAATGGCCGCCTATCGGCCATTATTCACCTCGACAGGCCTGATATTGTGGAATATCATAAAAACCGCTGAAGATATCTACACCATTACTATAAAACAAATTGTAAGGTTTCAGAAGAGGATGCAATTTAAAAAAATTCAACTCGTCCAAGTTCAAAATAGCCGCCAATCGGCCATTATTCACTTTCACATGGCCGTTATTTGGTAAACCGTGCTAGATGGCTAGACCATTACTATAAAACAAAATGTGTGATTTCAGGAGAGGATGCATCTTGAAAAAATTCGACTCGATAAAATTCAAAATGGCCGCTTATCAGCCATTATCCACTTTCACATGGCCGATATTTGGTCAACCGTGCTTGATGGCTAGACCATTACTATAAAACGAAATGTGAGATTTCAGATAAGGATGCATCTTGAAAAAATTTGACTTGATCAAATTCAAAATGGCCGCCTTTTCGGCCATTATTCATTTTCACATGGCTGATATTTGGTAAACCGTGCTAGATGGCTAGACCATTACCTGATTACTATAAAACAAAGTGTGAGTTTTCCGGGGAGGATGCATCCTGAAAATTTTTAACTTACGAATTCAAAATGGCCGACAATCAGCATTATTTGACTCGATAGGCCTGATATCAGGTAAACCGTGCTAGATAGCTAGACCATTACTATAAAACAAAATAAGACGTTTCGGGAGAGGATGCCTTTTAAAAACTTTTGACTCAATCGAATTCAAAATGGCCGCCTATCGGCCACTATTTACTTTCACATTGCTGATATTTGGTAAACCGTGTTAGATAGCTGGACCATTACTATAAAACAAAATGTGAGATTACAAGAGAGGATGCATCTTGAAAAAAATTGACTCAATCAAATTCAAAATGGCCGCCTATCGGCCATTATTCACTTTCACATAGCTGTTATTTGGTAACCGTACTAGATGGCTAGACCATTACTATAAAACAAATTGTGAGATTTCAGGAGAGGATGCATCTTGAAAAATTTTGACTTGATCAAATTCAAAGTGGCCTCCTATCGGCCATTATTCGCTTTCACATAGGCGATATTTGGTAAACCGTGCTAGATGGCTAGACCATTACTATAGAATGAAATGTGAGATTTCAGCCGAAGATGCATCTTGGAAAATTTCGACTTCATCAAATTCAAAATGGCCGCCTTTAGGCTATTATTCACTTTCACATGGCAGATATTTGGTAAACCCTGCTAGATAGCTAGACGATTACTATAGAATGAAATGTGAGATTTCAGCTGAGGATGCATCTTGAAAAATTCTGACTCGATCAAATTCAAAATGGCCCCCTATCGGCCATTATTTACTTTCACATGCCCAATATTTTGCAAACTTTGTTAGATGTTAGTCCAGTACTATAAAACAAAATTTGAGGTTTCGGGGGAGGATGCACCCTAAGTTTTTAACTAGTTTATATCGAATTCAAAATGACTGTAAATCAGCTATTAGATACCTCGATTGGCCTGATATCGGGTAAACCGTACCAGATAGGTAGACCATTACTGGGATACTGATTAGGATCATTAATTTCAATGGAGGTTTGCAATCTCTGACAGACTGTCTAGTTCTTATCTTACTCGTAGACTGAGCTTCTTAGACCTAGTTGTCTTGCGTCTTGATTTTTGACCTAGCCTAGGACTACATTAAAAACCCTACACAAAATTGCTTAAATCAAATTCTAATTTGTCGCGGGAGCTCCTGGACTTATGTAGTCTTGTATGTATAAAAACGATATTTTGATAAATATACATACATAGGTTTGTACATAGGATTTTGTCAACGAATTTTGGCAACTTAATCGATCTACACAATTAACATTTTTAGGATGGACCTATGTTTATTATCTCTTTGCAATTTCTTGAAACCGTGAATATGTACGATACTATACCAGCCAGTATCATCAATGCCATTCAAATACGTTAGCAAATTGGTATTATGTGGAGATCTCATATTAAGTCTATTTTCCCTTTTTTGCATATATACGGCCCAAAATTATATATGGGATTCATGAATTTCTGCCTGCTGGTTGGCAGGGGGTGATGTAACAGACGACAGCGACCCCTGATGATGTTTATTAATAGCCAATGCTACGAAAAATATGTAAGATAGTTGAACCATTACTATAGAACAAAATAAGAAGTTTGAGGGGAGGATGCAACCTGCAATAAACTAACTTGATCAAATTCAAAATGACAGTCTATCGGCCATTATTTACTTTCACATGCCAGATATTTGGTAAGCCGTGCTAGTTGGCTAAACCATTACTATTTAAGCAGCCCTCGCCGAGGCGGGCTGCTTACTGTATTCTACACGGTCCGCCTCCGCCGCAGCAGTTATTGTTTTCAAGATTACTACTAATCTATCAACTTCTGTTTCCTTATACTTCACATAGCCATCACATACCACTGGGGAAGTGTGCTGTCGCCCATTATGATTTTTTGATTTTAAAAAAAAAAAATTTTTAAATAATTTTTTTGAGCAAACAATTTTAAAATAGTGGTCGAGCGATAACGGAGGCCTGCTTTCGTGTTCGTTTCCGAACAATTTTTTCTAGTTAAAACAAAATTTGAGGTTTTGGGGCAGAATGCACCTTGAAATTTTTTAACCTGTTCAAAATCAAAACTGCCGCCTATTGGCCATTTGTTTACTCTAAATGCTTCATATTTAGTAAATCTAGTTCTTGATATTACATTTGGACTTAGCCTCTTAGACTTGGGTTTTGATTTTAGACCAAGCCTAGGACTACATTAATAACACTATACAAAATTGCTTCAATCAAATTCTAATTCGGGGGGGGGGGGGGGGGGAGGGGGAGCCTTTGGACTTCTGTAGTCTTTTTTATAATGCAGTTAATGGGTGCACCTGGCCTAATTTTTTATATCTAATATAATGAAAATGGTGAGTTGTTGATGGTAAACACTCACCAAAAAAAATTGTTCAGGACTGAAGTATAATTTCCTAAAAATTATTTTTTAATTTCCCTTTATGCCTGGTATGTAATCTGCAAAGAGGTATAAATAAAGTCTTGTTTATTTAATTTTTTTCTTCTCGCCTCCTATGTTTGGCCTGCATTTGGACTTTACAACTAATATAAACTCTTCTTGTAATATTTTATAGTATAATTATTTTGGTAGACTATACTTTGTTTGTAGGCTATATCTTGAAAATAATGCAAATTAGCTGACCCTGATTAAGATAATCCATGACAAAATTTGATATATAATCTAGAATGGCTGACTGATGTCTATTTAGCTCCCGCCGTCACCGTAGGTGAGCGAAGGGAGCTATGGATTCTACCTCCGTTTTTTTTTTGCCTCTTCTTCTGCCTATAACTTTGTGAGAAAATAAGCTAGGATAACAATTTTTGGTATGTGGGTTACTTCCAGGTGGCTAATGAACGGGTTAAAATATTTTTAATCTGAATTCAATACGCAAGGTTGCAGAGGAGAAAATGATGATGTGACGGCGTTGGGCCGTTGGGCCGTCCGTAAACAATTCGTTTCCGGAGCATATCTCTGAAAGTACTTGTCCGATTGTCTTCAAATTTTACACACAACACCCCTAGGGGGTCTAGTTGTGCCTTTTGGGGTATTTGAACTTTGACCTACTTCTGGTTCAGAACTATGACCTATTTAGACGTTTTGACGCGCACTTCGTTTCCGGATCAGATCTCGAAAAGTACTGGGCTGATGACAGTCATATTGCACATACATGTTCTCTAAGGTCCCTAGTTGTGCCTTTTCAGGTTTTTGGACCTTGACCTTGAAGTTGACCCAGCACTTTGACCTAATTTATAACATCGGTAAATCCGACTGAAAGATTTTGCGGAATATCATGAAAACCGCTCAAGATAGCTACACCATTACTATAAAACAAATTGTGAGGTTTCAGGAGAGGATGCATCTTGAAAAATTTCAAGTCGATAAAATTAAAAATGGCCGCCTATCGGCCATTATTCACCTCGACAGGCCTGATATTGCAGAATATCATGAAAACCGCTCAAGATAGCTACACCAATAATATCAAATAAATTGTAAGGTTTCAGGAGAGGATGCATCCTGAAAAAATTGAAGTTTATAAAATTCAAAATGGCCGCCTATCGGCCATTATTCACCTCGACAGGCCTGATATTGTGGAATATCATGAAAACCGCTCAAGATATCTACACCATTACTATAAAACAAATTGTAAGGCTTCAGGAGAGGATGTATTTTGAAAAAAATCATTTTGTCAAAGTTCAAAATGGCCGCCAATCAGCCATTATTCACTTTCACATGGCCGTTATTTGGTAAACCGTGCTAGATGGCTAGACCATTACTATAAAACAAAATGTGTGATTTCAGGAGAGGATGCATCTTGGAAAAATTTGACTCGATAAAATTCAAAATGGCCGCTTATCGGCCATTATTCACTTTCACATGGCCGTTATTTGGTCAACCGTGCTAGATGGCTAGACCATTACTGTAAAACGAAATGTGAGATTTCAGATGAGGATGCATCTTGAAAAAAATTGACTTGATAAAATTTAAAATGGCCTCCTTTTCGGCCATTATTCATTTTCACATGGCTGATATTTGGTAAACCGTGCTAGATGGCTAGACCATTACCTGATTACTATAAAACAAAGTGTGAGTTTTTGGGGGAGGATGCACCCTGAAAATTTTTAACTTATGAATTCAAAATGGCCGACAATCAGCATTATTTACCTCGATAGGCCTGATATCAGGTAAACCGTGCTAGATAGCTAGACCATTACTATAAAACAAAATGTGACGTTTCGAGAGAGGATGCCTTTTAAAAACTTTCGACTCAATCGAATTCAAAATGGCCGCCTATCGGCCACTATTTACTTGCACATTGCTGATATTTGGTAAACCGTGTTATATAGTTGGACCATTACTATAAAACAAAATGTGAGATTACAAGAGAGGATGCATCTTGAAAAAAATTGACTTGATCAAATTCAAAATGGCCGCCTATCGGCCAGTATTCACTTTCACATAGCCGGTTTTTTGTAACCGTACTAGATGGCTAGACCATTACTATAAAACAAAATGTGAGATTTCAGGAGAGGATGCATCTTGAAAAATTTTGACTTGATCAAATTCAAAATGGCCTCCTATCGGCCATTATTCACTTTCACATGGGCTATCTGGTAAACCGTGCTAGATGGCTAGACCATTACTATAGAATGAAATGTGAGATTTCAGCTGAGAATGTATCTTGGAAAATTTTAACTTGATCAAATTCAAAATAGCCGCCTCTAGGCCATTATTCACTTTCACATGGCCGATATTTGGTAAACCGTGCTAGATAGCTAGAAGATTACTATAGAATGAAATGTGAGATTTCAGCTGAGGATGCATCTTGAAAAATTCTGACTCGTTCAAATTCAAAATGGCCCCCTATCGGCCATTATTTACTTTCACATGCCCAATATTTTGCAAACTTTGTTAGATGTTAGTCCATTACTATAAAACAAAATTTGAGGTTTCGGGGGAGGATGCACCCTAAGTTTTTAACTAATTTATATCGAATTAAAAATGACCGTAAATCAGCTATTAGTTAACTCGATTGGCCTGATATCTGGTAAACCATGCCAGATAGATAGACCATTACTGGGATACTGATTAGGATCATTAATTTCAATGGAGGTTTGCAATCTCTGACAGACTGTCTAGTTCTTATCTTACTCTTAGACTGGGCTTCTTAGACCTAGTTGTCTTGCGTCTTGATTTTTGACCTAGACTAGGACTACATTAATAACCCTATACAAAATTGCTTAAATCAAATTCTAATTCGGAGCGGGAGCTCCTGGACTTATGTAGTCTTGTTTTACTAAGATTTTCTCATTATCTTGATAACATTGCTTGATAACTAGAGTAACATTTATGAAAAAGTATCTGGTTCTAACCAAACATTTATTTCCTTCACAAGATGATCCTAGCTGGAACCCAGCAACAGATGCACAAGCTGTTGACCGTGCATTTCGTATTGGCCAGGAAAAGAATGTTGTAGTATATCGCTTGATCACATGTGGAAGTGTTGAGGAAAAGATTTATAGAAGACAAATCTTCAAAGATTCCATCACTAAACTGACAACTGGTGACTCAAAAAATCCATACAGGTTATTATACTCATTTGATGTTTCATTTGTATGTAGCATTGTTGTAGTAATTCTGTACCAAGTAAGGAAGCATACTAATTATTACCATCTACAATTTAGCAGTACATTTGAGCGGAACCTGTTAGTGTTATCAGGTTATGGGAAATCGCTCCTAAAGGTCAAGAAAAGTGGTCCTTCAAGACATGTGGTCTTCCACAGCAGATTGGTTTCAGGGGGAAAGTTGATTTTGAGGAACCAGTTGGTGGTCTCCTATAACAGGTCGGCCTCCCATAAGGTGGGGTATAGTGATTACCAGAGACGGGCAAGTGGGCGGGCAGGCGGTGCAGATGCTTGTAACCACAATAACTCAAGTTAATGCCTTGACTTAGGGCCTTTATTTTTTATCCGTCGCCCATGAAGTAGGGACGGGAGATATTGTCATCACCATGTCTGGCCGTGCGGTACTCGTTTCATTTCCGTACAATATCTCTGAAACCGTTAGCCGGATTGCTTTCCTATTTCATACACACATCCCTTAGGGGCTGTAGATGTGCCTTATGTGGGTTATGACCTTTGACCTAATTTTTTACCTTTGATTTTGAGGCTATTATTGACTTTAATTGATTTTGGATGATAAGTTCAGTTTCCGGACGATATCTCAAAAGCCGGGGATTATGGTGGCCGGGTGGCCTCTTGGTAATAATGTTTGTCCAACTCCGCAGACGGTGGCCCAGCAAGAGAACAACATTGATTCCACATGTCACGTGTGTTCCAAACACGAGACCCAATGCTGTTTTACAGCTGGCCTGCATCGCAGACCTTCTCCAAGCATTAAGCCAACATTGGGTCAACTTGTGGAGTCAGCCGTTTGGAGTACATGTAGTGATTATATTAACTGATTACCCACAATGACAAATCAAAGTTATACAGAATGTTCTTTTCGATACGGCCTACGACAATGTATCAAAATGAAATTTCTAAGTGCCCTTTTAAAATGCTCACAAAGTTCAGATCAAGGTGGTTAAAATAAACAATGAATAGTGGGGTCTGTCAAATTTATTAGGGCTCTGTATATTTTTGCATCTTCCTGCCTGCCTCTAATGATATAGTCTAGTGTGTTGGAGCTTTAAACAATTTCAATCATTTATTTCTCAGCCAAATGAGCAAGTTGAGTCTTATATTATTATACAATACAATCCATCACTAAAAGAAGTACTAAAGCAGCCATTGACATTAGGATTTTTTTATACTAGACAATAGGGCAGGTAAAACTGTAATTTTTGTCTGCCCTGGTGACATTTAACTGGACCTGGAAGTGGTACGGTGAATAGAATATATGAAAACTTTACCCGACCACCCAGGCGGCCGATGTGGACAGCTTATCCGACCTTGGGCCTTTTTAACCTGCCTCGGGCGGCCGGTCGGACGTTAACCTTCACAGCGCGGAGATCGACTTTAGTTGTCAGAGTCTGACGTCTGTAGACGTCAGATTCTGACGACTGAAGACGATCCCCGCACTGTCAGAGTAAAAATATTACTAATGCTCGTACACCCATAACATAGGTATTCAAATGAATTAGAAAGAGCTGACTAAAACATGTATGATGATTTCGAAAGGATTAAAACGCTTTGGTCTCCATGATTTTTACAAAATTAATTCAGCGTTGTAAGGGTTAATGTCAATGGCTGCTAAAGTAAAAATCCCTTTTTAAAAATATTAGGTGACTATGTAGATCAATACCTTGTCTTGGGAGCTGAACACACAACTCATGTGCTGACAGGAGTCGCACGCGGGGAGTCGAACTTCACCGAGTAATTGCTACACCTATGAAACTCAATTGAAGACCACAACTCTGCAATTCAGAAATGCTTACAGGAGTCCCACCTTAAACATTTTAATTGCAGCTTGAGTAGTATTTTAATTGCACTTAAGTAGTCCAATTGATGATCACTACTCAGAAATACTGACAGAAGTCGTATCTGAGGTTGCTGCATTTTTGTGAACAACAATTAAAGACCAAAGCTCAGTCACGTCTCAATTGCTATCTAATATTTTTCAAATCTGTATATTTTTTCTTCACTTTACAGATATATCCCGTAGATTCTGTAATTACTAATAGACTAGCATTTATTACTATACATGTTGTATTATGACATCAAAGTCAAAGTAATCCTGGTGAAAAAAGTTAGCTACTTTACTCTATTCAACACGGTCCGCCACCGCCGCGCAGTTATTTGTTTTCAAGATAGCTACTAATCTATCAATTTCTGCTTCCTCATACTTCACATAGCCATCACATACCACTGGGGAATTGTTTTGGTGACATTTTTATCCCCATATCATCAACCCCTGAATTACTATGGCCACTAACGAAAAGAAGCTCGATAGCGCGTTTCAGGAAAAAATTCCATCAGATCTTTTACGGTAGTTTGGCAAATATGCTCAGCTATGCCAGCCAATGACCTGATTAACTTTTGGGAGCAAACAATTTCAAAATGGCCGTTTAGTGGCCATTTTGAATTTTAATAATTTTGTGACATTTCCTTACATTACAAAATTAGCTTTAATTCTTACCCTCTGTTACAGACCAGACACACATCCTTTTAACCCACTGTACCCCTGCAAGATTATCATGAAACAGTTATATCTGATATCCTGCATGACGAAAACAAAGTGTGTTTATTAAATATTCACAAAATTATAGCCTGTTTATATATTTTCTTATTCAACATAGGTAAGAACAGAAGCATTAAAAATATTTTATGTTACGATTCCTTTATTAGTAGACACCTGGCCGGATTTCGCCTTATTTAGGGTGGTGAGACCATGACAAATTTTGCAGTTATAAAATCCAATTTTTTCTCATTAACTCATAAATCTTGCATGATAGTTGATCTATGAACTTCTGCTTCCTCATACTTCACATAGCCATCAGATAAGACCAGGGGATTTCTGGTGACATTCTGATTCCCATATTATCAACCCTTTAATTACTTGGGCCACTTACAAGGAAATACTTGTTAGTACATTTCAGGAAAAAGTTTCCAGCAGATTTTCTTTTTATTTTGCAAATATGCTCAGCAATGTCAGTCAATGACCTGATTAACTCAAACAATTTTAAAATAGCAGTCTAGCGGTCATTTTGAATTTTAGCAATTTTGTAATATTTACGCAACCTAAAATCAAAGCATAATAGCTGGACCATGCATATAGAACAAAATGTAAGGACTCAGACAAGGATAACCCATGATAAATTTTGCAGAAATAAAACACAAAATGGCCGACTGACGTGTCATTTTTAATTGTTTTTTCTCAATATCTCGGAAATGTTGCATAATAGCTAAAGCGGTAATATAAAATATACCTTGAGAAAGTTTGCTAATCTATATCAAATTTGAAATGGCCGACTGGCAATAACGGAGGGCTGCTTTCGTGTTCGTTTCCGAACAACTCCTTCTAGTTATTATTAGCATTTAAAATTATGATAGTTTGAAAATAAGGCGTGTAACTTAAACAATTACATTACCTTTTTAAAATTACATCCTGATGATTTCAAGGCAAAAATCTGAGGTGCAGACCGAATAATTCATGGCAGGCCGGCTAGGGAGTCATTGCTCAATTAGAAGGCGAACTTAAAACAGCTAGGCCAAGAAAGCCATTTCGATTTTATTATACAAACACTAGGCCAAGAGAGCCATTTCGATTTCTTTTTTCAAGCACTATTTTCGAGTGGCGAAATTCATTCACCCTGGCCAATGTGAATCTGGGTATGGTACTGTAGGCCTACCAATTTTGACAGAATAACGAAGTCACAGTAATTGAATACTAGTATTAATTTCTAGACTGCATTTTTTTCATAAAGTTAAAAAGCATATCCTTTTCATGACGGCCAGTTTAATCTTTTTTCGACAAATTAGGACCTTCTCACCCTAAAGCTCAAGTACTCAAGTTGTACCTACCGGTACTAATTATGTATAGACATCTGCCTAATAATATTAGGGGGGGGGGGGAAATTCCCGTCTACAGACGGATTCCTGTCTTTTTAAAAAATTCAGAGTAGGCAATTCTAGTAGGCAATATTCTTTGCAGTATTCGAATAATATTCCTTTCAGTCTAGGAATAATTTTCCACTCCCACCCCTGTAATAATTCTTAAATATATTTACATTATCTGCTAATATTAAAATTAATTAACAACTTCTATTTGAAAAGTGCACGGGGGAGCCTTCTTGGATTTTTAATACATAAACACTTATTTCTAGTTTTACAGCAGTAACTTTACCTTGTGAATTTGATTATTTAGCTAGTTTTTTGTGTATTCTGAAATTTGTGATGCATGTTATGATAAAAGTATGTGATTTCAGATACTTTACAAAACAAGACTTACGAGAATTGTTTGTATTGGATGATACTAGAAACTCAGTTACTCAACAGCAATTAAGTGAGCTTCATGCCAACCAACGTAAGACTGACACCTCCTTAGATGCACATGTGGCATTTCTTCATACACTCGGTGCGTATACTAACAATTACTACAAATATGTCCGTGTCATATGTCTGTCATTTAATCAGTGTCTGTTTGGGTCAGCTCTTTGCATAGCCCAAATACCTAGTTATTTTTATTATTCATTTAATTAAGTTAATTTATTTAAAGGGCCATGCCCAGGCTAAAATCAGCAAAAAATCAGTGATTTTATTTTGGCTTTCTAATATGACCATATGATGTAAACCTGTCCATAGACTAGAGCTGCAAAAGTTTTTTAATTTTTCTGCTCCGCATTCACCAGTTTGGCTAGATATAGAGACGAAATTCCTGATTTCTAATTATTGACAACCATGTCAAAAATAAGAAAATATATTCTTTGTCTCTGTGATGCCTATTTAATGACCTATTACATTTTCAGATATGTTTGGAATAACTGACCATGATTTGATGTTTAGCAAGGAAGCAAAACAAGAGATAGAAGATGAGACTAATGATTATAACTCTGGTCAAGATTATATTAACAGCAGGGTATGTCAATGGCAACCTTATTAACCCTCACCCTGCTAAGTTAATTTAGTTAAATTTTCTCCCACTTGACGTTGTTTCTGCCTACCACTACCCACAACTTCAAGTGGCTGAAAATTACTCATATTTGTTTATTTTAAGCACAAATATTTGCAAGTCTTGATGTTTAGACACACATTTGATTCTCAATAACAGTGATTTGGCAGACTAATCAAACCTGAAAAAGACACCAGTTGAGATCAGCAGGATAAGGGTTAATAGTGCTACAGTTGGTTTCACCACCAAGGAATTTGTATCAGTGGGGAAACCTTCTGATAATTTAACACTTTAAACTTCACGATGCATTAAAGCATCTTTTCGCTATCTTATTTTCCTACAACTAAGGGTTTTAGAATGAAAATTTTCATGGAACTGTTTTAATAATGACGATATCTTTTTTTCATATATGCAACATACTTTAAGTCATCTTCATCCAGTACAAGTCGAGAATTGCGACAGCAATTCGCGGCTTGTACTGGATGAAGATGACAATGGTAAATTCAGGCTTGAAAGGGTTTATATCATTGTGCATTGTTTAGGTTAGCAGTATAATTATGGTATAAAAAATTATTGGATTTGCAGGTTATTTTGTTCCAAATCACACAGAAACCATAAATAGTGCATTCATGTTTGACAAACCATAGAAAAACATGTTTCTGTTTACATCTTGAAGATTGGAAATGTAATTATCTTTTCATATGGTACATGCATATAGTGTAGGTTGACTCGAACAGCAACGACAGACAGTTACATAACCCTACCCTTCAATTTTAGTGGGGTTTGACAGTACTTCCATATAAGTGGTCAAATATAACGTTTGTCCCTATTTTTTACTGGTAATATCTGAACATCAGATTTCTGATCCAGAATATGCATCATGATTTTACTCATATTTTGTACGTTTGGGAATATTGTTTTCACTAACTGTTTTATTATTATCTGGGAAATATGTTATTCCAAGATTCAATAAGTAATAAATTGAACTAACTTTTGAAATTGTGAGGTTTTGACTTGCTATGGCAATCCTTGATCACTTACTTACTGGCTGTGAAATGGTTCAGACTTCGGCAGAATGATCTTGTCACCTATCTACGACAAGATCATTCTGCAATGTGTGAGCCAAGTGGAAATGTCAACAGTTTCAAACAACACTTGTTTCAAAGTTAGTACACTTTATGGCAATGTGTGTTTACTATATTATCACAGGTGTCAAAAGCCCAAGAATTACTCAGCTCGGAGTGTGAAGCCAATATCCAGCAAACTGAGGCGACTGGGAAGTATTTAGCACCAGAGGTGTTTAAAGAGCGTGTTCCTAGGCCATACACTCAGCCCACAAGTAACAATTATTTCCTACCTATTCTTATGCTATTACCTATGTAGAAAAATTGTAAAATTTTACATATATTAGACTCATTTAAAAAAGCACAATCTCCCACATTTGGTTTTGTATCCATCTACACAGTGTCAAAAAAATTGATGTAGCAAAAGTGAAGTAGCCAGTAGCAGGAGATATAAGAACTGCAAAATTGGGCAATGCACCATTAAAGCATTAAATTCACAAAAAAATTGTGACAGCTTGGCCACCCCAGGTCCAGTGAATCAATAATACTGACCACATTGACATCTATAATATATGGATATGTTCAGAACTGTTGTTGGACTTCAAATTCCAGCCAATGGTGGCAGGGTTGGAAATTAGAATCGGCCTTTGACTGCCAGCCAATGGCAGGGGATTTTAACTTCGGGCCAGTAAATATGACCTGTATTATGCCCGAATGGCAGGTGCAAATTTTTAACAGTAGAATATAATAATATTGCATCCAGATTACAACAATCTAGAGGGTTTTTTTCTTATTACAATAAAAAATGACTTAAAAGTTATTTGAATAAGCCTTATAGGCGTAATAATAAAATTATGGGCAGGTGAATTTGTTTGTGGGCAGGTGGAAATATTTGCTTACCAGCCTTCAAGAAAAAAATCTAATTTCCCGCCCTGTGGTTGTATGCTCTATGTCACATGACATGGTTATTTATTGAAAATGGCTGCCATGCGCACAAACATGCACACCCATGTTAAGAAGGTGAATGATCCTAAATAAATGAGCTACGCAACATTTTGGTGCTTTTTACCTGTTAATTTATGTTTGGAGAAGAAGTACTGATATGTCGCTTTCGAGTCATTAGTAGATCGAGATATTTCTACTATGAGTGTGTACATATGTTTCCATTGCTGATGCCATCACTGCATTGACACAATGTTCACATATGGTACAACATATTGGTTTTGTCATAAGCCTGTACTAATTTCTCCTCTTTCTGGGAGATAATGCATCCAAATTAATTAATCGTCATTTAATTTTATTTCAGACTTGCACCCTTATATTATCCAAGCTGTTTGTTTGAACATTAGTTTTAAGTGACTGCAAAATTTAGTTAAAATAAGGAAGTTCCAAAATATATTTAGGTCATGACCAGGCACCTGTATTAATGTGTCTGTGAAGAAAAATATCCTCAGCCAAAGAAACATAATGCATGTTATTCCCAAACCGAAAACGACAAAGAATTTAATCTCACAATATAAGTCTACGAGTTGCTGACGACCACATTTCATACCAGCATGTCATTTAAACCCACAGATTTTGTTTAAATTTCTTGCTATTTTATGATTTTATCACAACTTTTCAACAGGTCAGATGTGGCCAGGAGAGCAAAAGGCCCTGGAGGAAAGTATGCATGATTTACAGTTACGATCGGTTTCGGAGGGTTTATCAGCACAGAGCTCATCATATTATTCAGATAATGTGAGTAGGAAACCCCAGAATTGAGTTCTCTACCAGAAACACAATATGTACCATTTTGTAAGATATAAAGTCATTTGTATGGTATTTTGCTAAATAGACATTGTATTATACAATGAATAAAATAGAAAGTTTGAGCTTCTGATTCACAACATGTTTTTGTGACTCTGGGTTTTGAGTGTTCTCAGTCTCTTGGCTGATATGATGAAGACCTGGCTACATAATACAGATGATAAATGTTTTATTCTCAGTCTGCACAACTCGGTATCATTTGATTATTGATGATTTATAATAGGTCATCAGATTGCTTTCCAGAAAATTCTTTGTCTATTGGCAGTACAAATTATGCTATTCATAGAAGATTTTTTTTCCTGAATGAACATTTGCACATGGACATCAAAAGCTGCAGTAAAGTAACAGCTTAACAGCACATGTAAGAGCCTATCTTATTGTGGGAGCCAGGAATATTTGAATTTGTTCTAATTTTTCGTTTCATCTTAGTACATGTATTTTCAAAATACACGGTCAGATGTGGCCAATATTATACTAGGTGACTTCTTCATTCAGCCAGCATGCTCGTTATGCCTTCAATACATCGACGAGAAGGGTTCCCACTGTACTGTACCTTGAAAATATATAATAAAAAAAATTGAAATTAAGGGAAAAGTTAGGGGATCTTAAAATTATTTTATAATCTGGGGAAAGGAAATGTTTAATATTAGCAGTTACCACACATACCCGCAAATACTATTACGTGTATCAATTCCAGCACTGTTGTGGAAATTGCTATAATTTCACCATCAGTGTTTATCTTGGTTTATACAGGACAGCTGTAGGACGGTTCAAAAGTTCTATAATATTTTGTTTAATTTACTAACTGCTGTTAAAATATTTGGTTTTCTGTCTGGATATTTGTGAATAGTCAGAGAACCCTGGAAGGTGGTTGTCAAAGTTGACTGGTTTAGTGATAAAGTCGCTGTAGTGTAGATGCACTGGCTCATTGTTTGGATAGATCATTAGATGGATTGTTCTCGAAACCATCCCTTGTTATATATTATAATTGCAATTATGCCCTTCCCTAGCCTAATCTGGTCTGGAACTATGCACTGTAGGCTGTAGGTTGTTAACTGGCCATCGAATCAGTCTGTACTGACAATTATCTTGAGCATTTCCCCCACTATTCCTTGACTGGCTACTAGGATAAATTTGTAGCTGTAGTTTTTATGCAGCTCAGGAAGCTTGGCAAAGGATTCAGTATTACTCTCAATCTGTTTGTCCATGAGTGTTTGTAATTCTGTTAACAATTGTTGTAAGCATAAGTTAATATACATTGATCAATAGTATTCTCCTGGATGCATGTATGTCTTCACCTAATAGCTGTTGCCGCTGTCATCTCTACGGCCGCTTTTAGAAGAAATGTGTTGAAATGATATCTCAAAAGTTTGATATACCCCGGTAAAGGGAATTCATTAATTTTCGCCATACATATAACGAAACAGCAAATACAAGTTTGAAGATGAGGACTGTTCCATAATAATTTACCACATAAAAATCACTACACCTATTTAAATAATATTCAACTATCGGACATTATGTACCAATGACCCATGTTGTTTTAATGTAGGGCCATTGTCTACGACGTCGGCCCAACAATAAAACAACATTGGGGCAATGCCTCGTGTTTGCTAGGTACGTATACACCGATTGTAGGATAGAAAGTAACAGGATAAAAAGTAACAATAAAAAAGTAACACGGACAAAAAGAAACAGGGATAAAAAGTAACAGTTGATTAAAAGTAGTATAATAAGGGTATATTTCAGTTTGAATATTATATATTATGTCCGTGAACATCTAATAAAAGTGATAATGTCAATAAAATTTCAAAAATGTATATATTACGGGAACATTTATCTATATTGATATATTCTGTTTTTAGAAAGGTAACAGTTGCTTTAAAGTACTAAAATAATGGTTAAATTTAATTATTACAGTATTACTATATATTATATTCCAGAACATGCGCTAAATATGATGCATGTGAATAAAATATGAAATATAATATTACAGGAAAATTTAAATGCATATTTATATATTTTGTTTTAAAAAGGTAACAGTCGCTTCCACATGTTCAACCTACTAAACTAATGATCTAGCTCAATTGTAATAGTAAATGTCACATGAACGTATATTACATGAACATGTACTAAAAGTGTATTAAACTAAAAGTAATACCGACAAACAATACAAATCTGGTATTAAAAGGAGTTGTATTTTATATATGCAGTTAATTTGTGAAACAGTTTTGTTTCGTGACTAATACTAACTTTAATTTATATGAATTTTGCAAAATAATTTTTTATTTTATTTAATGTTTTTTAGAGCGTTTTGAAAATAAAAATATTATTCACCTTTCAATATATTAGTATGTTTTATAAGCCTTTTCACTTTGACTCGTCGTGATTTACTCCATTGAAAAGGTGTTAACCATAAAAACAACTTAGGTTTTAGCTGTTGATTCACCGTAGCTGTTATACTTTTAAACCGAAACATTAAAGCCAAATTGTGTGATCTATGTAGTTGGGACCCTTTAAGTGTAATCTCCAGGTAATTGGCTTCATATAATTGAATTTTATTCAGCTGAATATCTCTCAAACAAAAAGAAAGCGTTACATTTGCTATATCACTAAAGGACGCTTTTATAGTAGGCCTACATCAAGTTAATAAACATGCTATGATTTTTCTTTAAATGTGTGTGATCTCCCGTAGCCAAAGGAAAGTGCTTAGAATGCTCTATTATTAATAAATCATGTTATCACTAACAAATTTACATCATTTGCGGGCCTACCAAAATACTTTTCCAGACAACAAGTGTGTTTTTTCGCGATCCCGTCAATATTGTTAACTTTGAAAAAGTGTTAGTTTGAAAAAAGTGTTGCATTGTGATCTCACCAGTACTTCGAAAAAATACTATTTTGAAAAAAGTGTTGAAAAAGTGTTACTTTGAACAAGTGTTGTTTAGTTATCCCGTCAATACTGTTGACTTTGAAAAAGTGATACTTAGATAAAGTGTTACTTTGTGATCCCGCCAATACTGTTGACTTTGAAAAAGTGATACTATAGATAGTTCGCAGGCTGATTCATCTATATGGTAGCCCCAATATATTAGTCCAGTTGGGTCATTTTTACACCACAAATATCCACCAAATAGAGTGAAATAAATAGTAAATAAATAATGATCTTCAATTATTTTCACTTGTAGAACTAGTTGGTTACATTATGTAGCAAACGCCGGCCTTATATTAATGTAACAAAAATGAATGCATAAAACCGTTCTTTTAAGTTCAATTTTAACATTTTTATATTTTATCTTATTGATCAGTATTAAACAGTCATCAATAAATGAGAAATAGATTAATTAAACATCTTATTTTAGCATTAATTATCAACTGTTACTTTTTATCCCTGTTACTTTTTGTCCTAGTGAAAACTGTTTATTTCTGTGCGTTACTTTTTATCTCTGTTACTTTCTGTCCGCACACCGTATACACCACACGGGACGATACCACATGTATGTTTTACTGGCGCGCGATCGACGGGAGTCTAGACGACATTCTGGGGCTTGCAGTTTTAAAATTTCGCTCATTACACGAAATTTATTTGTTAGGTTTTTATACCGGTATTAACGTAGGTCTATCCATATATCGCCGACTCATTTCCATCAACGTTCATTGTATATATCGTCGTACTCACATAAAAACATTCGAAGATGATATGCATTATTTGCAGGTTAACCAAGGCATGTGGCTGTAAAATGTCACGCCTACAATGCAGCAATCACCTGATTACCGTCTGGCGGGGTATGTGTACTGGCTACTAGCTGGTTCTCGCGTGGCCGAATGACGATCTCTGACGTACAGAAACGTGCATAGGCCTATATTCGTGTTAATTAAGTGACTCTATTGAACCGCAACACGTTCAACTAAACATGAAAGAATTATTAATTATTATTATTATACATTATGATAACACTAAACACGATCTAATATAGGCCTATCCAGGACCCAAGCCGTCACAGATCAAACTTACTAACACACTATTAGCATTCACGACTGCCGAGTCACCGCGATATTTTGAATTGCGCTGTAAATAACGAGTGCGCGGTGTGTAAGGCTCAAGCACTAAGAAAGGCCGATTTTAACCTTTTGCGCGGTATAGACCAGTGCGTGATATCGTCCAGCAAGTACGGTACCGGTATGTGTAAAATAAACAACAACATATCTAAACATATGAAATGTTATCAACGTCTGTCACATCTACTCTGCGACCATTGTGCTAAGAATATAGACATCTAGCCGATAAGTTGTGCTTGTTATGTACATGTAATGTAAATAACCAGGCCCGGTTGGTCATCTTTTGAAAAACTGAATCAGTCTATAATTAATATATTCTTTAGCGATAATCGATTAATGATACTTGATCATCACAATTGGTGTACTAAACGACTGATCATGGATTAGAAAGTACAAGCCAATGGATACTGTTTCTCTTTTCATTGTGGTCTTCCAATTTTTCTAGATTTGTCTCTATGGGGATACATTAGAGCTAGCTTCTTTTTTAACAATGTCTCTTTGATTGACAACCCAGCAAACACAAAACGTTTGTATACCATTTATTCAACGTCTTCTCTGTCGGTCCAACATTGTATAGATGTTTTGTGTTTGCTGGGAAGGTATTTTCTTCTGTATGATGTATGATATGCAATTTGTTTCTCTATCCACATGATGTCAAAGAAACATTTATGATTTTTTTCAGTCTCAGTATGAAGAGAAACTAAGGAGCCCACGTTCACCAACACCTCCTTCAGATTTTCAAAGCTTTTCTAAAGAATCAGATTCGGTCCCCAACAAATACAATAAAAGTCAAGAGAACAAGCAAAATAATGACAAGTATACAGAGGATTCTAGTGAGTCAGAAGAAAACATTGTTGATGACCGCAGCGAGGAATCTGATTCAGAGGAAGAGTATGAAGTTATGGATTCCAGTGAGGAGGACGAAGTAGAAACAAATGACAATAGTAAAAATGACGACACAAATGTACTAAGAAGCCCAGATAAAACTGTAATTTCCCCTATAATCAATGTATCAAATTGTGAAGAACCTTACTCTACTCCTAAAAACAAGCGTCGACGTTCAGTTGCCGCTGGTCTTTACCTCTCTGGAGAAAGAACAGATGTTGAACCTAGTCCCATAGTTGTAAGAGAAGATGTGGTCATCTCTCCTTCTGTTAAAGGTCCCATTGTGTCATCACGTAGGACGCCTAAAAAGCCCAGTCCTCTTGCTATGTCACCCGACAGAGAAGCATTTGATTACGAACGTTTTACTGATGAAGCAACACTAAGAGCGAACTCAACTCGCTTGTTCGACAAGGGCTTCAGACCAGATATGGATAGCCCAGATCAATCTGTAGTGATGGAGGAAGATGAAGAAATTCAATCTTCCTCTAGTCTTTCTGAGTCTAATTCTTCAATTATGAGAGGCAAAAGACTGACAATGACATCACATGCAGGACATAGTGATGATGAACATTCAAAATATGATAGCCCAGTGCAAACAAAAAAGAAAAGTAGAAAAAACGTTATTGACAGTGATGATGATGATAATAATGCTGAAGACGATAATGACAGTGATAAAATTGTGAGTAATAATGAATAGCTTAATATCAATAATTTTTGGTAAAGGAACATTGCGTTACATTTGGGTGAATTAAATGTATTACTTCCAAATAAATTAGCTCTTAAGTTATGTTTATCTGTAACATTAGATGATGTAAAATTTTAACAAAATAACTGTTTGTATTCTAATTTATGTTCAGTGCTTATAAACCTGTAATATTTTTTTCTAGAGGGAAACAGAGATATCTCCGATTGCAGACAAAGAAATATCTTCAAACCTTAGGAGCGACGGTACATATACACATTTCAAAAATTATTTTAACATAGATATTAATTTGTTTGATGACATTTTGATTCCTACAATATCAACTCTTTCACCCCTTTTGCTCGGCATAATTTTTACTAGACCTTGTCGGATATTGGGTCAAACTATGTGGACAGAATTTTTTTTCACCTCCATACTTGTAGCTGAACATGTGTGAAGAATTTAGTAGGTGCAATAAATAATTTGTCCAATTCAAACACTGCAGCCCTCGTGAACGGCGAGCAGTTCGTCTTGTTGCCCATGTAAGTTTGAAAGACCATACTACATGTATAACCATAAGCTTATTACCCAGTAAATGACGATGAACAGACCTGTATAAAAAGAATGCATTTTTGGCACTACGTATTATACTGTATATTCAGAGGTGTGTACTATACGGTATACTCTGTGAAATACGGTAGATATCACTTTGGAAAAGTAAAAAAGTATGAATTTTCACATGGCGGGTACATTATTTTCACTCCAAAACCTATAAAAATCTATACTTTTATGTCGAATAAACCTTCAAAAGCCTATATTTTTATGAAATAAACCTATAAAAAAAACTATATTTTGACCTAAATCAACCTTGAAGCCTGGAATCAGGCCACGTTTATCAACCCACAGAGTAGCCTACATGCAGCATGTATGTACACCTGCCACACGGCCATACCAAAGAGTGGTTCATTGTTGGCTCATGTTCTAGGACGTCGGGTCATGGGTCTACGTATCGTCCCTTGGACCTTCTATCGCGAGACGGTACAGACCCATGACCCTCTGGGGCCGAGTGCACCATTCGGGGGTAACTCTGGGGGTGAATCAGAAAATAAATTACTTAGATTGCACCACACACAAAAAGCAATGAAAACTACCGCTGGGGTGGGAAGTTGAGAGGTAGAATTTGCACCTGCTATGGGGGTGGTGTAAGTCTGCTAACCACGGAGGTGGAGCCTCTTGAACTGACTCTTTAAAGCGGATGGAAACTCACTGCCCTGCCTGCGCGCAATGTAATGAATAACTTTGCATGTTTACGTCACGAATCGTAATACAAATACAAATAGCTTTCATCATAGGTAGCGACCAGTGCTTATTGCGGCAGGACTGTCCAGACCGTTTAACTAACGAAAACCCGCAGGAAACAGCGAGTTTGGCCGCAACTTTTTCAAAATCGTATAATAGAAGCATCTTGAAAACTGACGAGTTATGTACATGTAGTTTAGCAGAGGCGCTGTTTCTACATGGAAATCGGAACCCCTTGAGCTTTGATATTTAATAGTGTAAGTTAGAGATAGGATATATTTGTGACCGGTTTTTGTAGCTCAAGTTTGTAGGCCCTACTTAAGTAAATAAAATATCGCTGTATATAGGCCTACATTCATGTAATATAATATTTTTTTACATGTTTACTTAATGCTAGAGTCGGCGCGAAAAAAAGCATAGTAGACCCACTATGTAAGGTACATGTGAGTAGTTGGTCAATAAACTAAGACCTGCCAAAACGATACTGTTGTTTTACTACATGTATTAGCTGAAAAATCACAAACAGGGTTGATCGTTGCTGTATAGTCACCCTCTGTAGACTTGTCATACATATACTCTTTCTAAAATGATGGCATGCGTGATACTCTTTCTAGCATGGTGTCCTGCTTTCTAATGAGTCGTCAGCAAACGCATATGACGGTCAGTAATTCACAGTTTTCGCATATTTACTTAAGCTGAGAGTGCTCTATTTGTTTTGTTTAAGTATTCTATGAATAGCTGTTGTACCACCTTGCAAACAGTCATGTTGAATTGAAGTCGATTCGGTGTGTACCTGTAAGGTGACATAGATCGCTGCTCATAAAATATCGGCATGAAAATGCGACACTTTCGTTGATAAACCTATCGTGTCAAAAATCTGAAAATATATTTTTGTCCAATACATCAAATCGTTATTTCACCTGCTCAAATATCATCTTCCAAATGTACGATATCCAACGAAGTACTAGGCCTATATTGAGAAAGTGTCATGCTTTCTAGCTTGCTCTTAGAAAGCAGGGCATCCCTCAAAATAAATTGTTAGAAAGCATGACACTTTCTCAAAATACTTTGGTATCGTAGATTTGGATAACTATATTTGAGAAGTTGAGAAACCGATTTGCTTTATCGCAGTGGCTATTGACAGGGACACCCCCTGTCAATAATGCATTTATAGGCGTTATTGACAGGGAGATGATTAGCCAATCAGTGCTTCCCACACATCACGCCTCCATCTTCCCAGCGAAAGGCACACGTGTTGTTAAAATGCCTGCGAGAATAGAGGCTGGTGCCTCCTTCTCAAAGTGGGAAAGTGGAATAAAACTTGGAAAACTTCAAATCTAGCCATCAAGTAGAATTTAGTGTACTCTGCAGCAAGAACGTTGATTCTGCAAATAGAAGGCTATCGCCGAAGGTTGTACATCACCAATATGATCACAAATACGCCCACGCTCAGTATGGCCAAAGAGGCTATCCGAAGTTCAGGACTTCGCCCCAATCAACCGGAATTAGGGGTATTCAAATACATACACTAAGTATCCTATGACATGAGCACCCACTACTGACAGGGTCACCCTGTCAATAATACATCACCACCCATTGCTGACAGGGTCACCCTGTCAATAACAGAATCACGTCCACCGCTGACAGGGAAAACCGATGTAAGACAGGCTCTGATTGGTTACATTTCTCAGCTCCTGATTGGTTGTTAACATATTCTGATGCACTGTTGAAAGGGTCACCCTGTTAATTATACATAAATGATCACTTTTGACAGGGTGACCCTGTCAGCAGTGTTTGTTAATGCAGTATTGACAGGATGACCCTGTCAATACTGCAGTTTCAACTGTTATTGACAGGGTGACCCTGTCAGCAGTATTTATAAATGCAATATTGACAGGGTGACCCTGTCAATAACAGTTCAAACTGCAGCATTGACAGGGTCACCCTGTCAATAGCCTTCGCCTTGATTTATTGGACAATAATGTATTTTCATATTTTTTCAAAGCGGTATATTTGTCATGTTTAAATAAAATCGACAAAAGTGTGCATTTTTAAGCTGATATTTCGTGAGCAGTCTTCTATTTCACTTTAGGTACACATTGAATTGATCTCAAGCGGGGGCCCTGGTGCAGTGGTTAAAGCTGCCTGCTTGGAAAGTCGGAGGTCGCGGGTTCGAACCCCACTCTGACCCTCAAGTTTTCAAAGAAACAAAATGTTTCTTCCCCGCTCACTCGTGAAGATTCAATATCGTGGGGAGCCTCCGTGACCGAGAGGTAGCGTGCTCAGCCTCAGAGCGTCAGAGCTCGAATTTCGAATCCTGTGTCTGGAGGGCAGTGTCATCTCGCCATCATCAGGAGGTTCTCCTGGCCCAGTTTAGCCTATAATGTGCACAAACGTGACCTAAAACCCCATTCATTTCATTTCAATTTACACATGTGTTTGCAAGGTGGTACAACAGCTACATGTATTCATAGAAATAGAACACGTTTAACATAGGTAAATATGCGAAAACTGTGAATTACTGATCGTCATATATGTGTTTGTTGACGACTCATTAGAAAGCAAGACAACATGTTAGAAAGAGTATCTGTATGTCAAATCTACAGAGGTGATATTAATATTGAGAAAGATTACACACCTATACAAGTATAGATGATGAACCTTTCTCTATATTATTATACAGCAAAGACCCCTTGTCGCTTGTGTGTATGAGATGACACGGGGTGTGTGTGACCTGCAATGGAGCTACCATTTTGATATTATGTGAGGATCTGGAAGGAGTTTTGTTCTCTTTTTATTTTTACGGCCTCCAATGTTAACCCATATTTTTTGTCAGAAGTCTTTTGTGTCCAATACGTCTCCTTGAGGCCATGACTAGAAGGCTAGATTTGAGTGTTATATTTTTCTTCTCAACCTTCCTCCACTCCCCAGAAATAAAATGGTAGCCCCCTAAGGAAACCGTTGGGAATTCCACAGGTCACGATATGATCAATACTGTTAACTTCATAGATTCACACATCGAGGGGTAAATATGGCACAACCTCGGAGGTAGCTACCTAACTGCGTTTTGAGCATGGTGCACTCGGTGCAAAGTTGTCGAGGTAAGTACTCCTGAGGTTACCCTTGCGAGTTACCCCTCGAATGGTGCACTCGGCCCCAGGAGAATACAACTAGGTCGGGCTGATATGCGGCACGATATAACTTCAGCCATGATATAGTCTATAGACCTAATTATTACTAATTGTGGTGTAAGGGTGATCGAAGCATACATATATCAAGGAAAAGCTTTTAGGTGCTGTCTCTTTTAGGATCACCAGCATGAAGGTGCAACTTCACTAATCATCAGCATATGGGCCCAAAGATATAGATAATGGAGAAAAACGTGAAATTATTTAATCAACAGTAGAGGGTGATCTACATAAAACATATAAAATGGTCTGTGTCCCAAATAAGCAGGAGTGGTCCGCTGAAGGTTGATCCTTAAGCATTACATTAATGAGAAAAACATTTGAGACTGGAAAAAAAAGGTGTTCTGTTTTGAAAGGTAGTCAGAGACCAAAATTCTACTGTATTGTAAATATGGCTTCTTTAGTTAGCAAAAGCTATTTTATTATTCCATTTACTAGAGCTGCAAGTATTTCAAGACGAATAAATAGACAGATAAATAGCTGATATACTGATATGTAGATATTTATTTTTGAAGAATATTCGAATAATATTTTTTTTAATTAGCAAGAAACAACTCAATGTAATGTTAGCATTGTTGTTGAAGTTGCTGCCAAGTGTCAAGACCACCTAGGCCTCTTATTTCACATTGTAAATTCGTTTATCAAACTTTTTTTGAAAAAGGCTGGGTACACAAATAGCTGTAGTCGCCGATAATTCAGCTGATTAGTTTTATTTTGACCTTGAAAATATTATCTATGCAGACGAGCTAATGGAAGAAGAAGAAGCCATACTGAACGTAACGAGAGAAAGGTCAAACATTCAGCAAGATGATGACCACAAAGATAGTGAGTATGAGGGAGATGAAGATGATGGCAATGATTTGAATGGAGATCAGGATGAGGTAGAGCAGGATGATGGTGTTTACAGTCAAGAAGATAGTGAGGAAGACAGTGATGATGAAGAAGACGAGGAGACTGATGATGATGATTTATCAGAGGAACAACAGCAGCAGTATTTCGATTTGGTGATGTCAAGCAGGTCAGACTCGTTCATTCCTTTAAAAATTAGCAGTTGATTAAATCATGAAAATAACCATGCTACTATATTGACTTTTCGCCCACGTGGCGGAGAATTATTGTTTAGGTGTTATCTTTAATGTTATAATCAAGCATGCTTCCTGATTGTTATCAGGGGCCTATGAGATGTGATTAACAATTCTTTGGTCCGTCGTGGGCGTATCTGCAAATCAATTTAACTCTCACTAAAGAGTGGAATCATGCATTTTTCACAGATTTAAGCCATGGCCTTTGAAAATTTTCCCATATTAGTATATATTTTTGTATATCAAAAATGGCTGCTGGCAGCCATCTTGAAAAAAAATTTATGGACTTTTTACGCATATGACCTATATGTGCTTGGGGAATTCTTCTCATATTTTTTGGATTACATTCAAATTTGACGTGATTGTGCACTATTTTTCTCTGATTATTGATCAAAAACAAAATGGCTGACTGTAAACATCTTGAACTATAGTGGGCGGGGGCCCTAGGGTAGTGGTTAGCACCGCTGCCTTTCACGCCAGAGTCCGGGGTTCGGTTCCCGGTCTCGGCGGTTTGAAAGAAACAAAATTGTTTCTTCCCCATCCACGTGTGAAAGTTAGTATTGTGGGGAGCCTCCGTGACCGAGAGGTAGCGTGCTCGGCCTCAGACCGCCAGGGCTCGATTATCGAATCCTGTGTCTGGAGGACAGTGTCATCTCAATCATCTCACCATCCTCAGGAGGTTCTCCTGGCCCAGTTTAGCCTATATGTGCACAAAGGTGGCCTAAAGCCCGATTCATTTCATTTCATTTGAACTATAGTGGTGTTGCGAGAACTTTTAAAAATTATTTTAACAAAACATTTCGATACAGCCTCATTAGCTTTTAAAGTTATTTGTGTGACACTAACTAACGGAGATACTTTTATCATTTTCATATCTTTGAATCAACAATGCAAAATTGATGGACCTTGACTAAAGCCAACACTCGACTGATAAAATGTCTCGCACAAGGATAAACCATGAATTATTTCAAAGAAATATAATTCAAAATGACAAATTTTACCTGTTTTTGTTAGCCTGGCTATTAATTTTTAATTATTAAAGATGAGCACCATAACTTGAGATGTTTTTCATTTATCCTGCTAAAATTTGTTCTGCATGTTGATAACCATTTCTTGGAAAAGTTCAATCATGGCTGAAAAAAAGCAAAATGGTTGATTTATCACATTTTACGTTGTTAATTGTAAAATTGATGACCATTTATTCGGATATCTGAAACCTTGTGTGATCGTTGGAGTGTTAGTATATGATAAACTGTCGTGTATTACATAACGTGTTACACACTGATAACTCATGACAAAATTTGCATATATAAAAACCGTAATAAATGACTCTAGGTAACATGTTGTCATTTAGAAAACATTTTTTAGCGTTATTCACTTTTGTAGAAAAGTGTTGGTAATAGCATGCACGCTTTTTCAAATCAACTGATCAGGCGTGACTGCATTATTTTTTCTTATGTGATATAAAGTTTAATAATTTGCATTTATAATTTTTTTCAGACAAATGTATAAGAGTGGAAATTTAAAATCTGCCTTGGAGACTGTTATCAGAGCGATGCAAATATACAGAAATGATGAAAAGGTTCAAAATTACGCTTACAAACTGAGACAAAAATTACTACAGCAAGTGTGATGTGATTTTAGACACGGCATTAAGTGCAATATGTCTGTTTTTTCAATATTATATAGATATATATACATATATGCATGTTATTCTGTACATATAAATATATATATTATATATGTGTGTATTATTGGACAAATATAATATATACACAGATATAGATTATATATATATATATCACACACAAAATGTACATATATAATTTTATATTCGCAAAATATATTACTGTTTGCATTGTTGTTTGAAATTGTTTCAAATATGAAAAGCTTACAACATTTCGATCAAAGAATCACTGAGTGATTTTGTCTTTATTTAATTACTAATGTGATATATTCATTACAATTATTGCCTGCATGTAACCGTAGTCATTTTCGTATTATCTACTTTATTCGTGTTTATTTTACTTTTTTGTTTGACAACAATTGTTGGCAAATAAACTAACGAGCCAGAACCGGAAGTCAATGTTTTGTTTTCATGAAAATTCTCGAGTCACTTAGTATATTTGAACAGAGTTACTATGTCTGTCAATCACGTAGAGAAGGGGACGTGGCACTTTGGTAGTTCTCACCAGTCATATATGCGTTCCTGCTCGAGTTTTTCAGAGAAATAATTATATCCTTTTTTCTCCCTTCTCAATGTGAGTAAGCGATCAATTTAATGTAACTACTGGGCCGCATGTAGAATTAAGCATGGGACATTTTCAAATATTTTTTCGCTGAAGTTTGGTCTCAATGAGAAGAAATTCTGTCTTACTAGGATTGAGCTTCGGCCATTACACACTGTTGCAACTTCTCAAGAGATTCCTTAGTGTTGGAAACGGATAGATACATGAAAATGTGAGTATCATCGGCTTAGAGATAGTGGCTTATGTCAAAATTACACTCGAATTAGTCTAGCTGCTATCTGAGATATTGTACCTAAAAACTTACCCAATGTAGGAACCATGCTGATTTTTCACCAGTTTTAACCATTCTCGGTGTGTAGAATCAAATTCCGATATGTGCCAAGCTGACAGAGTAGGCTAAATTGGGCAATTTTGTGATTGAAAATAACACCGGAAGTCCATAAATCTACCGCCAAATTAGTCGGATCAGTTATATTATGGGAAAAATGCGCACAATTGTCTAAAAGCATGAAATTTGACACTATCCGTTTCCAATGCTAAAGAATCTCTTGAGAAGTTGCGACATTGTGTAATGGCTGACAGGTTCTAAATTCTGTCCAAATAAGACAGAATTTCGGAGAAACTTCAGCAGGAACAATTCATAAATAATTTCCCTTACGTAATTCTAGGTCAAGACACAAATCCTTCCGCATCAGCCAAAGATCTTGGTGTACAGTAGGAAGTTATATTATTGTAACTCCTTTTTCACATTATGCTTTATGCTAGAAAAGAATATCGCTAGATTACAACGCGTTCAGAACTGTAGTAACCAAGGCCTCACGTTTTAGTCGTTCCCTTCCTATTCTGACACGATTACATGGCTTTCTATAAGTTTCGCATTCATTCATTTTAAACTATGCACAATAACTTTCCGAGCCCTAATAGACAACCAACCTGGATATCTGGCTGACTTACTTGTTCGTCCGAAATACTCAAAATTTCTACGCTCTACAAATTCAAATAGATTTGTTGTTCCTCGTATAAAAACTAAGACTGGGTCAAGAGCTTTCTGCGTATCTGGCCCAGCCTTATGGAGCGCCCTGCCTGTGCCAATTCGTGATTCCGAAACAATGTTAACATTCCGGAAATTAATTAAATCCCATCTATTTGATCTGGCTTTCTAACTCCTCAGCAGCCCGGCTCCCTGCTGCGGCCTTGATTATGACACATGATCACGCTAAGGGGTTTTGTCAAGTTAAAACAAATCCGAGTAAAACTCGGAAGTGGGTGGGTGGGTCAAGCCCCAACTCGGATTTTTTTTTTTTTTTTAATTTGTGTTTTTAAAAAATTGAATAGGGGGTTGGTTGCTTTTGTGGTGTCTGACCAATCCGAGTTTTTTTCGGATTATTAGATTTTTTTTAACTTGACAAGACCCCTAAGGATTTGTGTGCCTCTGAGCTCGGTCCGCTGAGGATATAGACGCCATAGAAGTTTGATTGATTGATTGCAATAAACCCTAGCCGAGTAGGCTAACCAACGACTCGGTCAGCGCTAAATACCCCCATGCACACTTGTTTGTATTCGAGACCTCTTAATTATATGCTGCAGTAGGCCTACATAACACGTCGCTCCAGCATTGTCATCGAGACAACATTTGGACAGAAGTTGAAATGTTCATCAGCATTGAATCAACATAGGCCTATGATAGACAATTATCTGTTTGTTCATCGTCTCGGAATATCGCCTATTGGCCATTCACACTTACTGATGTTTTATATTTATAACTATAGGCCTATTCAAATTTTGAAATCATATTTTCATTTCGAGACGAAATAACAAGTATTTTAATTAAAGCGACACAATCAGGATAAAATCATCAAAAAATCAGTATTTTTATTTTGGCTTTCTATATATGACCATATGATGTAGGCCTTAACATGTCCATAGACTAGAATTGCGTAAGTTTTTAATTTTTTGTGTTGCTTATTTACCAGTTAAGCGAGATATAAAAACGAAATCCCCGTATTTCTTATTTTGAACATGGGTGTACAAAGTAAGAAATTTCGTCTTTATATCTCGCTTAACTGGTAAATGCGCAACACAAAAAACGTACGCAATTCTAGTCTATGGATATGTTTACATCATATGGTCCTAAAAAGCCAAAATAAAATTACAGATTTTTTGATGATTTTAGCCTGATTTTGTTGCTTTAATGTTGTCCGACTTTTGAAGTTCTAGTCTATGGGCATGTTTACATCATATGGTCATATTAAGAAGCCAAAATAAAATCACTGATTTTTTTATGATTTTAGCCTGGGCCAGTCCCTTTAATTAAAGAATTATACTAATGTTTTGATGATTGCTCAGGACTTTTTTACAACATGTTGGTATAATATGCCCTATTGGCAATACAACTTGTACTAGCCACTATTATCCGAGTTATCCGTTACGTCGGCCGAACATTAAGCCTAAACCAACAGCCGCTCCAAAGTCTCAGTGTTTTCTTGGGACCGCCTGTTCATTTTCTAGGTGACATGCTATGAGCACACTGGGTTTTGCAATTAGTTTCAGATGACTTAGCAATAACTTTTAGGATTTTTTTAATGTGCAACATAAAGCTAGGAATCCATATGTAGGTAAATCGCAGACAGCAAGATGTAGGGTAGACCGGGGGAGAAACGGCGCATGTAGGCCTAAGCATTATATTTTTGAAAATGTACAGTAGTAAGATCAATATACAACCTGCCCCTAAAAAAATAGCAAGAAAACGTTTTTTGGTATTTTTTGATCAGTACATTACCTGGGAAGTACATGTCAAAAGTTTTACCAAATTTATCCACGGCAAAGGGTCTATATTATGATGAATTTTCAAAATAGTCGCCAAATGCGTTAATTTTGCATCAATGTACTCAACAAATTACTGTTTTAGCGTTGCTTTTTACTGTGATAAGTTAGAATATGATAACATTTTACAAGTCTAGTAATAGGATAATATATTATTACAAAGATTTCAAAATGTATTAACCCTTTAGGCGCTAAAAACGAATATAATGGTTTTTAATTCATTTATTATAGCTGATTAAATTCAGGAAGGTAAATGAATCTTCACAATAACAATACAACCTCGATTATCTGAGCTCTACGACCATTATAAAACACTTTTCTCAGAAGCAAGTACATGTTGGTGGAACAGATTCATCTATAAACAAGAACCCTGCTGTTCTGAACAAAATTGAAAGTGGTTTTTTTGCATTAGACTGAAGTTGATATTTATATTAAGCAATGGGCCATCTAAAATTGTAATTAAAACAAATATATTTTCCGCCAATAAGTGTTTTAGATTTAAAAAAAACTTGCTAAAAATAATTAGATGCACAACAGCGGGATCTTTTCTTTGCTACTTCACATGATAACAGTAAATTAAGATACTGTGCAAGTACTCCCAGCACCCCGTGGCCGATGGTAGTGACTCAAAATGGCCACAAATTTAACACAAATAAAGGCAATACTCACAGACCACAAAAACGCATACCGGTACAGTTTTTATTCATTATTACATTGGACGATATAATGGTGATTCAAGTTATATGACGATGTGTCATACGAAATGGCCTGATTTAATCCAGTACTATCAGACAGACAGACAGATATATATTTTATTGACAGGAAAAAAATCATTACAGACTTATTTTTCATACAAATAAAAGAGATATATGTAGGGCCTAGTACATGTATATACAAAATTGTTAATTTGTTAAAATCATATGACAATATACATGGTATGACATACACAACTAAAATCATGTTAAGTGGCATTGCCATAATAAAAACTGGGTATCTCGATAATATTAATGACTATTACTTAAAATAAAAAGGCATTACCAAGATAACATAGGGGTCTACCACTAGGTCCATATGACAGGAGATGTACACAGGATACGGTAATAGCTTGAAGGGATACGGTAATAGTTTGGCACAAAGTTACATCAATAATTTGCAAATAATAAAAATGTTAACTGGTTAAATTTGGCTGATATAAACAAACGGTACATGCAGCATAGAAACTAAATTATTGAAATCGCGGAATTCAAGACTCACGATCAAAGTGAGGATGTGTAAGCGAAGCCATGCTTTGCGCAGCGAGTAATTGGAGGAGGGTACAGGTGTCCTTGTCTACCTCCCGTGTTGTTGATCAGACCTGTCGATATGACAAAGATTTGTGTCAGGAATACAAATTTGATTTTTTTGTGAGCTCAAAAAATCGCGTAATAAATATTAGACCACAAATATGATGTTTTTTTTAATAAATCGTGTGATCAGATTTTTATAACTATCACTGATACATGTATTATATTATCCGTAGGATAACTACCAAGCATGTAGGCCTGAAATGGTTGAACACACACCAATAAACTATTCCCACCTTCATTCATGGCTATATTTTTACTGGGGAGGGAGGAGGGGTAATAGACGCCAAAATAAGCTGAACATTACAATCAACAAACATTCTGTAAGAAAGCTTTTCACTATGCTCGTAAACTCAACCCAATACACAAGATCAATACTCAATATATAGGCATACGTGGCTTATAATCTAGCATTACCACTAGGCCTAATTATGAAAATTTTCGTCCCCATATCTGAGATATGCGATCTGTCCCTCAGTGATCTGATTCACTGTCACGGCTCTATTTCTTCACTGCTTATCGCGGACCGTCATAGTGACAATCGCCGAAATGATAGGAGTTTCATTTGCTCCCCTGTTATTCAATACTTACAATAAAGTGATTTTTTGAGTGTTGGGTGTGCATTGCAATTTGGGATTAATGGGCGAGACCGGCAATCGGCGATAAATTAAATCAGGCAATAAATTAAATGAAATCAATCAAGTTAAATCAGAGAACAACTCAGCTGACAATTGGACACTTTTTCAAAACTATTGATCTTGATTATTAGGCCTATAAATTAAATAACCATGAACGTTAAAATAATGACATAATCTGTTGATCACTGTTAATAGCATGATGTTGTGGTTGAGGCCATGTGTTTGTTTAATAGTATATATATGGCCCACAGGCATCAGGGACGTCAGTTCAGCCTTCAACCAACACATCATATGCCTACACAAGATCTGCATTTGGAATATTATTATATGTGAATATATAATATATTATATAGAAAATGAGTTTAAAGAGCCAGCGCTCAGGTTTCAAATGCACCAAAAATTATAAATATATCTCAATTATTTAAGAAATCATCGATAAAACAAGATTTGAAAACTCAAGCCCTAAATATCGCAACATGTTGAGAAAAATAGTTCAAACTAAATCATTTTTTTATATAAGAAATAAAACTAGGGTATCGTTAATATTTTGTACTTAAATTGCATTGAAGTTTTATTTCCGATCAGCGTTAAAAAAGAAAATTAGAAAAAAAAATATTTTAACAAAACATGACCATAACTCAAAATCTAAAGCTCTGACATAGGTCGGGTGCCGATGTGGCACGTCGCATATAGACTATGTTACACCCTACATATCCCAATAAGCACGCATCACAGGCATTCATCATATTCATTGCCTAACCAGTGGGCATCGTCGAAGATTCTGACACACTGGGCCTATATCACATATGCCTACTTATCCCGGCGAACACGGGACGTTGAGCCCCGCTTTAATGTTGGGCCAGTGTTACAGACAAAGGGCGAACATTAAATCAACATTACGTCAACGTCCTTGTTTGCGGGGTTAGACAGCTACACGCCACCCTGGCTACACGCTGACAAACCATCGTCCCGCTAGATACTGACCACGTGCGGTTGATGACGACGCATACGCAAGACATGAAGACATGCCACACACAGCCACGGCGACAATGCAGTAACTTAGCTGCGACGTTTTGAAACGCCGCACAACAGTGATTTTACGGAAGCATCACGGCTCGTGATCACTGCATTTAGAAAAGTGTCCGTTGGCTGTTGCGTCTGTTACGCTGATCCAGCTTTAAAACAACAATTGGCTAAACTACTCCAGTCGTTGTGAAAGCAGTTAGATATAATCGTTTCATTACAATCCACTCCCGAGCAGAAACCCAGGTCAAACTGCCATCAAATTTCGGCAAACAGCAGCGAACATAGCTTACCTTCAGTAGGGCCTAAGCAGTTGCCACTGTTTGGCTTTAGATGGCACCCAGTGGCGGATCCAGAGGGGTCGCAGCCGGGGCACGCCCCCCTGCTCAGGGTCCCCAAAACAAAACAAGAGGACTGAAGTCCTATATCATCCCCCGCCATAAATTAGGTTAGATTTTTTGCGGTCACAAATATTTAAAAAGTTGATTTGTGGTGGCCATTTTAAATTTCAGTAAAATCACATGCACATTTCCAGATGGTGGGTAATGTGATTGTGCAATGTGAATTATTACTGATTTCAATTTTTCAGTCTTTGCGCCCACGAGAAAATATGAAGTTTATCCATGGCGGCCATTTTGAATTTTCAGTAAAACCTTAAAAAAATCACTTGCACATCTCCATATCGTGGGAAATGTGATAGTAAAATTTGAATAATTGCTTTCCTTAAGTTTTGTGGGCGGGGGCCCTAGGGTAGTGGTTAGCACCGCTGCCTTTCACGCCAGAGTCCGGGGTTCGGTTCCCGGTCTCGGCGGTTTGAAAGAAACAAAATTGTTTCTTCCCCATCCACGTGTGAAAGTTAGTATTGAGGGGAGCCTCAGTGACCGAGAGTTAGCGTGCTCGGCCTCAGACCGAATTTCGAATCCTGTGTCTGGAGGACAGTGTCATCTCAATCATCTCACCATCCTCAGGAGGTTCTCCTGGCCCAGTTTAGCCTATATGTGCACAAAGGTGGCCTAAAGCCCGATTCATTTCATTTCATTTCCTTAAGTTTTGTAGTTTTTGCGCCCACAAAAAAATTTGGAGTTGACCTCTGGCAGCCATTTTAAATTTGGTAGCATCTTTAAAAAAATCACTTGCACATCCCCATGTTGCTAGGAATGTGATGTTAAAATTAAAAAAAAAATTGACCGAACAAATATTTTGAGTTTTTACACCCCCCAAAAAATTAAAGTTGAACTGTGGCGGCCATTTTGAATTTCAGTAAAACCTCGAAAAAGTCACCTGCACATGTCCATATCATGGAGAATGTGATAGTTAAATTTGAATAATTTCTGACTTTAAGTTTTAAGAGTTTTTGCACCCACAAAAAAATTTAGAGTTGCCCTCTGGCGGCCATTTTGAATTTTGGTAGCATCTCTAAAAACTCACTTGCACATCCCCATGTTGCTACGAATGTCATGTTAGAATTTCAAAAAGATTTGACCAGTAGTTTTTGAGTTTTTGCGCCCACAAGAAAATGTGACGCTGGACAGAATCATGGCGCAACTAAAATCCCCCTTCCTCTACGGGCGGGGGATAAAAACGGCCATATTTCGGCCAAAATATGGTCTAGAATGCGTCATTTGAGGCCTTAGATTTCAAAATTTTCCGGGGGATCATGCCCCTGGACTCCTCTAGAGCATATGAGTGCCAGCTGTGGTGTGTATAAATTATTTCAAAAATCAGCGCCCCCCGTCTGTCAATTGCTGGATCCGCCACTGGCACCGTAGGTAGCACTTAGGCGTCGATTGACTGATTAGTAAGCCCTCGTATAATTTGTAACAGCGTGTATCGCTATCGTCAAAGACGACGGGATTATGAATTCGTAAAAACATTCGCTAAACACTTATTTGTGTAGCAAAGAGCATAAATACTCGCAATTTGCTAATTTTGCGAGCGCCAGCGGGAGCCCTGTAAATTATATAACCATGAACGTTAAAATAATGAGAATTATATTGAATATTTCACCATAGTTTGTCCTTGTTTTTTCATGTCAAATCGTCGCAATGAAAAAATTATATTATATATATAAAAAGACATTGCTATGTTTCTGTTTTTATAACCGTGTGCATTAATTCACAATAATCACTGGGCCAACAGTAGCCCAGCATTGGGTCAATGAGCTTGCCGGGTGATAGCTGATCATCTGGCTTTCCGTCCAGAGCTAGGCCTATACAATTGGTTCGATCCTGACTTAAAAATTGATCATTTCATCAATATTGGTGCTAAGGAAGTCAATATTTCAATCTTGAATAGTTTGAACTGAAAAGAACAAATATATATCTTGAATCCTGATATATTCACAATTTAAATAGATTTTGTTCATCGTCAGAACTGAGAAGGTGGCGAGTCCTCGCGTATTACGTAATCACAGTTGGCCTGACATACACAACCACAATTTACAAACACAGTAGCTGCTTACATTACAAGTAAGCAGATACTGCCTTTCGAGATCATAGCAGTATCAGCTCACTCTCGGAAAGCGTGATGGCCGTTCAGTATATGACTGACCCAGATATCGTGCATGAGATTGGTCGAGATGACTTTCTCGACCAATGATGTGCTTGAGATCTAGTTCAGCCTCATTGACATTGCACTGTCACGTGTCTGTCGTCAATGTTAAAATATCCAGAGATGTGAATGACCTAGTTGTTGTGTGTCTGATTGGTCAGGGATGGCCATCTCATCCAATGGTTTGCCTAAGATGTAGATCAACAGCATTAAGATTTTTTTTAACACAATAGTAGCTATGGCGCTAGATGTTATTAAGACCAAGGGTTAGATTTTCAAAGGCAAGATATATCATTGCAAAATATTGCATCTATATCATAATATATTTGCTTTGGAAAGTAGAACATCTGCGAGCTTCCCGCAGTTTCAGACTCTCATTGTGGCAATTTCTTAAGATTATATTGGATTAGTTTGATCCCAAGGTAGGCAATGTTCTCCGTAAAATATATGGGCTATCTACAGGGTATAAACTGATGGCTCAACCCACAACGCAAAATTTCGGGACCCCTAACTGTCTTAAAATTGACGACGGATATCCTAATAACTCAGCAAATACAGATATTTATGCTTATTCAGAAACAACGTTTCGTAGGCCTACTATAGGCTGTGTGATGACAGAATACTAGATCTATGGGTGTTGTCGTTTTTGAGAAGATGTGAGTGATAATCATTTGGGACACACATTATATGGACACAAAAAAACAGTGCCCAGAATCCGTTTTGTGAATTATAATAAAACATTATTGGAATGAGTTCCAATAATGTAAAAAGTGCATTTAGCAGTAAATATTACTAAATAACAGTTATGTTAAGTAGACATAACATGTAGCAAATCGTAGCGCTCGGTAAGTTTACTTAGCATGTGCTTACAAAAACAGAAATTGTAAGCACCCTTAAAATGATTTTACAAATATCAACAGTATTAATTTTAAATGTGCAAAAGCAGTCAGATAAATGGTTGTGAAGTCAGTGTTTCACGATATCTAATCGATATCCATGATTTCTGACAAAATTAATGCAGGCATAGTTTTACTAGCAATAATAGGGTAATGTCATTTACCATAAGATTTTGTGATATTGTACTTGAACAATATTTGCAAATATTAATTATCAAACTTGGAGAATTTGCTCGAGGAATGCTGGGAGTCAAAGATCTGATTCCTTTAATTATTTTTCCAATATTATTGATAAACAAAAACTTATTGTACTCGTTAGCTCTTAGAGAGGAAACACTATTGAGCTTAAACTTTGAGGTCGTTTTTCTCAAACTATAAAACATGCACTTAACAGGTTATTGCATGGAGCCATTTATTTGTGTTGTTATGTTATGTGTATTGTGCGTTTCTTGCACTACGTCTTACGTCGCATCTCGTGCTGTGTATCGCGCCATTCCTTTCGTTACGTCCTAAGAAACGCCTTGTGTGCATGTCGTGCTTCGCATATTGCGTCAAGGCCTGTGCCGCGTTTCTCGTCCCTTCTTGTTCTTGCGAAGTTTTGTGCCACGTTTTTTGTGCCACAGCTTGCCTATATATCCCAGGGGCGTGCACATTGGAGGGGAGGAAGGGGTCAGAGGGTCCCGACCCCTCTTGAGCTGCAGATTTTTAGTTTGTCGACTCTGTCGATAAAATTTTTTAGGTTGACTTTCCAGGCAAACGTCTGTCGTTAACTTCCGTTACTATCTGTTCTGTCTGTGCAATGTCAGAAGGCATTATCTGCTCCCTGGTTTACTAGGCATTTACTGGTTTTTAACTGGCGTCCCGTCTCTTCCTGCCATAGCGCTGCCAAAAGGCTGTATTTGCTCACTTGTAAATCAAGTATATACTTCCTTTCCGCTGATGTCACTGCCTCCTAATGGTGGTTAAATGTTGTGCTATCATCTATGACACTCTTCCAACATTGAACCAACATTGTGTCAGGGTATCGCCTTGCCTTGTTCCCTGCAAAAAGATACCTTTAGCCAATGCTGTTTTATAGCTGAGCCATGGTCGTAGATGATGGGCCAGCATTTAGCTGGCATTGGGTGAACGTTTATCGTGTTAAGGCCTATATACTGGTATGCCAATGCTGGGCTAGTGTTGTAAACGGTGGGCCACCATCAGGCTAACATTGTGTCAACGACTGAGTTTGCTGATCACCTGTGACCCATTCCAGCAAACACGAGGCATTAACGGTAACCCAATGTTGTTCTAATGCTGGCCCGCCGTCTTTGACGTCGGCACAACATTAAAACAACATTGGGTCAATGCCTCGTGATAGCTGGGTGGGTGTTCAAGAACGCCAGCAGTCCGTCACGGGAGGGCTCGCCACCTTCTCCCCCCGTTCTCAGCCTCACTTGACACAACTGTGTCATGTTACGCAATATAACAGTTAGGTCTTGGCTGAGATATTTATCTCCAAAAATAGTAAATTTTGTATTAATAAAAATGGATTTTTGGACAGTAAAAGGCATTGCATATTGATATAATCTATACACTTTTGGTGTGAAATATGACCAAATAATGTAATTTATTGCAATGCCCGATCATGTGGTAAGTTAACCCTTTCATTACGACCATCTGACATGAAAGAGGGACAAAGTATGGTGAAAAATACATTTTTATTTATTAAGTTTATTTTGCCTGAGTTTGTGTCCTATTTAGGGGAAATAGGGGTGCTGTGTGTGAGAAACGGTTGACATTTCTGTACACCAGTCCTTATAAATATGTCCAATATAACGTTTGGGGGCCCTATAATAGGTAGGCCTATTTTCGTCTTTAAGAAGTGTTCAGATAAAATATATGTTCATGATTAAATATAGTGATTAGACCGTAAAGGGTTTTGATTAGAAAAATATTGACCAAGCGTCGCAGACAGTGGCCCAGCATTACATCAGCATTGGGCCAGTGTATTGTGTTATCTGGTGTTTCTGGCGCCTGTAAAGAATAGGCTACCCAGTGCCTGACTTATAAAGAGTAGGCCTAATGGCGGGATTCCCACAAAAAATAACACTGGCCCGACATCATTTTATCGCTGCGCCACACTTTGAGCAATATTTTTGTTTTTGACGCAACAAGTTAATTTTAGTGGGCCATAGGGTTTTTCAAGATAAGTTCTAGGCCCTGCCTGCTGAATGAAAGGGACTGGCTCAGGCTAAAATCATAAAAAAATCAGTGATTCTATTCTGGCTTATTAATATGACCATATGATGTAAACATGTCCATAGAATAGGACTGCAGAAGTTTTTAAATTTTTGTGCTGTGCATTTACCAGTTAGGCTAGATATAGAGACGAAATTCCCGTATTTCTTATTTTTGCCATGGTAGTGCCGCCGATAAATGCCCATTACGGCCCACACTGCCAAATTGTGAGCTGTGTATCGCTGTATTAGTTTCAGTATTAGTATTCAGCGTTGTTAGAACAGAGTCAAGGCTCGGCATCCCATGATCCAAAACATAGGCCTATATGCTTACCAATAAAATTTAAATGAAGTATGGCAGAAAACGAGCTACTGAAACGAAAATGTAGTTGAAATGTTGCTGATTCCAGCAAATATTGGACTGTAACCTGACTGTAACCTCGCCACAGGTAATCTTGCCACAACACAGATTTGGTAACCTCGCCACAGAAGGCTGAGTAACCTCGCCACAGCTTTGGTAACCTCGCCACATGGGGCTAAGTAACCTCGCCACAACTTCGTCACACCTGCTGTATCCGCATTTATCAACGTGGTTTATATAGATTTAAATTATGTGCCTTTAAATCAAATGCAAAAAATGGACCGATATAAGATGAATAATAATAGGCCTACAAATTTATTTTGTACAGCAAATATTGTAGAATTTGTTCATTGTGACTAATAATAGTAATATATTAACCCTCAAACCGCTGAGTTAAATAATTTAAATTTTCACACACTTGAAGTTGTGTCTCACTACCTTGACCTACAACTTTAAGTGAGAGAAAACAACTCGTAATTGTTTAGTTTTTGTAATTTAAGACTAAGCAATTTACAAATCTTGATGTTTAAATGGCTAATAAAACGGATTAACGCTTAGCGGTTTAAGGTGATTTAGGTGTAGGCCTAGCGGCAACAACAGAGGAAGTTGATGACACTGCCCCAATACAAGAAGAGATCCGACAGGACCCGAGGAAGACAATGAGTAGCGCTCAAGCTATGTGATCGACTCCAATAACACTCGATATTGTTGACGCAATTGATTGACACAATGACATTAATACATGTGGTGCGTGGTGACGTGAAGTCGATTAAGCCTACTTGCAAGCGCTGAATGATAAACTATTTCGTCTTCTTCCGGTTTTAATAATAGCATAACCGCTAATATGGCTCATGTCCACATGGTTTATTGAATGATTTTACTTCTTGTGTGCAAATAAATTGAATCTTTGCTATTTCTATCAGCCTAAACACCTGATGAATGTTTAATATGGAATATGAGGTGATATGAATGAACCTTAAGTGTTTTATTTGTTGTTGGGAAAATGCCACCCTTTTGAAATAATAATGGGCCACATGCCCCTTCGTCTAAGGCCAATGCACCCACCCCCCCTCCGAAAAATATCATGGGCTCCTTGGCCCCCATTTTCCAATTTATAAATTGGGCACTGAATATGTAATAGTACCAACCTCATACATATAGTTTTAACTATTTATATTGCCGTATATTAACCGTCTGCGTCCCTATGTTTGGGCTATATTAAAAAGTGGCTATATTCAAGTTGAACTGAACGTAGATTTCAACCTAAGTCTATGCTAAAAACACCAATAGTAGGCCTAATTTATGTTCTTTATGTTCTTGTATTATAGACCCTATCGATGGAAGCTGATATTCAATATCACATTGTAATATAGGCCTAAATATCACGCTAATAGGGGTCTAATTAGAAGTTACTAAGATGTGTGGTACCAAAGCCATAACTTTATTTGAATTGAATTTACAAATAGTGATATTAATAATAAATGATGTTCCTTTAATGCTGGGTATTAGATGTAGAGGGCGATACAACAATATACTAAATATCCAGTTATCCCTGGTTTAATGCTAGTCCACCGTCTGCACTGCTGGCCCAACATTAAACTAAAATTAAGTCGATGTAGCTTCTGTAGACAGCATAGCGCATATAGCCAGTGTAATATTATATTATCAGATTATGCTTTGTACGCATCGCGTTGACTACCGCAATGAGGCAATACCGCTGGAGTACAGTCACAGGTAAATTGCCATAGAGTTAACTCTATGGTCTGGCTAAACTTCTGAAATTCGAAACCTTTGAGTGTTGATCCACTGTTCGACGTATCGTGTTTGCTGGGATGCACCTAAATATAAAAGTATGCATACTTTAGAAGTGGATATATGTATAATAAAAACAGGACTCGAAGTAATAGTATGTAGGCCTACTATTATCATTTTACTTTATAACGTAAAATACAAGATGTATGCCAGCATGTATATTATTGTGCATAAAATATAGGGGTATTCAAACCCAATAATAAACTTCTTTTGTTTTATTATATGAGCGGACACACTCATTAATAGAATGCACTCCATACCGTATGAGTCAGGTGCTGGAGTAATGTCGATTCAGTGTCTATAAAGCAGCTGGGCCAATAGTGTTTTTTTTTAATGACGCAGCATCATAGTTGAATTCACGCTTTCCCATTCATTGCTTGTTTTCTACCAATTACTGGCCAAACGTCAATGATGAAGACGAGGACCAGCCGTGCATGTGGGTTATAAAACTTTAAAATATATATTTTTCATTTTTGTAATAAATGAAAATCAAAGTGGAACAGGGAACACTATTATGGCAGAACCAGAGTAAAAACATAACTGTCAATTATCACAGGTAAAGTGAAAGAGTAGCACAGTGAGCGAGATAATAATTCATATCACATTCGGCGGATAATGCAAATGCATGTAGGGCCTACATGTATGCTTTATAGGTAATAGACCTAGTTCAAGGCTATAATTTTAAGTAAATGTTTGTGGGGATAGCGTCTCACCCGTTGGGGACTGCTCGGTTTTTCAGACCACTGACGAGTGGCCGGGCCAGCGTAGCCTCGTTCTGAACAGCCTCGGCCGCCAATCGAGCGCACTTCCAGCTGAGCACGCTTTCTCTCATCTCGCTGCCACTGAAGCGGACCGACGCTCCTTCTCGAGCTCATGGCCAAGCCGCATGGCGTTGGATCGTCGTACTCCGCTTGGGGACTGTGTGCACTATATAAATGTCTAGACTACAATAAAATGAGAAATAACAGGAGAATGAATTAATAGGAGTTATTTATTCCCGCCGGAAGAGTTGATGGAGGAGTTGATGGAGGAGCAAAGCACTTCAATATACCCATATTGGCGACCTGACTGTTCCTCCATATACCCATATTGGTGATCTCGGACGTTGAAACGTACTTGCAACTTTCTTCAGCATATTGTTTTTAGAAAGCAACCAAACGACAGTGCAAAACCACTGGTTTTGAGCCAGCCCAGGATAGTTTTAAAAATTAGGGGATTTTTTTTAAAAAAGGACACATCATTTTTTGCAAGGTATGTGATGGTTGTAGGTCATAAATAAATAATGCCAGTGTGGTTAGCTAGAAAGTTTATCTGAAGAGAGGTACACGCGCTTTCGCTAAAAACTGCGAAAATTTTAATAAATTTGGACGACAACCACGTGCGATCAGTCTTTTACAAGATGGCCAACACGCTGGAATGCGCAGTAAATTGGACTGATTGGGTCATCCCTAAATAGTAAAAATTTAAAGATTTTTTCTTTCTATTTACGCCGTTTTTGGCGATTGGAAAGGAAATATTTTTAAATTCATTTTAAATCGTTTACCACCATAATTGGGTGATTCGATTTCCTCGACCAATTCAAGAAAATATCACTAATATTTTTTCTTGTTTAAACGTCAAATTTTTTTATTCCAAACCAAAAGATATCGCCTCCACTCAGAAAGCTTTTAAATAGGATTAGACCCACTTAAAATTGTTCGCTGAGATAGGCCTACATGTGAATAAACGGTCTTATTTGGTCTATAAATACATCATTTGTAGGACCGTAGGTCGATATTTTATGGTTGAAACCATACTTTTTTTCAGAGAAAGCAGATATGTTTTCCTATGAATTGGTAAGGGCAGCCATCTTGGCAGCTGGTCTCCCTATCATTTAGCTCATCTGGCTGTCGTATATCCCCACGTGTCCCCGCCTACCCGGAATGCACTGCGAGATAGCCTCATCAGCTCAGATCGGCATAATTAGCATAAATTAAGTCGCCATCTTGAATCAGTGGCGTGAACGGCAAGTGCCGCTCACAGTTCAAGGCCAAATAGGCCTGCAACAGCGTCTTTCAAAATATCTTTTTTAGTCAGGAAAGCGAGACTGATTTCATTTTAGTATGTGTTTCTAGATATTGCAAATTAAGACACACGTCGTGTGATATTTTGTGCCTAAAAATTTGATAGTCTATTTTTCCATACTGTCGTGCCTGACACATTTTCTGAGAGGTCAGAGCTCAAATAGGCTAAGCCATGTGCCAACCGTCGGCGACACACTTAGCTGCTAAATATGTTAATGAGTTATGAGCTGATGTGGCGCATAGTATGGTCATTCGCACGATAACCAAAGCGCTCACTGCCCCAACAGAGGCGCTGCAGCGTGCCGCCATACATACACCTCGCACACCACACAACTGTACAGTCTACATCGATGGGCACTAGCCTACACGTACCAATGCAAATTGAAGCAAGCGACCGATTTTGACGTCACTAAGAATAATTCTCATGGTGAACATTTTCAATAAAAGATTCCAAAACATTAAGTCGAACTGTAGATGCATATTACAATCGCACTCAGCCTATTTTTACGAGAACCAAATTTTTTCATGATGGGCAGAATTTAATTGTTACTTATTTACACTGAATTTAAGATTTGGCAGTTGCGCTACGGTGACTATTTTGATATATTGTGTGTTTTTCGACTTGTGTGGTAAGATTGTGTGGAAAGATTGCGGAAAGATTTTCCACACAGGTCGAATTACCAAATTCTATTACCCTATAGCTTAGAATAGCAGTTTAGCATTTATTCTGGCATTTTTGCATACAGTTCACGACCTACAATCATCACAATCCATATGTTAAATGAAATAGAATGATCCCTACCACGCACACATTTCTGCATAGAGAGTTTTCAGATATTTCAGCAACCCCTGCACTCTACTACCTGCGAGTTAACATGGACAATGTTCATACATAGATTTATCACACATCTAGATTTTTTCTCAAACTAGACAATTGTGCACACAGTTCTCCATGCGGAGTGTGACGATCAAAATAGTGGGTATGTTTTAAATGCATACCATTTCAATAACCGTCTGGGCATTGCATAGTAGCCAATAGGCCAGCATACTGTTTCAATTTTTAAAATAATTTTCAATAAATAAACATTTCAAAATGGCTGCGAAAGGAGACAGTGAAGGTTTCGTGTCATCACCCCTCGACGGACAAGGGGCTCGTCATAAGCACTTGTATTTCCCTATAAGCGATGAGAACACAGCAGAATTAAGAGACACAGATGCAGCGTTTAAAAGGTTAAAAAAAAGATTTCCTGGGGATTGCACGCAACAGACGTTGGAAAGATTTGTCACGGAGTGAATTCTCAAGAAGCCCTTCGCCGGTTAGACGTCAGCCTCAACGGCGATCAACCAATCTGCTGGAATTTAAAATCGGCACCTTTTACTCAAGAGACGTGGAGTTGTGGTTTAATCAAATTGAAACACAATTTGATTTACACCAGATTACAGACGATGACGTGCGCTACAGATTGACATGTGCTGCACTCTTTGGCGAGGTAGCGTCTGATGTTAGAGACCTATTACGTACTATAGCCTTTCCTCACTCAAAAGTATGAGAATTTGAAAGCCATCTTGATCGAACGACGGGGTTTAACTACACCAGAGAGAGTAAATAAAGTGATTTCAGGAGAAAAACTGGGATCCGACATACCGTCTAGATTTATCAGACGGTTACAGAAGACAGCTGGTTTTGGAACCAAAGCAGTGGTAGGAAAAGCAGTCATCCGTCAGGCCTTTATTCGACAGATGCCACCATCAGTCAGTGCTCATTTAGCTACACAACCAGATAGTGCGTCTTTAGAAAGTTTGGCGATGTTAGCCGACTGTGCTGTCGCTGCAGAAAAGGATGTCGACGAAGCTAAGCCGGGGGTTGCAGAAATACAAGTCAACAAGAGCGGAAAGCTAGTTGGACTGTAGGAAGACCTGTCTCAGAAGACAGCCACAGCCAAAGCAACACAGAAGAAGACCTACGGACGCTCACAAGCAACTGAGAATCGTGCCACTAAGACATAGTTTGTACCTAATGTGCAAGCCAAACTGTTTGTACCTAGTAACCAAAATGTTACTAGACAAGATATTTCCACGAATAATAAAAAAGATAGTCGTTCTAACGCACCGCCGTCGCACATACAGCAAAATAATGCTGTTCAACCGATCAACACATTCAATGCGCAGGTTTGCTACTATCACCAAATTTTCGGTGAAAAGGCGTCATATCAGGCTAAATTGTTGTACGTCGACGACAAACACAACAAGTGCAAATACCTGATTGACACGGGCGCTGCAGTCAGCGTCTTACCTAAGTCTAGCGCTAACAGGACTACAGACGCTGCCAGTTTGCCCCTAGTTGCAGCTAATAACACTACTATCAATACCTACGGTACTAGTAGTCGCGTCGTTGGTCTCAAACAAGATTACGCTTGGACATTCATAGTAGCGGACATCAAACAACCAATTATAGGAACTGATTTTCTCATACATTACAGCTTACTGGTGGACTTAAAAAGTCGTTGTCTGAGAGACATGCGAACCGGTTTAGCTATACTAGCTACTTTGTCATCTATTAAACCATTATCACCAAATAGAGTCGACACCGTTCAGAACGACTACACAAAATTACTAGGTCAGTTTCCGGAACTGACTGGTCCTACAACGAAGGGCGAGCCAGTAAAACACGGTATTACACATAAAATAGTGACCAAAGGACACCCCAAATTTGCACGCCCACAACAATTAGCACCTGATAAACTAGTCACTGCGAAACGCGAGTTCGATGACATGATAAAAAGGCATTATAGAACCCAGCGACAGTGAGTGGTCATCAGCGCTTCATATGGTGCCTAAGAAAAACATAAGAAACATTTGAGAATTGTTTTTACCCGTTTAGCAGAATATGGCATAATCATAGGCCCAGAGAAATGTCAGTTCGGAACTATCGAATTAAGCTTTTAAGGACATCATGTTTGCGCGAAAGGCATTTCACCGTTACCCAGTGCCGTAGACGCGATAGTTAATTTTGTTAGGCCCGAAATGCAACGAGCGCTGCGTTGATATCTAGGGATGATAAACCAGTATCATAGATTTATACCACATTGTGCGGATAAGTTGACACCGTTAAATCAAATACTGACTGCCGCTAATGAAAGACATACAAGAATGTCACCTAAGTCAAATTTCGACTTGAAGTGGAATAAAAGTGCAGATTTGGCGTTTATCGTGTCTAAGCAAATACTTGTTAACGCAACCCTCTTGGTACACCCAGACCACTCTGCCCCATTGAATATCACGTGGACGCTAGTGATTTCGCCGTAGGTGGCGTTTTGCAACAGTACATTGATAATGTCTGGCAGCCACTTTCATTTTTCAGTAAAAAACTAACTCCCGCAGAGACATGTTACAGCGCGTTCGATCGCGAGCTTTTAGCATTGTACACCACTATTAGACATTTCAGGCATAACTTAGAAAGCCGTTATTTTTTTGTAAACACCGATCATAAACTTTTAACTTTCGTAATGACATCAGTAACTGAACGCCCGTCACTGTCACAAACAAGACAGTTGGCTTTTATTGACGAGTTCACAACAGACATAAGATAAGTGAAAGGAGAGACAAATTTTGTCGCCGACGCTTTGTCACGACCGTCCGTGTCCTTCATAGACAATACATCAACTATAAATTATAAAGAATTAAGTGCAGATCAAGCCTTGGACACAGAATTTACGCGGTTGCGACATTCAAAGTCGTCTACAATGAATTTTCAATTACTCAAATCATTTGATAACAATTTGATTTGGTGCGATGTATCAACAGGACACATTCGGCCATATATTACAACAAAATTTGTAAAACAGGTTTTCCCGAATTTACACGGATTAGGTCATCTATCGCATAGGGCTACGAAGCCGTTGCTCAATACATGATTTGTCTGGCACGGAATAATTATAGATATCGCTAAATGGTGATGTTTTGCAAAGGTTGCCAGACCGCTAAAGTATCTCGCCATAATAAGCCAGTTTTCGGGAAATTCGACGAACCTACCGAGAGATTTGATCACGTACATATCGATATAGTCAGACCCCTACCGTATGCCGACGGTTTCAGATATCTACTGACTTGTGTAGATCGTTTTATGGGGAGATGGAGAGCCCCTCGCGCCGAAGATACCTGTAAGTGACCGTTGGGGTCTCTAGTATGGGCTCGCAATGGCGGACGAGGGAAACTGCCCAATCTTCACCATTCCAACACAAACTTCCTTCCCCGTCGAATCGATGGTTCCAAATAAATCATAAAACTCTTCCTCCACTTGTCATGTTTATTCATTAGACATCTGGCAACTACAACGCACAACCCCGCGCACGCCACGTCCTACTTGACTCAGAGAGAGCGACCTACGGCACGTCCGTAGTCGCCGAGCGTAACGTCTGAAGTGCGGGAAAAGTACCAAGGCCGTATGGGCTCCGGCTGTGTGCGCCCGGCACAAAGGTACGGAAACGAGGCAGTCGTCCACAGCTTCTCGCGTCCGGGAAGCCGGGGATAACTGCCACATAAACTTAACGAAGTAAGGATCCTACAGTTTCACACGTTGGCCAGAAGCCATACCGCTGGTGGATATTAGAGCTGAAACGGTCGCCGATGCCTTCTTTAGCGGGTGGATAGCACAGTTTGGGACCCCCGCCACTATCACCACGGATAGAGGTGCCCAGTTCGAATCAAAATTATGGGATGGTTTATGCAACCAGTTCGGGATAGTACGAAATCGCACAACGAGCTACCACCCCCAATCGAATGGCATGGTCGAGCGTTTCCACCGTCAGCTAAAAGCAGCCATTATGGCACACGAATCACCGAATCCATGGACCACAACACTATCTGCTGTATTACTAGGCACTCGTTCCGCCGTTAAAGAGTTATTGGGTAGGTCAGCTGCCGAAATGATTTATGGTATGACACTCGGACTACCAGGTGAATTTTCACAGAAGTACATCGTCGACGCACATACAGAATTAGATAATTATTCTGATAAGCTGTGCGTAGCCATGTTGTGTCTCCGTCTGTGCCCACCGCGCGACTCACCCCAGAACAACATTTTCCAATATAAGGAAATCGACACATGCTCACATGTATTTTTGTGAAGAATCGCAATTGCACCGCCTCTAACCGCCCCTTACGACGGTCCATATAAGGTCATCGTAAGGAGCGGCAGAGTCATGAAAATCCTGATAAAAGGCAAGGTGGAAACGGTCTCCCTTGACCGAGTTAAACCTGCACACTTAGAAAGCGAGTCTGAAACAGGTACAGAGACAAAGCGTAAAACGCAAATAAAACCGAAGAATTAGAAAACTACTGAGATAGTAAGAAGGGTACGAAGGACCAGATTAAACCCAGTAGTGCTCTCACTCAGAATTCCGACAGGAAGAGAGCTGAACCGACAGTGAATACACAGACACGGTCTGACGCGGTTAAAATTGGTAAGAATTTGGCTACTACTTCACAGCATAAAGCTCATAGAGTAAATTTGCCTAAGCAATTCACACCTTATGTAGCGTCACATTCGCGAGCCCCCGCCGTGTCCCACGCTAACGGAAGCAGCGGAGGTTTGGGAACGTATTCACGTGTACCTTTACACTTAAGGGGTAAAACCACTAATTCAACCGACATGACCAAAACATCCAATGTTAAAAACAATTTGAACATAGCGACAAAATAGTACCAGACCAACCGTAAAACAGACTAAAGTTGGACGAAAAATCCATACTCCCGCATGCTTCGTGCAGATGGTCCATGCCTTAGTGGCGCCTAACAACTTCTAGGGCGGGACCAACTTCACGAACCGTAAAAATCATAATTTATAAATATAAGTTTGCCAGGCCTGGCATAATTAAAATAATAATGTGAAATGTTACTTAATTAAGTTACTTACAGAAGTAATTTTCTTACTAAGTACCGAATGTATAAGTATTAATTAGATTTATATAGGTTGGCCGTTACTCGTAGCGCAGCAGCATAATTCGCAAGTCAAGGAACAATGGTGTTAAGAGGATTGGAACAATGGTGTTAAGAGGATTGAAACAATGGTGTTAAGAGGATGGGAACTTGTATATAATTATTAAATAATAATTCGTTATGCTGGGCCTGCGATGTTTACCAACCACTCACGCTGTATTCGCACAACTGACTGTTTACTGTTCGATTACTGTATTTTGGTTTTGTGCATTTCCCAAGCGGAGTGGCGAACCGACGCTATAACCACAAGTTGGCTGGGTTCATACGTTTACACTTAACTCGGGAGTAATGTGGGGATAGCGTCTCACCCGTTCGGGACTGCTCATTTTCCCGACCACTTATCCTCGTTCTGAACAGCCTCGGCCGCCAATCTAGCGCTTTTCCAGCCAAGCGCACTTTCACTCATCTCGCTGCCACTGAAGCTGACGGACGTTTCGTCTCGAGCTCAGGGCCGAGCCATAATCTTCAATAATTAAGACGGTTTGGGAGTACATTTGCAAGGTTTACGTCATGGCTGCTGAACAACAATAATGTAAAATAGGTCGCTGATGGGTTAGGCTTACTATTAGTCTAATACAAATAATAATGGCTTATTACATAATTTAGCTGGGGGAATCAGTACAATTCAACATAATCATAACTACATGTAAATGAATAAGTCCATATATGTCATGCATAAACAGTAGGAGTACAGAATTCTATCAAATCAAAACATAGCCATACATTTCTAGCCAATTACATGATAACAATTAGCGGTTTATTTTTTATGACTTCATATCTACCTTTTCACATGACCCAAATGCAGACAATTTTTAATATGTCATTTTCTTGGTCATATACTATAGATTTCTGACATAAAACGTTTTCTTGCAATTTTTATCTGCAACTTTTATCTGTCCTACATCTTTCAGCAAAATTATTTATTTTGTAAAACCTATTTGGAACAAGTTATAGCAATATAATATTATCAATATCCCGCGCCATCTTACCCCGTCAATTCGGGGTAAGAGGAAGCTATGTTAGGGGTAAGATGATCAGCTGCTATAAATTAGGCCCTGAATTCACCAATTTTATATTAAAAGCATTTGCAATGATATGCCTATATCTCCTAACTGTTGAAACTGTAGCAGGAGGTACTATTCAACTTAAATGGACTACCCAAGGTTATTATGGATCAGGTGTGAGTACATATATGCGAAAAAATACATTATTTTCATTCAGGCCTTTATTTTGCAAGGCCATTATATATAATAATAAGTAATAACCCAGCACACGCAAGACATTAAATCAATGTTGGATTAACGTTGGTGCACCACCAACGTGAAAGGAACATTTATTCAACGCATTGTGGCAGCTGTGAACTAATATCCCGACTTTAAATGTTGCTTTGAAATCATGCGCAAATTATTGCAAATGAGACGGTATAATAATTCTTATTAATTTCTTTATGTCTGTCAGATCCAAAGCCCGCTACCTCCCCCCCCCCCCCCCAGGTAAAGTGTATTAAATTATCCGGTGTGACAAAGCATTATAAAGATAAAATTGCTACTAAACAGTTATAGCCCACCTTTTGTTTTTACTCATGTTACTTATATCAGTTTTTCTGCAACATAAATTTAAAAAAATAATATATTCAAGTGTGAGTCATCTACCCCACGTGTGTGTGGAGTACGATAACGCCTTTTCAATCAAGATTCTAGATATAAATTGCATCGTTTAGAAAGCCTCATATAGAGATAGCCTGTTATGCCATGGACCAATACTCCCAAATAATATGACTGTCTTCCGTATATACAGAATATATACAGAAAATCTGTTTCCGCAACATCACCCTTTCACGCAAAAATTCAAAATGCCACATGGGATTAAAAAGTTATAATTTTATTCCAAACACATCTGTGTGTAAATAAGCTTTCTCGAAATGTTTATTTTTGTAGTTATGATGACTTCGCTAGGTGCGGTTATAGCTTGGGAGTCATCTTCCCCTGTGCGGCATCTTACCCCGGTCTACCCTACATATGTTGACACGAGGGTTGGGTGATGATGAGAGCATTTTCCTTCACTCCAGATAAGTACAGACGGCTGGAGTTTCCGCTGGGCAAGTGAGACAATGAAGTAACTGTTGAGGTTAACTCTATTCATTCCATGATGCAAACACTCTTCTATTGCCTGAACACCATGACCACATTAGTGCTGGAGCACCGCTGCATTAGCTCCACTGTTGACCGGAATAAAACAGGGTAGGCCTAATTCCACTGGCGATCCGACATATCATTCAATAGAAGGAAAAATTATCTTTATATGAGCAAAAAATACTAACACGAAGAACATCCTATGCAGTAGGCCTACCCACACTTGGCCAACACTATGTAACCTGTTTCGAAAGCTGACGGGTCTATTAATAATGTCATTTCTTTGACTCAGAGATATGACATTTTTATTAGACCCGTCAACATCCGAAAGAGGTAACATGACCAGTAATCCACATGATATGTTCAAATCGTAAGCCTATCACCCTATAGTCTCTGACCTTGATTTGGATAAAAAGCTATAAAATGGAGTTGATTTGTCTTGATTCGACGAGCACAGTTATCAACAGGAAATGGTCTGGGCATATCTGTAGGCCTATAAATACCTCATAAGAAGAGGGGTTATTACCAGATGTAAATGAATTGTTATTAATGTGAAAAGAGAAATCAGGATACTGACCCTTTGTCTGTTTGTGCGCAGTCTGCTTAGGTTTAAGGACTATCCAGATATATGCTTACCGGTACTGAGAAACACAGGATATAATATCGTGAATATTCATAAACTGATAAATAGGCCTAAGTAGGCATACCTACAATAATGTTACAAAAAAATAAATCGTGACATAACATTTTAATTTTTCAATAAACGTTTAGACCTACAACGAAATTGTTCAATGATTGTGTATGTGTTTTCGCTATATATACAAATAAATATGTGTATAGTTTATGCTTTATTCATCAGCGAACATGTCATTTCTTTTCATCAAATGGAGGTTTTTTCTCTTTTTCTGTCCCCATCACATCTTTCTCAACTTCACCCAAATTGATCCCCTTTTCCTTTATGGCGTTCTGTAACAGAGAAAACAGTCATTCTGATAAATATAATGATAGGCCTATTGAGCATAATCCCATTTTCATTTTTAGCTCCCGCCGTCACCGTAGGTGAGCGAAGGGAGCTATGGATTCTACCTCCGTTTTTTTTTTGCCTCTTCTTTTGCCTATAACTTTGTGAGAAAATAAGCTAGGATAACAATTTTTGGTATGTGGGTTACTTCCAGGTGGCTAATGGACGGGTTAAAATATTTTTAATCTGAATTCAATACGCAAGGTTGCAGAGGAGAAAATGATGATGTGACGGCGTTGGGCCGTTGGGCCGTTGGGCCGTTGGGCCGTTGGGCCGTCCGTAAACAATTCGTTTCCGGAGCATATCTCTGAAAGTACTTGTCCGATTGTCTTCAAATTTTACACACAACACCCCTAGGGGGTCTAGTTGTGCCTTTTGGGGTATTTGAACTTTGACCTACTTCTGGTTCAGAACTATGACCTATTTAGACGTTTTGACGCGCACTTCGTTTCCGGAGCAGATCTCGAAAAGTACTGGGCCGATGACAGTCATATTGCACATACATGTTCTCTAAGGTCCCTAGTTGTGCCTTTTCAGGTTTTTGGACCTTGACCTGGAAGTTGACCCAGCACTTTGACCTAATTTATAACATCGGTAAATCCGACTGAAAGATTTTGCGGAATATCATGAAAACCGCTCAAGATAGCTACACCATTACTATAAAACAAATTGTGAGGTTCCAGGAGAGGATGCATCTTGAAAAATTTCAAGTTGATAAAATCAAAAATGGCCGCCTATCGGCCATTATTCACCTCGACAGGCCTGATATTGCGGAATATCATGAACACCGCTCAAGATAGCTACACCATTAATAACAAATAAATTGTAAGGTTTCAGGAGAGGATGCACCTTGAAAAATTTGAAGTTGATAAAATTCAAAATGGCCGCCTATCGGCCATTATTCACCTCGACAGGCCTGATATTGTGGAATATCATGAAAACTGCTCAAGATATCTACACCATTACTATAAAACAAATTGTAAGGTTTCAGGAGAGGATGCATTTTGAAAAAATTCATTTTGTCCAAGTTCAAAATGGCCGCCAATCGGCCATAATTCACTTTCACATGGCCGTTATTTGGTAAACCGTGCTAGATGGCTAGACCATTACTATAAAACAAAATGTGTGATTTCAGGAGAGGATGCATCTTGAAAAAATTTGACTCGATAAAATTCAAAATGGCCGCTTATCGGCTATTATTCACTTTCACATGGCCGATATTTGGTCAACCGTGCTAGATGGCTGGACCATTACTATAAATCGAAATGTGAGATTTCAGATGAGGATGCATCTTGAAAAAGTTTGACTGTATCAAATTTAAAATGGCCGCCTTTTCGGCCATTATTCATTTTCACATGGCTGATATTTGGTAAACCGTGCTAGATGGCTAGACCATTACCTGATTACTATAAAACAAAGTGTGAGTTTTCGGGGGAGGATGCACCCTGAAAATTTTTAACTTACGAATTCAAAATGGCCGACAATCAGCATTATTTACCTCGATAGGCCTGATATCAGGTAAACCGTGCTAGATAGCTAGACCATTACTATAAAACAAAATGTGACGTTTCGAGAGAGGATGCCTTACAAAAACTTTCGACTCAATCGAATTCAAAATGGCCGCCTATCGCCACTATTTACTTTCACATTGCTGATATTTGGTAAACTGTGTTAGATAGCTGGACTATTACTATAAAACAAAATGTGATATTACAAGAGAGGATGCATCTTGAAAAAAAATGACTAGATCAAATTCAAAATGGCCGCCTATCGGCCATTATTCACTTTCGCATAGCCGTTTTCTGGTAAACCGTGCTAGATGGCTAGACCATTACTATAGAATGAAATGTGAGAGTTCAGCTGAGGATGCATCTTGGAAAATTTCGACTTGATCAAATTCAAAATGGCCGCCTTTAGGCCATTATTCACTTCCACATGGCCGATATTTGGTAAACCGTGCTAGATAGCTAGACGATTACTATAGAATGAAATGTGAGATTTCAGCTGAGGATGCATCTTGAAAAATTCTGACTCGATCAAATTCAAAATGGCCCCCCTATCGGCCATTATTTACTTTCACATGCACAATATTTTGCAAACTGTGTTAGATGTTAGTCCATTACTATAAAACAAAATTTGAGGTTTCGGGGGAGGATGCACCCTAAGTTTTTGACTAATTTATATCGAACTCAAAATGACCGTAAATCAGCTATTAGTTACCTCGATTGGCCTGATATCGGGTAAACCGTGCCAGATAGGTAGACCATTACTGGGATACTGATTAGGATCATTAATTTCAATGGGGGTTTGCAATCTCTGACAGACTGTTTAGTTCTTATCTTACTCTTAGACTGGGCTTCTTAGACCTAGTTGTCTTGCGTCTTGTTGACCTAGCTTAGGACAACATTAAAAACCCTACACAAAATTGCTTAAATCAAATTCTAATTCGTCGCGGGAGCTCCTGGACTTATGTAGTCTTGTTAATTTAGGTAGGCCTACTGTGCCTTGCTCAAATTTACCCTCAAAGTTATATTAGGCCTACCGTAGGCCCTGGCCATCCCACTGCATGGCACACGACGTTGTTGCGACGTTGAATCAACGACAATGACGTTGATTCAACGTCACAACAACGTTATGTCAGTGGGATGGGCCTACAGATCCCAACAACTTCTATTCATAGATGATGAAAGGTAAAACAGAGCGGTAGGGCCTATAAACCAGGTAACGTTACTAGTAATGAATAAAAATAGGCCTTGTATAAAATACATGCCTATGTCTGACATGTAGGCCTAAGCCCTAATCAGGCTAATGAACAGGCCGGCAATGAGCAGAAATAGGATTTGCCGCCGTGTATAAAAATATACGTTTTACATGTAAATAATGAACAGACCAGCAGGCCTAAAGAATATAAATATGACTTGCCGCCGTGTATAGTCTGTTCGACGGTGGAGAATGGTCCAAAATGAAAGTAAGCTTTTCGGTATCCAGTCAGTCAATTTTCAAGGGATTGTCACAAAATTTTGCAGCCGTTATTATCTAGTCATTTGGCAACAACCCTGAAAATTTTGACCAAAAGTTAGACCATTTGACATGTAACGCATTTCTGAGAATAAACCGGAGTGGAAGTTAATGGGTTTATACATGTTATAGAGGAGCGTCATAAATGGACATTTAGGGGAGAGTTGGCAGGTTCGCACATCTAAGGCAATCTGCTTCATATTTCTGATTAATCCACTGAGTTGAATTGAATAACAGCTGTATCATAATATTATCATGGCATTATTTGTAATCAAACGCACCAAACATTTTATTTGGTGAAATAAAGAGAACTAGAGGCAAAATATTTTTTAGCCTTTGGTGTGTGAACCTGCCCCCACACTTGGGGCGGGTTCGCACACCACTGTGCGAATCTGCCCCACTGTCTCAAGACATTGTATTAAACTTCGTTCAAGTAGCAGTGCTTGCTGTAGGCCTATTGAGGGTTGGGGCTCACACACCCATCCTCTGGTCACACACATATCCTATTGGTCACACTTATCCCACTGATCACACACTATCCTACCAGTCAAACACCCATCCCTATGGTCACACACCCATTCTACTGGTCAAATACCCACCCCATATGGTCACACATCCATCCTTCTGGTCACACACTCATCCTCCTGCTGTTCACACACCCATTCTCTTAGTCACACACCCATCCTACTGGGCACACACCCATCTTACTGGTCACACACCCATCCCACTGGTCACATACCAATCCTACTGCATTATTCTACTGGTCACACACCCATCCTGTCGGTCACGCACCTATCCCACTGACTGGTCACACACCATTCCTACTGGTCACACACTCATCTTCCTTGTCACACACACATCCTATTGGTTACACACGCATCCTCCTGGTCACACACCCATTATACTGGTCACACACCCATCCTAATGGTCACACATCCATCCTAATAGTCACACACCTATCCTACTGGTCACACACCCATTCTGCTGGTCACACGCCACACCAATCCTTATGGGCACACCTATGCTACTGCTCACACTCATCCTACATGTCACACACTATCCTACTGGTCACACACCCATCCTACTGGTCACACACCCATTCTACTGGTCACACGCCACACCCATCCTTATGGTCACACACCTATCCTACTGGTCACACTCATCCTACATGTCACACACTATTCTACTGATCACACACCCATCCAATTGGTCACACACCCATCATACTGGTCACACACCTATAGATCCTACTGGTCACACTCCACACTACATGTCACACACTATCCTACTGATCACACACCCATCCAATTGGTCACACACCCATCCTAGCTTGCTGATCACACACTCATCCTACTGGTCACCCACCATTTCGACTGGTCACTTCCCCATCCAAATGGTCACACATTCATCCTACTGGCCACACATCCATCCTGCTGGTCACGCACCCATTCTCTTGGTCACACACCTATCCTCCTGGTCACACCCATCCTCCTGGTCACACACGCATCCTCCTGGTCACACACCCATCCTACTGGTCACACACGCATCCTCCTGGTCACACACCCATCATCCTGGTCACACATCCATCTTACTGGTCACACACCCATCCCACTCGTCACACACCAATGATACAGGTCACACATTATTCTACTGGTCACACACCCATCTTGTCGGTCACGCACCCATCCCACTGACTGGTCACACACCCATCCCACTGGTCACACACCCATCCTCCTGGTCACGCACACATCCCATTGGTCACACAGACATCCTACTGGTCCCACACAAATCCACCTGGTCACACACCCACTATACTGGTCACACACCCATCCTAATGGTCACACATCCATCCTAATGGTCACACACCTATCCTACTGGTCACACACGCATCCTCCTGGTCACACACCCATCCTACTGGTCACACACCCATCCTCCTGGTCACACACCCATATCCTCCTGGTCACACACCCATCCTACTGGTCACACACCCATCCTCCTGGTCACATACCCATTCCACTGGTCACACACCCATCCCACTGGTCACACACCCATACTCCTGGCACACACCCATTCTACTGGTCACACACCCATCCTAATAGTCACACATTCATTCTACTGGTGACACATCCATCCTACTGGTCACACACCCACCCCCTTGGTCACATATCTATCCTACTGGTCACAAACCTATCCGACTGGTCACACACCCATCCTATTGGTCACTCACCCATCCTACTGGTAACACACCCATCCTACTGGTCACACACCCATCTTGTTGGTCACACACCCATCCAACTGGTCACACACCTATCCAACTGGTCCCACACCGATCCTACTGGTCACACACCCATTCTACTGCTCACACACCTATCCAACTTGTCCCACACCCATCCTACTGGTCACACACCCATTCTACTGCTCACACACCCATCCAACTGGTCACACACCCATCCCACTTGTCACATACACACCCATCCTTCTGGTCACATACCCATCATCCTGGTCACACACCATTATGGTCATACCATTATGGTCACACATCCCTCCTACTGTTTGCACATGTACATGTAAACATTATCACACATAGTCTGGATTAAATTTTTCTGTAGCACTATATGTAACATAGCATTTTCGAAATCTCCCCTGGGGGCAATTCTTAGTGGGGCAGGTCCGCACACCATTTTTGCCATGTATGCGGACGTGCCCCATATGCTTATATTTCCCGTTGTTCCCTAATATCGCTCACTAACAATGAAGGCCTAATATAAATCAGTGCTCAGGTGAAGCACTAACACGTTGGTAAATGACTATAAGTCAACATTAGTATACCATTCATACCATCATTATTGTGATTTCTACGTCGAGTGACACAAATCGACAATTTTAATTTAAAACGTGTGAAAAACGGGATTTTCTCACCACACCACAATTTATACTGCCAGGCCACGAGAGACCAATAGCATATGTTGTCTCAGATGATAAACTACCGCACAGTGTTAAGTTACAATCGACAGATGACGCTCATAATGCTAAAACGGCCCATGTGCGGATGTGCCCCACTGTGCGGATCTGCCCCACTCTCCCCTACTACTTCTTAAATGGTCTAAGTTTTGAACTATACAATATTTTTTTACGAAATTTTCAGGATCGATGCCAAAGGACTAGAAAATAGGGTTTACAAAATTTCATGAAAATCGCTTGAGAATTGACTGACTGGATACCGAAAAGCTAACTTTCATTTTGGACCATCCTCCACCGTCGGACAGACTAGGGGCCTATATATAGCCCTAGAGAGTTCATTACACAGACGTAGGCATCTAGCCCAAAAGGCCTACGTCTGTGTAACAGTGTAGTGAACATACCGGACGCGGTATAATCAGATAATGATTTGAGCATTTGAGGCCGCGAGTCTTGTAAGGCCTATAGTATAAGGCCTAGGCCCTACTTCTATAATTTACCTTGACACATTCTTGATAAGTTTTGAACAGAGGCTGACATGTGTCTTCTTTCGAGCCTTTCAGAAAGTGGTCTTTGAACCAAAGGTTGAAACATGCATCATACTCTTTCTTCAACGGTTGACATTCCGGTCCAACGCTATTCATTTTACAAATAAAGATTAGACCTACAATTTATAATGAGGTGTAACTGTAATCTACTCCCTAATGCATTAGGCCTAGTAATAATTCCGGAATAATACAATTAAAATATATAAGGCATTTAAAAGTATTGTCGACGACAGAGACTCTTTCTCTAAGTCTAAACATGTATAGTTTTGTATAATCTTATATTATCGTTAATCTACACCACATGACTTGTTGTTTTGACATTTACGGTATCATAACACAAAAGTATTACTGGTCACTGTGTTTCGAAGTTGTAGGATTCGATACGAATCATAGGCCTGAGAGTTCGATTAATTTAAATCAATTTAGCATATAATTGTCAACCAATTCAAAAAGGGTTTTTTTCTTTTTCATCAAATTGTGTTTGAAGAATTACACCGGTTTCACTTGCGGCTGGTCGATAGTCAAATTATTATTAGGCTTTGCTTTTGCTTTTGCAGTTGCAATCAGTCAGAGCCACCTGGTGAAGTGTGTGGCGAGTGATGTTCCTCACCATTCTCAATTTAATGTGATATATTATGTTGGAAGGTTAGCGTTCTGGTACACTACTGCCACATGAAGATGTTTTTTTTTACAAAGTTATCAAAATTACACAACATTCACTTCTTAAACATCATACTCATGCGGCAATTTAGACCTTCGTTTGCCAGGACATCATGCAAGGTGAGCGATAATAGGCCTACTATGAATCGAAAAACAGTCTCACTTTACAAAATAAAAAGTTTCAGCCTCCTTTGGCTTTGCGACTGAAAATAAAACTTACCAGGGTCAATGGCCTTATTAACAAAATAAAAAAAATACTTGCTGAATGCTGATAGCATTAGAAACCTCCTGTTTTATATTTGAGCTAGGGACTACAGGTAGTACAACTATCACTTTTAGTTTTTTGATATAGCAATTTGCGCACACACACTGTCACAGCTTGTAGTTTGTAGGCTAATGCCAGTCTACAACTCCAAATTACAACTCCAAGAGAGAAGTCGGGAGAGGAGTGAACACTTTATACTACCGTACCAAGAAGAAGAAAAAGAGTGTTTTGTCAAACATGTGAGTCGCCGACAACAGTGTAGGCTATTGGCCTAATACAGAAAATGAAGCTAGCTACTACGGTGTGGCTGCAAATCTGTGTAGAATGTAGGATCGGGAGCCCACCGGTGAGCCCACCGCTGTTAATGCATTCGGCTTCATAAACACTGATAAAGTGCCGCCGACTATCTGACTATAGGCCCGATGTTGTGATCGTCCTGAAAATGGTCAATGGTCTTGTGGGTAGTTGTGCAAAGCTCTGTTGAAAGTTTAAGCTTCATCAGTAGAAAACTCGTCGAGAAAGCAGTGGCGGATCCAGACAAAAATCTGACAGGGTTCCAACCATTATTATATATATATAAGCTAAATTGTAATTTTCAAGTTTTAAATATTCGGGACAATGTCTCGTGTTTGCTGGGACTCACGCTACAAGGTAGCAGATACTGCCCTTTTGCTTTGTAGAGCAGTGTACGTTATAATTTGGCGCGACTGATAATTACACCTGCTGTCGGTGTCACCCCACCCTTCCACATAGTCTCTTAGTGCCATCGTCCACCTGGAGATCTATGAAACAGCCTAATTGACCAACAAAGAAAGATAGGCTATCACTTTTGTTTTTGGAACCCTGTCATTAAAACGGTGACAGGGTTCCGATCCCCCAAAAAATCAATTAATTTGCCGTTTTTTATTTCTCAACTCCTAAAATTTGTTAGATTTGAAAACGCTGACAGGGTTCCGGAACCCTGTCAACCCGGTCTAAATCCGCCCTTAGAAAGATTTTTAATACTTTTAGGCCAATCAAATCCATCTAGACTGGCTCACAGAGATCTTGTGGGTAGTTGAGCAAAGCTCTGTTCAAAGTGTCAGCTTCATCAGTTGAAAACTCGCACAGAAAGATTGTTAATAGTTTTAGGCCAACCAAATCTATCTAGACTTGCTCAGAGAGTGGTCACTCAATAGGCTAATGATGTAGGCTACTCTAGTTTTAGAGCCCATCATCCCTGACAGATGAGGTAATGGTATACCAAGTGTGCAACGAGCTGCTCATCCTTGATCGATAAGTACAGTAACACCCTGTGTGCAGTCAACCCCTTATCCCTCAGAGATGATGTACAACCAAATTAAAGGGACTGGCCCAGGCTAAAATCATCAAAAAATCGGTGATTTTATTTCGGGTTCTTAATATGACCATATGATGTAAGCATGTACATAGACTAGAACTGCAAATTTTTATAATTTTTCTGCTGCGCATTCACCAGTTAGGCTAGATATAGAGACGAAATTCCCGCATTTCCTATTTTTGACATGGTTGTCAATAATTAGAAATCAGGAATTTCGTCTCTATATCTAGTCTAACTGGTGAATGCGCAGCACAAAAATTATAAAAATTTGCAGTTCTAGTCTATGTACATGCTTACATCATATGGTCATATTAAGAACCCGAAATAAAATCACCGATTTTTTGATGATTTCAGCCTGGGCCAGTCCCTTTAAATGTCCCTACACTAAAATGTGGGCCTGTGTGCACAAAAATCAATTATGTGGGCTTGTTGGAAAAAAAGTAGATGCCTATATCCACGCTGGTCAATTATTGTCTCAACACCCTAAGTAAGCCGAAATCCAGGGAGGTGTCTATAATTTTGTGGATATTTAATAAGCACACGTAGTTCCCTTCATGTAGGATATCAGATATAACTGTTTTATGATAAACTCGCAGCCCTGGATAAAGTGGTGAAAATGACGTGTGCCTGGTGTATGACAGCGGTATGCATTTTAGCCTAATTTGAACTGTTGTGACATTTTTGCATGTTAGACATGTTAGGGGGCGTAGCTAAAATCTGTCTGGCATGGTTGAGAGGGCAAAAAGTATAAAACAAATCGGCCTGTGGAATTGAGGCAAATCGGCCTGTGGAATTGAGGCAGTTTACATCGGACTGCATTTGGGGTGGTGAGATCAAATGTGCTGAAATTCATTCACTATTCTCAGATTCTGTTGTGCTAGCACATGCATGTACAAGCCTGACAAAGGTACCTGTCACGTGTTTTTGTCACAAAGGAAACAAACTTGTCAAAACACACGATGACATAATATAATAATATGCTATACCTGTACGATGTAGTCTGATGTATTTCACATGCAGTTATCTCATATCTCACATGATCAGATCAGATGTGACGTTAGTTATAATTTCAGTTCTAAAGCCCATACCCAACATGATCAAACGTCTTGCAGTAGTGTGTTATTTGGTGTCCGCTTTAGTTTCACTGAAGTCTTTTAATGGGGGCATAAGCTACCCAGATATGCGTGTATTTTTAGAGCATTACAGTACCGTTTTAAGAATATTACATGAACTGATTAAGACGAAGTATTAGAATATCAAATGGGTCCATTACAATTTTACATGAGCTGAATAAAACTTTACCTGAGCTATTTTGGACATTTGTTCGACCAATGTTGAAGCAGCTGCATTTTTAAAGCAACCTTTAGAACACTGACCCCGAAGACGGGTTATTAAATGATGTTGTCCATAAGCTTCAATGATTTATTTCAAGTTCATTTTAGTGTTAGTTATTTATTTACAACATGTATTTCAGACAATCATTTATTTCACAAGAATTTAGTCTCCAATATTTAATTTAAAAATACTCCAGCCCCCCCCCCCCCCCTCCCTCCGATTATATAGACTAGTGGCCTATTTATTTCAAGCCGCTCTGCAGGGGTAATGTTCTGATACTGTATTTATTCTACGGTAGCGAAGTAACCATGTTTTTGTATACATATGTGGGATTGGCGACGATTCTACATACCTGTAATACAAATTATTCACATATCCTGAAAAAAAAGTTATAAATTAAAGTGTTATAAATTCCGTCATAGTAAATATGCATGACCATCTTACCTTAGATATAAACTACCTAAATGATTTGATTCGCTACGAATACACAACACTGCAGTCTATATTTGTTCTGTAACTTACGGGAAGTTCTATCTGCCACAGTGATAAGCGGCGACAGCTGTCTGTATAGTTGGGGGATCATCACAACAGTGCAGTTTATGCCACGCCAGAAAGACCAGCCGCATGGCGCGTATGTCATAGTGGGCCACCTTAATTTCACTCATCTGAAAATTTAAACTATTCCCTAAACATGCCACCTCATGTTTTGTCTGGCTTTTTGTTGTATAGAGGTAACACTGTTTGGCTGGGGGCCTAAATGTTATGATATTAATTTATCAGCGCAGTCGTAAAGATCAAGGGCCTTTAAGCAACTTTGTCGTGGTTGATCAAGGTCATAATATTGTAGGTCAAATATAAAGATGCTACTTGATACCCATTGCATGTTTTCTTATAGGTGAACAATAGGATCTGTAGCCCTTGCTAATTTTTCCAGAAATATGTAAATACATATAAAAAAAAGTTTAATGGCCGCTGTTCAGCAATCTCGAAAGTAAACTTATCTCAGAATTAATGCAGCCTTCTGCACTTATCAACATTTCTTATAATATCGGGGTGATCACTGCAACGGAGTGGTCAACAACATGCGTCCACAACATGTTTTCGCGGCCATCTTGGAAAATGTTTAAACTATGACTTCTTTATGTTAAAGTTATTCTGATATGTTTATTAAGCTCAGTTTAATTTACATTAACTTAAAGATAAAAAACACAATTCAAATGCATTTAGCAATTATGTTGTGAATATCGGTCTAAAAATAGCTGCTTATATATAATAATCCCCCCGAATATTGTTCAATGTTCTTAAGAAATCCGACCTCTCATAAATTCAAATCTAAATATATATGAATGAAGAAAAAATCCTGAAAGTTATAGACATGCGTTCTCTCTACTCCAAATAAGTCGAATTCAAGGGAGGTGTTCACTAATGATGAAATCATCACACACAATATTTTAATGCGGCTGTTCCAACCTCTATTGAAACAAAATAAAATACAGAGAAGGTGCAATTGTGTGAATATTTAATAAGCACACGTTATCTCCTTCGTGCAGGATACTAAATATTTTCATGATTGTTCCATGATAATCTCACAGGGATACAGTAGGTTAAAATGATGTGTGTCTGGTTTGTAAAAGAGGCCATAGGATACGGATTTTAGCCAAATTTGAACTGTGGTGACATTTTTACACGCTAGGGGGTCAAGCTTTATTCTGATATGTGACACTATATGGTTGAGAGGGCGAACAATCAGTCTGTGGAATTGAGGCAGTTTACATGTTTCAATGGGACTGGTATTTTGAGGTGGTTTGACCATCAGTAGACAAAAGGGATTTGGTGTGTTCTGATATTTTTTTGTCATATTCCAGCTGCTTGGTGAAAATCTGCAGCTTTATATCTATATTTAAGTGATTTTTAACATCGCTGTAATAAATTAGGTACTATACTTTTGATTAGAAAGTATATAATTGGTGAATAAATGTGATAAATATGCCTAAAAGAGATCTGGAGTGTTTTGATGATAAGTCATGGATGAAATGCTAGGTTGGTAGTTTGATTGGAATATATATGGCCTGAATAAAGAAAATATAAAAATAACAGTTTACTCTAATATATGTGGCATTTGTCAATAATTCGAATTACAAGGTAACCATGATGCCTATTTGTGACGAAATTGTGGCGGGAATATCCACTCCATTCAACTATTCTATGTAGTACCACATTTATGGAAATCAGGCTGATTTTCATGATATCAATGATTATTCAAAGGGCTCCGAGGGCACCAGTTTTCAATATATTCACCTAATTTAAAAAATATATTGCTCAGAACACCTTGAAGCTTCATATCAGGCCCAAACGAAAAAAAATATATAAAAAAACCTTATATATCACACCCTAAAACAGTTTCGATCCTGATGGAATATACATAAAGATATGTAAAGCAATTAGGCACGAAATAATTTATGGCCGTCACCTTGATAACCAATCAATGTAATTGACTGGTGTTTCACCAGATAAACTGAAAATTACCAATCCACAAAGTGCAGCTTGAAAACAATAGACCAATTTCTATTTTAAAATCGACTGAGAACAATGTAAAACTAAACAGTGAGTCAGAAAGAGACTGCAAACCTAATGATCGTAATACGGATCATGCCAAAAATATCATGGATTTATCTTTGCCCTTCTGCTAATATTGTCATGCGAATCCGTGCGATCCTGGATCCGGATCGTAATGCGGATTAACCCCGAATCTAATCGATTGTTACTTGCGAGAAAATAATTCATGCAAATCCGTTCATTACTTGTTAAGTTATCCGACAGACAGACAGACCAAACTACAAGACCAAAATCATAACCTTCCTGGCAGAGGTAAAAACAGGGTACCTCAAGGGTCAAGACTCAGTCCTCTTCTATTTGTTATATATGTGAATGATATATCACTAGCCAGTATAATTTTCACAGCAATAATATACGCAGATGACACCACACTTTCCAGCACTCTCGACTTTAAGATTCAATGCAAATGTGAATATCAACAATGATCTCTCAAAAATAAGTGCATGGTTAAAACGTCAACAAGCTGTCGCTTTAACATTAAAAAGATGAAGCGATGGCTTTTCATATGCATCAAAAACAAGTTACGGCTCCAAAGCTAAAGATCGATGGTACAAACGTCTATTGGGTGTGTATAAGCTACTTTGACATACAAATAGAAAAATATTTTTAACTGGCAAGACCACATCAATAATATTGCAAAGAAAATATCAAAATACATCGGAACTCTAAATCAAGTAAAAATATATCGCTGAATTTGTATTACACTCATAGTCTTCATATGGCCTTGCTACCTATATCATAGACCTCTAAAGCCATAGACTACTAACTTGAAATTTCACGACACTGATTCATGTGTGGGAGCTTCCGTCTGCGAGAATTGACGAGAAAACATCCAAGCATATAAAATATCCTTCTCCCGTGAAAATGTGCTATCGTTCAGTGCACATGTGGGGTCTATACATAAATATCTTTCTCCCGTGAAAATGTGCTATCGTTCAGTGCACATGTGGGGTCTATACATGTATTCAATTCAATATGACAATTGTCCGAATTAGGGTCTACTGACATGCTGGTTTAGTGTATAGACTACAGTCAAGTTTGAAACAGCTTCACCTTGGCGTCTAATTTAAATTGTAAACCTCAATTGTCATTATTTTTAATGTATATGTTTAGCATAAACATAAAAAACCCCATTATTTTGAACAATTAGTTGGTTCAGTAATTTAAATTATAGTGACAAAATAGCCCAAATTACTCGCCTATCAAGCCGATGAAAAACATAAATAGACAGCATGTAAGGTAGACCAGAAATCATTTTTTCCTTTTCCTAGCCGCTCATGCGCGCCGTAAGTTCACGGAGATCTCGCGCCTGTTGGTTGTCCATATTTAGAGGTCTGTGCCTATATAAAATAATTTATGTTAAATTTGTACGAAATAGCATGTGTTACAAAAAAAAAACTGCCATGCCTGTTCATATTAAAACTGTTATTACATGTCGTCCACATTGATTTAAATATTTACAGTGACTTAAGTTTTAAATTAGATTTCCCCAATGAGATTATATTCATGTTTATATCGCTATAATGTGGTTTTTGTTATGTTAATACATATATGTATGTATTAGTATTATTGGCCAAATATATATTTCTGTCTCTCTGTCTTTCTGTTTTTCATTATTTCCCAGGGTTATAGAGTGACACATGTAAATAGGTTAAACAAAATTACCTAAATAACAAGACTGATAACAACACGTGGTAGGGGCAGGCGGGAACCCAGGAAACAAGTAGGGGATGGTTAACTCGCTTCGACGCTTGGGCAAATGTATTACTTAATAACCAGCTTTGAAAGGTAGTAAGTGGGCCTCACTGGCATAATTGAAAGACTGCACCTGTACAAAAATACCATGAAATTACTCATGAGACGTTCATAATTAAAAGGGACAATCAATATAATATAAGTGTGTGGATATGTATTAAATCGTCTAAGAATGGAAACAAAACTAATTTTATACGTTTTACAACAGTTGATTTCACTACGATCACACATGGTCTTGACCACAGGAAATAGAAATATCGATATTGATAATATATAAGGAGCTGCAATTTATAAATTATTATTATAATAGAGCCTACTAACCAACCTAAGGCGTTTTGCTGCTGTAGACACAAACACGTGTAACAGTGACGAGCATGAGGATATTGTAAAAAAAAAATACTTTAGATATCTGCAGAATAGGTGGGGTATTATTAGCTCCCGCCTATAACTTTGTAAGAAAATAAGCTAGGATAACAATTTTTGGTATGTGGGCTACTTCCAGGTGGATAATGGACAGGTTAAAATATTTTTAATCTGAATTCAATACGCAAGGTCGCAGAGGAGAAAATGATGATGTTACGTCGTTGGGCCGTTGGGCCGTCCGTAAACAATTCGTTTCCGGAGCATATCTCTGAAAGTACTTATCCGATTGTCTTCAAATTTTACACACAACACCCCTAGGGGTCTAGTTGTGCCTTTTGGGGTATTTGAACTTTGACCTACTTCTGGTTCAGAACTATGACCTATTTAGACGTTTTGACGCGCACTTCGTTTCCGGAGCAGATCTCGAAAAGTACTGGATCGATGACAGTCATATTGCACATACATGTTCTCTAAGGTCCCTAGTTGTGCCTTTTCAGGTTTTTGGACCTTGACCTTGAAGTTCACTCAGCACTTTGACCTAATTTATAACATCGGTAAATCCGACTGAAAGATTTTGCGGAATATCATGAAAACCGCTCAAGATAGCTACACCATTACTACAAATTGTGAGGTTTCAGGAGAGGATGCATCTTGAAAAATTTCAAGTCGATAAAATTAAAAATGGCCGCCTATCGGCCATCATTCACCTCGACAGGCCTGATATTGCGGAATATCATGAAAACCGCTCAAGATAACTACACCATTAATATCAAATAAATTGTAAGGTTTCAGGAGAGGATGCATCTTGAAAAATTTCAAGTTGATAAAATTCAAAATGGCCGCCTATCGGCCATTATTCACCTCGACAGGCCTGATATTGCGGAATATCATGAAAACCGCTCAATATAGCTACACCATTAATATCAAATAAATTGTAAGGTTTCAGGAGAGGATGCATCTTGAAAAATTTCAAGTTGATAAAATTCAAAATGGCCGTCTATCGGCCATTCTTCACCTCGACAGGCCTGATATTGCGGAATATCATGAAAACCGCTCAAGATAGCTACACCATTAATATCAAATAAATTGTAAGGTTTCAGGAGAGGATGCATCTTGAAAAATTTCAAGTTGATAAAATTCAAAATGGCCGCCTATCGGCCATTATTCACCTCGACAGGCCTGATATTGTGGAATATCATAAAAACCGCTCAAGATATCTACACCATTACTATAAAACAAATTGTAAGGTTTCAGGAGAGGATACATTTTGAAAAAATTCAACTCGTCCAAGTTCAAAATGGCCGCCAATCGGCCATTATTCACTTTCACATGGCCGTTATTTGGTAAACCGTGCTAGATGGCTAGACCATTACTATAAAACAAAATGTGTGATTTCTAGAGAGGATGCATTTTGAAAAAATTCAACTCGTCCAAGTTCAAAATGGCCGCCAATCGGCCATTATTCACTTTCACATGGCCTATATTTGGTCAACCGTGCTAGATGGCTAGACCATTACTATAAAACGAAATGTGAGATTTGAGATGAGGATGCATCTTGAAAAAAATTGACTTGATCAAATTCAAAATGGCCGCCTTTTCGGCCATTATTCATTTTCACATGGCTGATATTTGGTAAACCGTGCTAGATGGCTAGACCATTACCTGATTACTATAAAACAAAGTGCGAGTTTTTGGGGGAGGACGCACCCTGAAAATTTTTAACTTACGAATTCAAAATGGCCGACAATCAGCATTATTTACCTCGATAGGCCTGATATCAGGTAAACCGTGCTAGATAGCTAGACCATTACTATAAAACAAAATGTGACGTTTCGGGAGAGGATGCCTTTTAAAAACTTTCGACTCAATCGAATTCAAAATGGCCGCCTATCGGCCACTATTTATTTTCAAATTGCTGATATTTGGTCAACCGTGTTAGATAGCTGGACCATTCCTATAAAACAAACTGTGTGATAACAAGAGAGGATGCATCTTGAAAAAAATTGACTCGATCAAATTCAAAATGGCCACCTATCGGCCATTATTCACTTTCACATAGCTGGTATTTGGTAACCGTACTAGATGCCTAGACCATTACTATAAAACAAATTGTGAGATTTCAGGAGAGGATGCATCTTGAAAAAATTCGACTCGATAAAATTCAGAATGGCCTTCTATCGGCCATTATTCACTTTCACATGGGCGATATTTGGTAAACCGTGCTAGATGGCCAGACCATTACTATAGAATGAAATGTGAGATTTCAGCTGAGGATGCATCTTGGAAAATTTCGACTTGATCAAATTCAAAACGGCCGCCTTTAGGCCATTATTCACTTTCACATGGCCGATATTTGGTAAACCGTGCTAGATAGCTAGACGATTACTATAGAATGAAATGTGAGATTTCAGCTGAGGATGCATCTTGAAAAATTCTGACTCGATCAAATTCTAAATGGCCCCCTATCGGCCATTATTTACTTTCACATGCCCAATATTTTGCAAACTGTGTTAGATGTTAGTCCATTACTATAAAACAAAATTTGAGGTTTCGGGGGAGGATGCACCCTGAGTTTTTAACTAGTTTATATCGAATTCAAAATGACAGTAAATCAGCTATTAGTTACCTTGATTGGCCTGATATCGGGTAAACCGTGCCAGATAGGTAGACCATCACTGGGATACTGATTAGGATCATTAATTTCAATGGATGTTTGCAATCTCTGACAGACTGTCTAGTTCTTATCTTACTCTTAGACTGGGCTTCTTAGTCCTAGTTGTCTTGCGTCTTGATTTTTGACCTAGCCTAGGACTACATTAATAACCCTACACAAAATTGCTTAAATCAAATTCTAATTCGGAGCGGGAGCTCCTGGACTTATGTAGTCTTGTTGAAGATAGAATTAACCCACCTGTTGACGCAATGCTAGTTTAATTTTGGGCCGCTGTTTCCGCATCTTTCCCAGCATCAACCCAACCTTGGGATTGAATGTAGTGCTTTTTTGTGCCACTGAAGACACGTGCAGCCTTAACAACCAGCATATCTTCCTCCTGGTGGACATGCGTTGTGATACAATGCTGGTTCGGGGTTGTACCAGCGTTACAGAAGGTGCACCAACATTGAGTCATCATTGGGTTGGTGTATCATGTATACACGGCGCATTGTAGTCACGCGCGTCCAGCCAGCAAGATGCCCTGCCCGGTGTTGAATAAATAATGGCCAGCGCTGGCAACGCTGGCCCAACATTTAACCGATATTGGGTCGGTTTCAGCGTCTACTCTGTGGGCACGCCGATACAAGCATGAACACTCCTCAGTATTGCATAGGTGTTGGCCGGCGCCGGAGACAGTGGACCAGCATTGAACAGGCATTGCTCACTTGTAATGGACACAGACATCAGCCAGAAATTGTGATGAAGATTTATTAAAAGTCAAACTACGGCACCAAAACATATCCTATAAAGTTTTTAATAACGTTACAACCATGTGAGAATGTCAATGCTTTGCGTGAGGTATATAGTGGGTGACCGGAATAGCTATATGGTCAGGGGGCTCGTTCAACGACCGACTAAGCCTAAAATCCTTATTCTATTATAGTATAGATAAGAATCATACAACTGCAAAACGCGCATGCCTGGGACGGTCAAGTGTAGGCCAACAGTAGCCTATTGAGTACAGATTGACGGCATTAATATAGTCACTGAACTTATTACAAGATACTACTCAAACGAGACATTGATCCAATGCTGTTTTAATGTTAGGCCAACGTCTGCGATGCTGGCCCAACATTGAAACAACATTGGATAAATGTATAATGTTTGAGAGAAAGTCCTCCTGCCAAGCAAACACAAGACATTTATATAACATTTATACAACGTCGGCCCAACGTCTTCGACGTTGGTCCAACATTGCATAAAGTCATACAAATGTTTTGTGTTTACTGGGTGTCGATACAAGCTTGGGGTCAAGCCGTTTCCACATCCCCGCAGTAATACAGTCAGTTTGTTTGCAAGCCAACGACCAAGTAGGGGTATGTGCAAAGGGCTTTGAATTATTAACTCATAGATGTCGCTCAAGTATATATGAATTTGCTGGTATTTGAGAACTTGCTCTTAACCCGTTTGTGACGAGGCCCGGAGATCTCCGTGATTCAGGGAGACCATTCAGATACGAGCCCCGGAGATCTCCGGGACTGATTGTGTGAGATAACTATGACGTCATAAAATAATCTCGTTTCAGAAACAGAGCAGTAGCATAAAAATCTCGTGTTCAATGGGTTAATGAGGCTTTGGGTATGAAACGCATATTTAGTATTACTATGGAATAGGGCCTTGGCCTACCCACGCAGTGGCGGATCCAGCATAGGGCGTACCCGGCGTACGCCCCCCCGTTATTGGTGAAAATATTGAGTTTTCATGCATTTTTTTTAATAAAGTGAAGCTAACACCCCTTTTTTAGCCAAAATGTGGCTTACGCCCCTCCTCTTGCACATTCTGGATCCGCCACTGCCACGGGCACTATTGCATTCTGGGGCACCCTTGTCCTTCGAATTTTGACAGTTGACCATACCTTTGAGCTTATGTGCACTTACAAAAATAATTCACATACATGTACTGTTAAAACGTCCTCTTGTGAAGCTCTCATTGTAAAAATAGGTAAAGGTGCAGGTTTATAGTCTGATATCAAGTCTGAAGATTTATCATCCGACTTTACATTTTACCCCCTGGTCACTGGATCTATTCATTCGGATACCATTTCACCTCCACGGAAAGCATACAGTCCTGCAGCCATTTTGGTGCATTAAACTCATCGTACACATTACCATCTCTGTCCTACCAGGTACTTATTTGTGAAGCATACAATGATTAGGTGCCTTGTCCAAGGGTACAACATCGAAATAATGTCCCAATATTGAGCGGGAAGAAACATGATATTTCTTTTAAAATCCTAATTACTTCACGTAGTCATTACATACCACTATTGAATTGGTTTGATGACAATTAGATTCCCATATAATCAACCCTTTACTTACAAGAGCGACTGACAAAGAAACGCTCGTTATCACGTTCGAAGGAAAAAGTCTTAAACATATCTTTATTTTAGATATTCAGCAATTCCAGGCAATCACCTGATCAACTTTTGGGAGCGAACAATTTTAAAAATGTCCTTTAACGGCCATTTTAATTCTACTTAATTTTTGCTTATCCCGAAAAAAATACAAAATATCTGGATCATGAATATGAAACAAAATGTATGGTCTTGCACAAGAATCACCCATGACACATTTATAGAAATAAAATCTAAGATTGCAGACTGGCGACCGTGTTTACTCAGTTTTGCAAATACAATTATTGTTTACACTATTTTCGCTCATTATTACAGGTACCTGTCCAGCCCACCTGGGACGCTGATGACAACGCGAACACACCTTCAGTATGTATCCGTAAAATATTGTGTAGTAAACATATCAATCAATACATAACATGATGACAAACATATGTGTGATAGTTAAAATTTCCTATCATATGTTTGAAACATAATGCTTATTTTGTATGCTTGATTTTATCGTAAAAAAATTACAATTCTCACTAAAAAGGATTGATATAAAGCTACACATCGATCTTTTTTATATTTACACATTACATTGATTTCGCATTACGGAGTCACTTGACTTACCTAATTTCAACTGTCATTTTAAATAATATTATTATAATAATAATAAAATATAATTAATCAACTCCTAATATAATGCACCCAGTAATTTGAGACTTTTTGACAACCTGAATAAAATTGGGTGTTTAGAGAGTCTCTTTATAGCAACTGAATCGTTTCGTTTCTTCTTATAAACTAATCCCCGAATCAGTGTAATACAACATATAATAGCAATATGGCGGACAAAACATTTTTTTGGAAATCCTTCCGCATACTAGTATATAGTATTTTTGAAATACCACACGATAGCGTGGTGTAGTAGTATAGTATCGTGCCAGTTTGCTATGTCACGTGATTATAACATTATGCCAATGTGAATTTTCAGGAATGCACAATAGGCTGTTGGAACTAACCTGTTCAGATTATTTTGTCAGCATTATTTTCAAACTCGACTGATTCATTTATTAGGTAAAAATAGAAGATGAGATGATTCATCACCTAGAACGTCTTTCTCTGGTGGACTTTGGTAACAAAGAAGGAATTGACAGACTTTCATCAGCTGTGACGTTTGCTGACAAAATTGATGTTGTTGACACAAATGGAGTGGAGCCGATGGACACAGTCCTTGAGGAAAGGTGAGCCAATCACGTATACAGAATCAGTCATCAAATTATGATATGCTTAACATATCTTAGGTATGGCGAAAACAGGAAAACATGGCGGATTAACCCTTTCAAGCCTGAAATTACCATTTTCATCTTCATCCACTACAAGCCGCGAATTGCTGTCGCAATTCTCGACTTGTAGTGGATAAAGATGACTTGCAGTCGGTGAAAAATTAAAGAAAATTGCCATGTATTGGTAAACCAGTTTCATGGGATTTTTCCTTTTAAAACCCTTAATTGTAGGACAATTAAGTCTGTTTTCAGGGATGTAAAATGATGTTTTAACTTCAATTCTAATAGGTGTCTACAAAACATGTCATGTTTTGTCTCTAGTAGTTATCAAGACAAATGCAGTCAATGTGAGCTGCATGTACCATGTACCGTGTTTGAAGGTGGCAAAATAATATACACGTACTACAATATGCTATGTTCCACTTTGTACAAATTTCATTTTTTTTAGCAAATTGTCGCATGCAAAACACTGTGCGACATAGATCCTATAATGATACCGGATTTTTCAGTGGTCGCACTGTACATCATCTAATAACGCGCAAAAACCCTTAAACTATCCCAAACTGATTGTAATGCCATGTTTACAGTAATATGCAAATGGATTTTTGCCCTGGTTTCCGTCCTCAACTGATTAAGTGATATTACTGGTAACAACACTTAAGTTTAATAAGACGTCATAAATAAGTACAAGCAGTAAAACAGGCTTTAAAGACCTGTTCATCTCCGTGTCTTTTATTGAATGAATTCCGCTATTCACTGCGAGATATTGAGTTGTGATAACTGACAACGAAGAGAAGTGTACGTCTGCTTTATGACACCTGTACCTTTGACAGTGTGACATTTGAGACACCCACAATAATTTTTAAACCTATATATTTATATTATTTCTAGATTTAATAATACATTTGAAGCTATGTCGTAATAATGACGGATAGATGGGATGGCAAAAGCTAAAAAAGTATACACCATGGTCCAATATATTACGCAACATGAAAAATTCATGGTGGATGATGCTGTTCTGTAGTATATATATACAACATAGATGGAAGGACAAATATCAATCAGTCATAACTTGATAAGACTAGTGGTTTAAACAAATGCATGCAACGAATTTATTCAAATTATCATGATTATCGAGGGATCATTCTAAAGAAATGGTCTGAGTGTGTTATGTCTCCAGATCATTACAAAAATATTCCGATATGTCGCAAACTATACAGATACCATTACGAAGTTTGCTTTTCCAAAAGTCTTTTAAAACAGTTATGTCTCATTTACTGAATAAAGGAAATGTGTACTAAGTTAACTAAATTCCAAACTATGTGTAGCAGATTAGTAGTAGATTGTGAAATGTTTTATTATTCTCCATAGATGGTTGTATTTGAGAAAAGATGAAGTGATAGAAGGTAATTGTAGACAGAGCGTGCTATGTAATGCAGCGCAGACGTATCATGAGTACTACATTTCTCCACCAGGTTTGATTTTCTCTTATTTACGCAGCAACATATTTGTATTACTTGAAGAGATTCTTACCCTCGGACGCGAACTGTAGCGATTTCAAATTTACTGAAAATATAGTATTAGGATTGAGGATATTCCTTTTGATAATGGATTAGGCCTACACATTTCGTGTTGATTATTATAGACAACGAATAAGAACATATATAAGACACAAGCCGCACAATAATTCAATCACTTGTTTGATTTTTGTTAATCTGTCTATATAATTTGTTTACAAAATAGAATATCCTGTTTTAATTATGTTTATGATTTATCAGTATATATTAAATGATATAATATAATGTGGATTACACATTTTTATCTTGTAGGAAACGTACCAATTCAACCAAGAAAACCATACCTGGCAAGTGAAGGAAACGAGCATGGGGAAACATGAGAATGTATCACAAAATATTAGAATTGATTTTTCCAAGATTTTGTACAGCTTGTATTAAAATATGAAACTAATGCATGTTGTTATATATATACACACATATATATATATATATATATATATATATATATATATATATATATAAAACAATAACATGATTTTTCAGGGCTGTTTTATTGCCCGACTCAGATGCCAGCAGCCCGAGATCGAGTCGAGAGTGGAGGGCAATATAAAAGACTATCGCACGAAGAAATCATGTTAATATTACTATATTATTATCACTTTTCCAACATGACAACTAATCTTTGATGCATTATTTTATTCTCTGTCTACAATTACAACATAGGCCTACATGACCATGCAGAAACTAAACACTGTGTAGGTCTACTATCACAGCCACCCTTCTTGTTGGTGTGCCGCTGTCATACAGGTTCCGCCTGCATAGATCACACATGCACCTGTAGGCCATACCTAGTCGGCCCAGCAGCTGACGTACACCAGGCAGCAGCCGCTCATGCAGGCAACTTTGCATACACACAGAGTCTCAGCTCTAGCAGCCCTGATAGCCAAATATTACACCCACATAAACAACAATACCGCACTAGTAGCGCTCTCTCAAGTGGTAATTATATAATATAGTGGGCCGCTATTCAGTTAAAACCAATTTTGTATTCACACAGTCAGAATTTAAAGCTGTATCACTGTTTTGTTTATTTTATTAAAAGATCAAGTCATACAAAATAGTGTTTTAACTTTTGATTTTACTCCTCCGGTTGCTGAGTTATTAAGGATTCAAGTTCCACAATTTGTAAACATGCTGCCCCATCAAAGGAAAATTTAACACAGTGAGTAAGGCGTATTGTTGGTCTAATCAGGAAATTAAAAGTACAAAGCGCCAAATACCGATGATCATTATAAAATAATGGAACACGTTCAAAATTATTCTTACTTTTGAAGTGATGATACATACATTTCACAGTGCACAGTTATTTTGTCATGTCATTTAGGCATATCTATGAGTTATTACTTTGTATGATAATATGAATGAAATATTCATGTAATTTCGGACTATGTGTGGAGAATTTCACTGACTTGAAAAATACCTTTTTGTATGGGGCTTTTAACATGTGCTTTTGAACTCTTTTTGGTCCACCATCTACATGCGACGTTGGCCCAACTTTGGTCAGGCATCGGGTGGATATGTCGTGTTTGCCGGGTGAACAAGTCTAAGTTACCTGGCACACAGGACATGCTCGCTCTGTTTTGGATCAGTGCTGGTCCACTGTCTATGACACTGACACAGCGTTTGCCGACGTGGAGTGAACCAGTCGTTTTTTACAGGGACTCATTTAGTCCTCGACTCCGTAATTCGATTTACCATGCATGCCCAGCGAACATGATAAGTGGGATCAGTGACGATCCAGAGTCTGCGACCAGCATTGCACCGGTATTGGTAACAACAACATGTGTCAATAAAATATCAATATATATTTTTAGGATTATTCGTTAAATCAATTATTTTCCCGGTAATTAAAGTGCTGTCACTATGTATTTTATTTTTGTAATTGGAAATAGAAAAATCGATTGTATATGTAAGTTTGTTAGCGGTCATTTGCTGACCTTAAGGAGAGTCTATCTGACCAACAGTAACGATTAAGAAATTGTATAAAAATATGTAATGATCAAATAAAGCATTTCTGATTTTAAGGGTAAATTTATGACCTTGATGACATGCCAAATTTGACCTTGAAAAAGTGACCCTATTAAAAATACCCATGTGCTTTCTATCTATCTACAACTCGTTCTTATTCCCAGAAAATGTCATCGCGGAGTGGAAGAGGATAAACATACTTATAAAACAAGATGCAAACACTATGAATTTATTCTCATATGCAAATAATTAACCTTTTTTGTTGCTAAATACACGAATGGTATCTGGAACCTGAAACATGTGATTGCTGTAAATCAATATCAGGTACACTCACAAAGTGATCCCAGTGATTAGTCATAGTCACGGAGTGGTACCAGAAATTGAAGGACACATGTCAGTGTGTGTAGTAAGTTTACTGCATGCAAGTATTGGCCTACCATTTGAGCGAACAATAAATATGTTACTTTTGGGACATGCCTCTTAGACACTTTTATGACAGATATTAAATACTTATTAGTGATATATAGACCCAAAATACCAGCATAGCTATTTTCTTTCTCATGTGACGTGCTGATTGCTATATGGCCTACTAACTTGAGGCCCGATATCAGGCCCTCATATAGATAACCTGGTAACGAAATAAAAGTAAGTTCAGATGTACCGTAAGCCTATACATAATGCATACATGCTACGGCCAGACAGACAGACAGACAGACAGACAGTGTGCGATTAGTCTCTTCACTTTTCTACTGATAATGGGCCTGAATGTGTTTTACTTGAGCTTTGGTCAGTGAGCTGTTGTGATACCACGCCATGCTTATATTGTAAGGACACTGTGCATTTATACGGAGCACGTAGATCACTAGAGAAAGTGAAAGATGGCCGTCTATAGTTTGGCATCAGTAAATCAGTATTGGCCGCTGTTAATTGGGTGCCTGTCTCTCATTCCTGTTATATATTATGTGTGGTTGACTGTAGTCTGGTGGAGTGGTGTCAAAGCGTTACACAAACTGTGTGATTCATTACCTGGTAATGACAAGAGACACTGGCTTTTTGGTCATCTGCATCAGGTAATTATAAATTGTCTAACATAAAGGACATTCGATGGCCATATTTGATATATCGTCCCCTTGGAGCTAGAACGTGCTAAACTGCAGTTTAGCACGTTCCAACTCCAAGGGACGTTATAGTGGTAATTAAATGTAATATGGTAGCCTAATTACCCAACTTCTGTTTATTATTTGTATTTTTTCAGCTGGTCCTGTTGATGCAATTGTCAACATCAAATTAACCCTTGTAACGCTGAACTCCTGAGCACACTTGCATTCCCACCGCTGAATTCCTGGGGAGGGGGGTTGAAAAAAAATCTGAATATTTTGTAATGTCAGATTTGTATGAAGACACCAGCAGGATTTTAGCTTATGAGAAAATAATAACATGAGAAGGATTTGTGCTTTACTGGTGCATGACACCAAGGTCATGTCAAGGTCATTCCAAGGTCAAACTCGCAAAAAATATTGAAAATAACCAGTTTTTATCAATTTCAAGCTGTTGAGTGGTGCAGTCATCTATTATAAAGGACTGATGGTGACACATTCTTGGTCAGGTATCATTTCAACACACATTTTTAGGAAATCCAGGACACTGCTGATATTGGGGAGGGGTAGTAGTAAATTATTGATTTACGTCACTTTTCGGCCAAATGGTCATCTAAGTGACATTATGATACGATGAAAACGTAGTCAACATGAGATGAATGATGTACAGATGATGATGTGAGGGCGGGGGTGATATGGCATGGTGGCTTATTGAGAGCGTTTTCCTTCGCTCGCCCGATGAGGGGTTCTGGGGAGGGGTAATATCCCCATGTTTTCCCATTACACCCCCTTCCTCAAGACTCAAGAACAAATTACAATTATGTAGCAGCGTGTAGCATCATCTTGGGCTTCCATCGCAAAAGATTGATACATAATTGGGTATGGAGGTTGACATGGGTTGAGGTTGTGTTTTACTGCATGGATACCGCCCAAAATAGACGGAGAGGTTATATCAAGGTCATGTAAAATGTCAGGTTTATCAGTTTATGGGTGATATGTACTAAATGCGTAAAGATTAGGTAAAGACTATGCAATCCGCACTGCTGCGATAATATCTCTCATCTGAGTATTAGAATAGCCTTTTAAGCATCATGATGATGCCAGAGGAAGGTATGGTTTGTTTTATTGTATTCCTTAATAGCAAAAATATATCATTTGCTGAAAAAATCAAGTTTATCTCAATTATTGAGAAAGTTATGATAATTTTATTGATTTTGTGGCGGCCATTTTGAATTTCTCGTTCTAAAAAAATCCTTTAAGAATGGCAGCTCTACATCAGCCCAGATATTATGATGGGGTGCTATCCATGCACAATCAAAAGAGAAACACATTTTTATCAGCTAAAACAAGGTTACCCCAATGATTGCTGGACCACATTGATTTTGCAGACAAAATTAGTAAAAAAAACACACACTATGCCCCGAGATATCTCGGGACCTTCGAAAGCGAGTCTTTTTTTATCCCGAGATATCTCATGACCCGCGCTAAAAGGGTTGAGGAAACAATGTTATTGATCTGAGGTATACAACGTTTTAAATAACCATTACAGACCAAAATGTCAGTAGGCCTGAATCTATTTATTGTAAAAAAAAAGCTGGAAACCGATTAAAAGTGTTGAGATAGGGTATATCATCGGACTTCGAATTTAATTTGGTTGGTGCTCTTGGTGACACATAAACCCCATTAAGTGACCCACATCTGGCAGTCCTGTAAGTATTTATATCACCAAGCTAGCCGCAGAACCACGAATATTAAAACAAATTAGAAACGTACTGCTTCACAAAAATGTGGTCTCTAATTTGTTGACATGCATGGCTTTTATGCCCTGTGCAATGGTTTCCAAACACTATTCAAATGACCGGGATATAGGCCCATCTAGTGACATTATATTAACATACAAATATGACCTTTAAAATCCAGTCGAAATGATTATGGCGATGTCTAGCTATTTCCGATTTTAAATCGAGTAGGCTGCTGTACATACGCGGACATAGACCGCTATTTCTTTTCTTCTGTAAAACAAATTTTCAGGTGATTCTGTGTTGGCATATATTGAACTATATATAATAATTAATGGAACTAAATTAATATATGCAAGAGGTGCAATTTATCTATATTTATACTATATTTTACTACTATGTTGAAATGAAGCATCCAGGTCCAAATGAAAAAGGATTGGAATATACACATCGAAAGGTTCTTATTAATCCCAGACTGTGTAAAATGATGTGGGGGCCTTTTAAACTGATGGTTTTAGTCACTCATCCAGATACAGTTAAACAGATATTCCGATCATCACTCCCAAAGGGTCTGAGAGGATTTGGAACATACAAGCTTTTGCAAGCTTGGCTTGGTGAGTCAATATATATATTATATGTTGTAAAGATCACGCCAAATAATAGTATTTCAAGTAGCACGCACTACACTCGAACATGCTACAGGCGATCTCACTTTTGTTGCACTAGACATTACCCAATGGCTAGAACCATTGATTTCAATAATTTACTATTGAGCTTTATCTGATTATTTGTTGTTATTACGTATCACACATTAACTTAGCTCAAACTAATACGTCGTGTGATAATTACAATTATAGAACGTAAGCGGTTGTATTACTTTCTTAAATAGAATACATGTATATAATGATACAAATGAATACGAAATGAGACCATTTCCATAGTTTACCTATGCATACTACAGTAACTGTTAACACTAAAACTTACACATCGTTCCAAAACGATATCTGGGTTAAGAGTGCACGTGTGCATATATATGACTTTTATTTCAATTTGTGACAGGTGACGGACTGTTATTAGCATCAGGAGATAAATGGTTTCGTAATCGCCGCCTGTTGACTCCTGCTTTTCACTTTGATGTACTGAAGCCTTACATGAACATATACAATGAATCATCCGAAAAATTCCTGGTCAGTGCATATTAGTCTATTTTTCAATATATTATGATCATGTTATAATTCTAGATAGTAACATGATAATTGTTATTTGGGAGCTCATTTTCAATAATAGTGATACTGTTTATTTTCTGAAGCATAACTATGTATATAATTATATATACTCCCAAGAGTCAATGTACCCTCCTGTTGGCAAATAGGCCTATTTCGGGGATTGTTAATAATTCTGGCGCCTAATTTTATCACCCCGAAATGTTAAAATGTAGTTAAATCGTGAGATTTTGGAAATGTCGTGAGCATTGTGAAGTCTTCATCAATTAGGAGAAAACAAAGTGAGAAATGGCCCCACTCCTCAAGGACATTAGGTATGAAGCCGCAAGGTTTATGTTTCCTCAAACTATAGTAATTTTAATACTTCATGTGCGGTAAATAAGATGCATTATAACCTGTTTATTTTAGTCCATTACCAAATATATAATGACAAGTTTTATGAATGAATGATAAAAGTATTCCTATATCCTAACCGTGCATGCATAATATTAAAAGTGTTTTAATTTACACAGGTCAACATAGAAAAAGCTTCAAAATCTGGTCCAAGTGTGGAGATACAATATTTTACTAGTCTTTGCACACTTGACGTGATTCTTCGCTGTGCCTTTTCTTACAATGCAGATGTTCAAACTTTAGGGTAAGTAGTTTTGAAAAAAAAATTACCAGGACGTTAGCTACTTGTAGACAACGTAGATAATTTCATGCATTAGGTTGTGTATACGTAATTAGATGTAATTAGATGGTGTTAAATAAAATGCCTACACGTACCCCCCCCCCCCTCCCCAGAAAACTCGTTTAACATTAAAAATGCATAAATATATTTCCCAAACATATATATATATATATATATGTATATATATGTATATTATTTGATTTAAATTGGGTGGTGTATATGAAGAATACCAATGATTCCCGAAAAGGTACCGTGCCCTGTAAAAATATATATTTCTTTTTAAATGTCTCATAATATAATAATATATTATATTGCAGGTCTTCCCATCCTTATGTTAATGCGGTTACGCGCATAACAAAACTTGTCGTCAAAAGATTATTGTAAGTATTTTACCCAATATATGTATTTCTAAAAAAAGATAAATTCGAAAAAAAACTATTGGTGTCAAAAAGCGAAATGTGTATTGTCAGATAGTTACATTGTGCATAGTTTAATAACTCGAGATGAATAGTAGGCCCATCGTTTAATTACCGCTAGACTTTAAAGTAAAGTAATCCATTAATTTTCAATTGTAAGCAACTGAAAAGTATCAAGTTTGCATTGATGTCAATATTTGTCATTTTCAGTTCTCCACTCAAATATGTTGATTTCGTGTATCGTAACAGTGCTGATGGCAAAGAGATGCGAAAACACATAAATTATGTACATAATGTAGCGAGTGAGATAATCAAAAAGAGAAAACTCACTGTACTAGGGGTAGGTATACATGAACTATGTACTTACTTATTTCTGGGAGAGATTAATTTTACTTTGCCTTGGAGTTTTTATTTAAATTACTACATTATAAAAAATTACCATGGAATACCTGAAGGCCAAGTGAAGTTACCAACATCTCCTGGTGATCGTCGCACACTACTACGTATACTATACTACTCCAACGCTGTTTTAATGTTAGACCAACGTCTGCGACGCTGGCCCAATATTGAACCAACATTGGAGGAGTGTACAGTGTTGGAGGAGAAGCCTTCCTGTCGATACATGCCTGGGGTCAGCTGTTTATTTGAGATCCCAGCAATAATAGAGTCAGTTAGTTTGCAAACCCAATGCACAGCTAAGAGCCAGGGCTAAGAGCTTTGAGTTTTGGTGGAATTATTAACTCTTAGATGTCGCTCAAGTATATATATGGACTTGGTATGATTTGGGAACTTGCTCTTAATGCAGCGTTGGGTATGAATTGTATATTTAGTATTATTATGAAATAGGGCCTAGGCCTACCCATGGGCACTATTGCATTCTGGGGGATCCATGTCCTGCGAATTTTGACAGTTAACTATACCTTTAACTTGATTAACTCGGTTTCCATATAGGCCTTCCTGTGAAATCATGTAGGCCTACAATCCTGCAAACACGATGTGTTAAATCGGTAAAGCTTCAATGTTGGGCTGATGTTGGGCCAGCGTCACAGACATCGGCATTATATCTGTTATATTTGGACAGAAATAATAGTGGTTGGACGTTGGCAAATCATCCCATTTACATTCTTAAATTTTCCTAAGATGACAGTATTAGAAATATCACTTATGGACATTAAATAACTAAGCAACATATGAACGCGAGATTTTTTTTTTAATTTCAAACCATAATAATGATCCAACGCTGATACCTACCTGACTCAAGTGTCGCCGCTGTTCCAGCCTGGTATATTTGGTGTTAGACCTATTTTATGTTATGGGACAGTTAGGTCGAAGTGAACTATATAGATATAGGTATAGCTAACCACTGAGCTGATAAACTGAATTCAGGGCACATAGTTATACAGCAAAATATTGACCAATAAATAACCCTCAGATTAAAATACGTGTAGGCCTTATGGGGCTCTCTGTGTCATTCCCTAAAAGCTGTACCGACAACAGATGAGACCACATTCACAATATAGAAGGTTAATCAAACTGGAAATAAGCATGATAAACACGTAGATCTAGATACCCGTCATTCTGTCACCAGAGCCATCTCTCACGCGGGCTCGGGTGTGTGGCGCTAGTCACAGCATGGATAGCCGTGCATCGGCATAAAACAGGCCTTCAGTGGCGGATGGTTTATTTCTACGAGCTTGAGCTCTCTCTGAAGAAGAATTTGCTACTTGGAGTGGCTACAAGAAGTTGAAGGGACCCCTTGGGATGAGACATTTTCAATGTTGTCAATTTTGAAAAAAAAAATTAAATGAAGCTATATAGCCTACTGATCTTAACTGGAAATACGAAAAAGTCAAAAAACAATTTTAAAGCACTGAAAAAGAGTGAAATAGTTGTATTTCCAGGTCGTATATTGCCATGTAAACAAAACAAGTCAGCAATATTCAGCTCTTTACATCACATATTCCCACGTATCAGACGGTAAGATCAGAGCAGTCGCCGCTAATTGGTGTCCTTTAGTCAGGACACGGGAGGACACACCTGCAGCACTGATCGTCTACCCAACGCTGTGCGGATGCCATCAGCATGTGGCCCAATGCTGTGAAAACATTCAATCGTCCTTCAGGTATACAAATAGTTTGTTTGGGTTACTTCTGGTTTCATAGAAATGTTGATTAAAAATATTTGTAAAAATCTAAAAACTCTGAAAAAATTTAAATCTTGATCTGGGTGATACACTACTTCATTACAAGACTAAAAACGAAAATTGATGTCATCCCAAGGGGCTGCTTTAAGTGTACAAAAAAGTATAAAAAATTATCATTCTGCAGATCCTGAATATGCAAGCAATTGAATATCACAATGCAACGATTTTAGTGCAAAAAAAGTAATATAAAAAATTATCATTCTGTAGATCCTAAATATGCAAGCAATTGAATACCACAATACAATGTTTTTAGTGCGTATGCACGCGGCTGCACCTATACTGTACCGGTTTTGTGATTGATTTATTATTTTTTCTCATTTCTTTGGTAACATAGATTCAAGAACCAATATAAAGTTATTGGTAGATTGTACGATACATAACTGCACTCTTAACCAGGTTTGGTCTGAGTAATTGAATTGAAGGTAAATGAATTGAAAACATATAATAAGAAAATAGTGCTTTATGACCTTCGGGAAAGGATCGGGAAAGGGTGAACAGTGGTGAACGCCCACTCGGATTATAATTGGAACTTGTTTTTAATTCGGTACTAAATAGATGATGATATATAGAAATCGTGAATGTCCATGGAGTATGCAACCGCTGAGCGAAAGAACAAACATGATGAGCCTTTATAAACTGTCTACGTTGGATGGATGTCTCTCAATTTGTATGCCCGGATTCCCTATAGTGCGGCCATCTTTATGATATTTCATAATTGTATGTTGTTCACTTCATTTTATTTTAGATTCTGAAATTAGATTGTTCGGACCCAAGGATGTGCAAGTTTTTTTCTGATGATATATAATACCACAGTAGACAATATTTATATGCACAAATGTGGTTGCAATTATTTCCGTAATACACCCAGAGCTTTTATTTATGTTTTCCAGTGCAAAGGGACTCTGATGGTTGTTTCCATAGCATAAATATATCAGAAAAACGCGTGTCAGTTTTCACGAAAATCAGCTTCGAAAATGTTTACCATAAAAAAATCGATTTTTTTCGAAACCAATTTATACAAAATATATGTAATGTACCTAAATATTTATTTTCGCTTTCACAAGATACAGAATCAGAATATAAAAAAATAAATAGCAATATGTGTGATAGATATAACAAAATAATTAAAGAAGAATTGATTGAGAAATCAGCGAAAAACGTGCAACGCGCTTAATGTTATCTCTACTATAAAACTTATTTGTATTATAAAAAATAAATCAATGAGATTGAGTAAGTTTAATTGATTATGATTTGATGTATTACATTTTGGTGATTATAAGGGCGACGCAACGACTCAGATGAAGCGACATCTAGATTTTTTGGATATTCTACTTCTGGCCAGAGACGATGACGGGAAGGGTCTCACGGACCAAGAGATTCGAGATGAAGTAGACACATTCTTGTTTGAAGGTTACGTATATCGTGTATCCCAGCAAACACAAAACATTTGCATAACATTTGTACAATGTTGGACCAACGTCGAAGACGTTGGGCCGACCTGTTCAAATGGTATACAAATGTTTTGTGTATGCTGGGATACAGACAGACAGTGATGGAAACATATAACAGAATGAAATGAGCAGTAATATCGAAAATATTTTGACTTCGACACCCAGACTGTTTCACTCATGTAAGGGTATGTTCTTGAAACAAGTAGTAGACACTTTTTTAATTTGCCACTAAATACTAGTAGATGATTATAAATAGAAAAGAGAAATCGTGAAGGTACATGGAGTGTGCAACCGCTGAGCGAAAGAACAAACATTATGAGCCTTTATAAACTGTCTACCTTTCGATTTGGATAGATGGCTCTCAACTAATAATATCATATGGGGAATTATGGGCCGACGCCCTGCTCTAGACATAAATCAATCACTGTTCGCTAGAGATTAACAATCTAATAAACGTGTCATTTTACCTAAATGTAATGATGATATTGTTGTGCATTTGTCCCGCTGATAATATTACTGGCTGCGGCAGCGTGGTCAGTTGTGATTTTCTTTCACGTCTAATCTCTCTCAGTTTGTCCAGGGAATAATGTACTCTAATAGAAAATATATGATTATTTTTGTTGGCCTAATACTATTTGTCTATTAAACGAACCTGACCACAACGAACGAACCTGTATGCAGATCGGCCGCCGTTTTAGCAAACAAACCGGTTTGTCTATTAGAGAGTAGATTTTATTGTTTTTTTATTCTATTGTTTTTTTTATTATTGCGTAGCCTACCGGAAAAACGGAGGGGGGGGGCGTTTATTAGGGGAGGGTGTGTTAATTAGGGATAAAACGGTACTTATATAATTATGAACTGTGATAATTGATAGTATAATTTTATTATACATTCACGTTTTCATGGAAAAGTGTTTTCAGTGGCCCTCATGAGACCCTATTTCGCGCATAAACTGTCCTCAAATCAGATTTGCCCCATGTCCTCAAAAATTCCTAGCTGGAAAACTGTTGTAAATCTAACATGACTAATTGTCACCCTTTTTAGTTGTGAGTGTTATTATTAAATTAATATATGCTTTAAATGTAATTTGATTATTTTAGGTCACGACACCACTGCTAGTGCTATATCATGGGCATTGTATACTTTCGCTCAGCACCCCGACCACCAGGAAAGATGCCGACAAGAGATCAATGATTTGCTGGCCGATAGAGAAAGTACAGACTTGCTATGGTAAGTCAACTATCCCTTTATCATGAGCACAGCAACTATAGTCGTGTTTAATCTATTTTATCAGCAGAATAAATCACAGTTATTGGGGATGAAATGCGTGTTCAAAGATTTGCAAATGTTTGGCCTCAAAGTAAACACATTATGTGTAATTTTCACCCACTTGAAGTTGTGGGTCGCTACAACTTTAAGTGGGTGAAAATTTAAATAAGATAACTTGGCGAGCAAAGGGTAATGATAAATCTATTATTGTAAATATTATTACTCAACAGCTAATGATTCTTAATCAAGATTAACCATTTTCATGATTTTGCAGGAGTGACTTGCAGAATATGCCCTATCTGACGATGTGTCTGAAGGAAAGCATGAGGATCCACAGCCCTGTACCATTTATCAGCAGGCAATGTGACGAGCCATTTGAATTGGACGGATATGTACTTCCCAAAGGAGTGGAAATAGCTGTGGACATCTACCAGCTGCACCACAACGTAGCTGTTTGGGGGGCAGACCATATGGTATATTTATCACACAGTTATTCAATTTAAATAACATTCAGGGATACTTCAACACACGGGGTCCCTCTTTGGATATGATGTATGCATGAAATTGTAATATAAACTTAAATCTAAAAAAAATGTATATAGATCTATATTAGACATCGATGAGAGCTAGATAGCGTCAGGACAAGGGTTAGAATCTGATATATTTCAGTCATAGCTGAATGACCCTGTAAGTCTGAGACCGAGCACTATCTCTTAGGTCACGGAGGTTCCCCATATTATTCAATCTTTACGAGTGAATTGGTAAGAAACATTTTTTTTGAAACCTGGATACTACGAGCAAACATCCGACGTGACAGGTGGTAGCGTTAACTACTACACCAGGGCCCCTCCCTATCTGCATACTGGTTGAAGATACGTTTTAAGTGGTGTGCCTAGTAATTTGCGTTTACTAATTGGCATGTCAAGGACAGGCCTAGTGTTTAGCAAAAGGAGCATCAACAATGCTTGGTCGAACTTGCAACATGCACGTTTTGCTATAAACAGAAATACAGTCCCAGTTTAAACATTACAGATAGGCAGCGCCTCTGAACTCATCCGTGATCATTGCATATTGATATGAATTTTGACTTGATGGTTGTTTATATTGATCCTGAACCCTCTTCTGCGACTTCCAAGTAAAAAACATAAGTCATCCAACTAACACAATTTCAGACGGTGGCCCAACATTCCACCACTATTGGATCAATGTCTCGTGTTAGCTTGGCAGAACATTATTACATTGAATAATGTGTACTGTAAGAAGCGAACAAAAGTCCTGAGATGATCGGTCGAGAGCTGTCTTAAATTATAGAAGATAACAAGTGCAATACACTTTCAGTTCATTTATTAGCTCAATGGTTAGAGAAGGTTCACCGACGCCGAAACCACAAGGAAAACATAAATTTGAATAACTGAATTTAAAACGTTGTTAAAAAATATTTTACAAAACTAAATATGGTACATTGTTATTTTCAGGAGTTTAAGCCAGAAAGATTTGAGCCTAGTAGCATGGAGAAAATGGATTCGTATGCGTTTTGCCCATTTTCAGCTGGACCCAGGTGAGCATGCTGAATATAATACACACAAGTTGGACCAAACGAAAAATATTTTTTTCTTTTTTACAAATTATGTTGGGGCCCGGATCAAACAATGTACAGACTCATTCACACAAAATATGTAACCTAGATGATTAAGGTCACTTGGACGGCTAATAATTTAACCGTGTGATGGGCTGATGGCTATCTAAAATAGCTATCAATCTAGGTTACCTGACCTCGTTGAGATTGAGAAAATACTGTTCAATATTGTCACACCATGATAGTAGATAAGTATATAGGCCATTTCAAGCTACAGTGGATCATAACCTTATTTTCAAAGTCAAAATGTTATAATGAACCAGCCATGGTGAGGATTGTTTGTATCACTTGGTTGCCAAAGCAACATTGCTTATTTGTGAACAACATCATATGATTTTCCACAAAATAATTATTATTCAATAGCAACTATCTTTTTTCAGAAACTGCATAGGACAAAATTTTGCGATGCACGAGGTTAAAACCATTGTTGCTAAGACAATCCACAGGTGAATATTAGGCCTATACATTATATAATATAAAAAGACTATGCAAAATCATGATTGTAAGGTTGAAGATATCTGAATATCATTTGTAATATACAAATTGACTGATGTTAGAAATGTAAAAAGAAATTGTGATAAAAGTAGGGGAATTGTAACCGTAACGTGCGTCATTGCAGCACGATGATGTTTCGTGTATTTACTATGCATATCATGTTTTTCATCAAAATGTCATAATGTGCATTTTTTTGTACAGATTTAAACTGACAGTTGATCCGAACCATGTGCCAGAACATGTATCAGACCTTGTGATGCGGTCTACAAAGGGGATCAAACTGCATTTTACCCCGGTCGAATCAGATTGCGGCGCATAAAAAGAGCTATCATTTCCACGTTTATTGGTTGTCATCAATATAAGTCCCCTTGTAATCAGTGTGATAATAAACGGTCATTATTCCCACTTCACTCTGTGTTGTTAGAAGTGTCATTACTATTTATATAAATTACAATCCTTTTTAATTGTTAAGTTTACATTATGATAACGCTCAGCTGTTGAAAACTTGTTACTATATATGTATATTATGCTCTGGGGTTTTTTCTACAAAAATGTAATTATTTTACTTTCAAGGAGGTGTTGCATTTTAACTATATGAACAGGTTGAAATATACACTGTATGACATGAGTTGGTGCTAATGACGGTTTTAATAGTTATCTGTCTTGTGGCTATAATTGTTTTTATAGAAAACAAAGTATGTAGTTTTTTACCCCTCAGCCCGCTGGGCCCGAAGGGGGTATTGTCGTCCCCTGCGTGCGCCGCTGTCTCCACCGCCGCCGCACGCAGTCTCTTGGCTACTACACCAACAGGGTGCAACAGATTGAATTCATAATTCATACAAACATTCAACCCCTCCCGGCACTTTTTTTACCCGAGGACGGAGGTCAAGGTCAAAGGTCAAGGTCAAAGATTAAAAAAATTATTGTTAACGCGATAACTTGAAAAATAATCATTGGATCTTCCAATTTTTATGTGAAGTTACACATAAGTATGGAGATCACCTGATTAGATTTTCAGCTTTCCACCGGTAATCAAAATGACCGCCGTCTGGCGACAATTTTTTTTTGACTTTTTTTTCAGAATTCCCTTGAAACCTGATATACATAGGTTTTCGGGGTCTGCGAGTCTGATGACATTGTCCATTTTCGTGTGCAACCGAAAACGAGGCTATGGCGACCATATTGATTTTTTTAATTTAAAAATTCCTTGTTATTGCGATAACTTGAAAAAATAATTATTGGATCTCTCCAATTTTTTACGTGAAGTTACCCATGAGTATCGAGATGACCTGATTAGATTTCCAGCTTTTCACTACTCGTGCACAAATAGCTATGTTTTCTATTTTAAAAAGATCAAGAGTTTTAAACTTGCCAATAGACATACAATTAAATTTATTTCATAGTATGGTAACCCCAATATTGCTATACGGATGTGAAGCATGGGGAAATAAAAATTTTGATGTGATAGAAAAGTTGTATATACGTTATTGTAAATATGTTGCACATATAAAAACCTCAACCCTAACCTGTATGGTACGGGGAGAATCGGGCAGAGGTCCGATCTTTTTAGAAATGAAAATTCGAATGTTGAGGTACTGGAATAAATTATTAGATCCTCTTAGTTCCAAATTAAATTGTAAATTTTTGTAAGTTTTTGTATCACCTTCCCCTGTTCATCACCAAGGATACTTTTCTTCACATTGGTTGTTGTATATAGATAAGCTTTTGAATGATACTGGGTTTTGTAATAATGGATAAGACAAGAGATGAGTGAAAGTACCTGGCTCAATGGAAATATTAAGCAAAGACTACTAGACCAGTATATACAGAAATGGAGAAGTGATGTTGATGTGTCAAATGTTATAATCATAGATTGTTTAAGACCGAGTTTATGTTCGAAAACTATTTAATAGATCTGCCTGATTCATTGGAATACATTGTATGCAAATTTCGTACTGTAAACCATAAATTACCCATAGAAACAGGTCGTTATACAAGGATTCCAAGAAATGAAAGGGTATGTAAAATGTGTAATAGTGGTCGACTGGGGGACGAATTCCACTTTTGTTCGGAATGTCCTGTCTTAAAAGAATTAAGAATTAGGTTTTTACCTGCAAATATATACAAGGGACCAAATGTTATCAATTTCGGACGCAAACTTAACAGTAAGAATAAAATTACACTTGTTAATCTGTTAATTTACCTAAATCTATTAAATGTTGACTTGATATGTATACTCATTAGAATTTTTATTTGTAACCATTATTTGCTATTTGTTCAGCACTTTGTACTGTACATGCGGTTTGGAGAAATAAATATCTTGTATCTTGATAATCAAAATGGCGGCCACCTGGCGACTAAATTTTTTTTCCAATATATTTTTTTGTTTCAGAAACATGGTATATATAGGTTTTCGCGGTCTCTGAATCTATTAGCATTGTCTGTTTCATGTGAGACCGAAAACGTGGCTACGGCGGCCATTTCGGTTTCAGCAATTTTAATAAATCGTTCTTATTTTCAGTTAAATACCTTGAAACCTGACATAGGCCTATATAGGTTTTCGGGGTCAATTGGCATTGTCCGTTTTCATCCAAACCGAGGATATAGCGGTCATCTTGATTTTATCATTGATCTTCTATTATTGGCATAACGTATTGGAAGCAGTTGTGTCACATTTGTGGACATTTAGACTCAGCCGAAAAGTGTGCTTGCACGGTATTTTTACTCAATTTAATGCTATGGTAAAGATAAGTATCCACGTATCACTTCATATACTATATTACTATCATTTTTTGCAATATTCACAGTTTAATCTATTATTTTTTTATATTTGTTTACCGTGGTAGTGGTAGTGATATGTGCTGCGATGTTATTCAATCAGAAAGCTGTATTGCAGCTACTAATGGCACGATGATGTATGTATTTTTGCTTTTCTTAGAATTCATATATTTACGCTGATATATTGTTTGTTGGTCACAATCATATAGGTATTCTTTTGTTTACAAGCGATCGTCGCTGACCAAAACTGTTTAATTTTTATTTTAGTAAATCTCGCACAGTAAATATATACAAAAATTACAATAAATGAGATAATTATTAAGGACATGATATCTGGCACGAAATTAAAATATATTGACGACCTTCTCGACTAATTCGAACTAGATGTGCGGGGAGGCAAGTGATATTTCATTTTATATTAGCTGTATTTGCGTTTTCAGCTGTTGATACCAGATGACAAATATTAAATGTTTCACTGCTATATACATGATATAGGCCTACAATTAATATTTTTTGAAAAATACAAGGGTAAAATACCACAAATCTATAAAAAAACAAGGTGCCCCAGCCGTGTTTTTAGACTTTTTGGTTCTTTGTTGGACCTCTATATAGAATTTCCATTTCTTCATCTTATCCACCTTATACATCGCCTATTTTTTTCGAATAGGCTATATTCTTAAAATTCTTAACATCTATAATATTTTTAAATGTCAGGTGCTAATTTTTAAGCTGAAGCACAAAAAAAACTTTTTGCTCTCGTAGATAGAAACAAATAGAAAACAGGGAATGTATGGCAACATGCCTATGAATAAAAGCTTGTATTATGTGTAAAGGCTATTTGTATGGATCTCTTTATGAATGTATGTGATTTCTTCTGTAAATCCATTGTTTTGTGTGGTATATTATATTGCCCTTGTTTTCCAGTCATAAGTTTAGTCAGGAAATCACTTTGGGGAGAGGTAAGATATATAATTAGACCCTATTTAGTTTTCCACCTCTACCATGTCTACCCTTCGGGCAAAGGGAGCCAGGGCAAAGGGGGCCAAGGCATTTCAAAAGATTTAAACAAAGACCATACAGCAGCGCTAACTTTCAATCGGTAGGGGCCTACATATTTCACACACAATGTTTTAGTTAACACCGTGTTAAGCCTAAACTTCATGTTAGCTATTTACTAGCTTCGGGCATACGGCCCTATGTGTTTGCATGTAGTCTAGGCTACATGTAAACAGTCATTAATATTTTTAAAATAGTTAAAATATTCTCCTTGAATAGGCCTATGATCAGGGGGCCTATGATCATAATTCTAAACGGTAGGCCTAAGTGGACGTTTTGCCCGTCTCTCCCCTATCCCAGCCAACAGGAGACGGTGACTCAATATTGTTTTAATGTTGGACCACCGTCTGCGACGATGGCCCAGCATTGAAACAATATTGGTTTCACTTCTAGTGTTTAGTGAAGTGTATTATGTATGGTGTTTGCTCGGTAGGCTCATAACCTGATAACGTAGAGCTAAAGGCCTATGTGCACAGATGATACACGCCACCTGCGCATAATACATACAGATACTGAGATAGGTATGCTACTGTACAGTGAAGCACATGTACATGCTGTATACAGTGTATAGGCCGCACAAAACAAAACAAAAACAACACGCACCTCTGTATTAGGCGGTTTCGAATCCAGTAGTCTGATGTTGTGTAAGCTTCCAGAGTTACCACTGGTAACCCTTGATAATAATTAGGGCCTAGACTACTACAAGTTAGTAGAATAGTTGGACCTACTATCAATGACATAGACATAGTCTGCACTGTCACTTGCCCATGACTGAAAGAATGACGAAACCTCAACTGATCATTTTCGACCTGGGCAAGTACCAACCAATAATATTGCTACTTGATATCATAAGTAATAACCCTTATTGGAATGAGTTTATATATTATAGTGTAGGCATACTGTCCGGATTAAGCTACCCCTCCGTCAGCCTAGTATATAGATACAGTCTCGCATTCATCCATAAAATACTGCTGAATGTTATAACAGTTACTGAATGGCGGTTACCTTTATTATCACCCAGAGGCAGATCTTTGTGAGTAGATAAATTGTTAACAGAGGTATTTTTGGTGTTTATGTCTCAGAGGGGCCTGCTGAACAAATTCTGAGCAGCAACCACCTGCTGTGTGTGAGGTATATATAGTAGGCCCTATATAGTGGTGACGAAAATAGAATTATGTGTCCAGGGTGCACGTTCAACGAAGGACGAAACCTAAAAACTCGTTTTCTATAAAGTATAGATTAGCATAATTTATCAAAAATACACATTTTAAGCACCTTATATATTTGATACAAATTCACTTGGAAGCATATTAATTGTAATTGCACGGTAGTTCAAAACATTACACTCTATCCTTCTAGATTAATGAATTCACTGAGGACCGACCAGGAAATTTTACCAAATTCACTTTGAGGCCTTTAACAATGCCATTTTAAATTCTGATTTACTAAATAAGCCATAGCATGATCTGATTTGCTTACGTTCACGAGTAATTTGAATTCGGGGGTGTTTCTAGACAAAACATGTCAAACATCATGTCATGAGTAAAAACATGTCTATGGCATAGGCTTCTAACGTTACACTGGAAATTGAAATGGCCAAAAAGCTTAGCCATGCTCTTGAAATAATCTGGCATAATCCCACAACACGCATAGTTTACGGTACAGGGCACAGGATAATTGACTTTTTTAAGAGGATATATCTGAGTACTACATTAAAACCATATAAAATACAGCTTGACACCCTTACATCAATAGGCCTCTATTTCGAAAAAAGAGAAGACAAATTTATTTGCCCCGTGCTTTCCAACCTAGTAGGCCCATTAGTAAATCAGACATTAGGCTGCTTATCAAATGACGACTTCTGACTGACAATGGAGAATATATTGTTTGTGGAAAGGTTTTGAGGTGCCTATGAGAGATATCAGACCAGAAATTGCCTAGGAACATGAATATGATCCATTGCATTTAATTCCCATGTCCACCCTCACGTTTTTGAAATATCAGATACCCTAGTTCACGAATATGGAGAGACAATTTGGGGATATTTCATGCACACGAAAACCCCACCAGCCTATGGATCAGTTCTGGTATTGCTTTATAGATGTCAACACTTCCGAAAACATGGGTATAGACACAAAAACATAACATTCCAACTTAAGTATTTTTGAAGTTTTAGCTCTTTCACTTTTTCCTCATTAAATATGCTAATTTTGCTTAGTTTGCTGATTGGCATATGATTAAAATGGTTGCCAGGTGGTTGCTGCTCAGAATTTGATAAATAATTACTACAGACGAATAAAGAGGCGTAGAAAATATAGGTTTACACGCAAAAATCAACTTCTGAAGTAAACTAATTTAAAAGCTATGGCAATTTTTTTACATTTTCTTATGAATTATGCAAATTTATGCTAATTAGGACGATTCGAGGTATTCAATATCAACTTAATCTAATGCCACCGGGTGGAAAACATGGGTGTAGACACAAAAAATAACTATCTAGCTTAATTATTTTTGCAGTTATAGCGATTTTACTTTCTCCTCAATAATTATGCAAATTATGCTAATTAGCATAGGATCAAAATGGTTGCCAGGTGGCTGCTGCTTAAAATTTGATGAATATACTTCAAACGAATAAAGAAGGGTGGAGAATGCAGCTTCAGACAAAAAATCAACTTCTCAAGTAAACTGGTTCAAAAGCTATGTATTTTTTTCATTTTTTTGAATTAATTATGCAAATTTATGCTAATTGGGATTCAAAATCTACTTAATCAAATTCTGCGGTGTGGAAAACATGGGTGTAGACACAAAAATGAACTTTCTAACTTATTTCTTTTTAAAGTTATAATGATTTTACTCCATTTTACTTTTTTCCTCGTTAATTATGCAAATTATGCTAAGTATGCTAATTGGCATATGTTTAACATTGCTGCCAAGTGTTTGCTGCTCAGAATTTGCTAAAGATACTTCAATCAAATAAAGAGGGGTAGAAAATACAAGCTCAGACGCAAAAATCAACTTCTCAAGTAAACTGATTCAAAAGCTATGTCATTTTTTCCAAATTTTTGAATTAAACATGCAAATTTATGCTAATTAGGTAGTTTTGAAGAATTCAATATCAACTTAATCGAATTCTACGGGGTGGAAAACATAGGTGTAGACACAAAAAATACCTTTCTAGCTTGATTATTTTTGAAGTTATTGCGATTTTACGTTTTCCTCATTAATTATGCAAATTATGCAAATTATGCTAATTAGCATATGATTAAAATGGTTGCCAGGTGGTTGCTGCTCAGAATTGATGCACCAGGGTCTTCTGAACCATAGAAACCTGAAATACCTTTGTTAACAATTTATTCCAGGTTGAGCTAATTTTGAGGCTAGATTTCCTGGACTATACTATAAGCCACTATATTGTGTGAACCAATTTCAATTCGGATTGCTAAGCTGTGATTCAGATTGCTTTTCCAAGCCATCCTAACGTGTTAGTGTGGATAATGATTGGCTGATTATTATAGAGAATGTTGCAGATAGGCCTACAGTCAGGCCATTTAGTTAACAGTGCTACATTGTGACGTCACAACTCACACATCACTGCTCTTGTGATGTGTCACGGTGCCCATATATCATAACATGATAAAATGTGGAATAGTTTCTAGTTTAGGCCTATATATTTAAGTAGATCGTTCCTGGCTTCATTACTCTCAGTAAAATCTGTAACAATGAGAATGAAGCCTGAAATATGTTTTTCAAAAACAATTCTACTATAACAATAGCGGGTGTTTCGAGGGCGTTATGGTTATTTGAGGCCCGAGTCGTCAGATTAGAGCTGGACCAGAGACTGGCAGAGTGGTTTGAAGCTCGAGGCTGCGAGCTGAGGGCTTCAAACCACTCTGGTTCAGCTCTAATCTGACGACTTGGGCCTCAAATAACCATAAAGCCCGAGTAAACACGTGATATTACTGTTATTATCACAATCGACAACGGTTACCAAAATATAAAACACAATTGATTGAGCAGATTTATTGTTTTTGGATCATTCTTGTGATATAGAATATAATTACATGGCCTGACTGGCACTAGGCCTTAAGCTACAGTCACACTGGGACGCGGATTGACACGCTGCCCGCGGTTCGAGCAAAAAAGTTGAAATCAGCAATCCGCATCAGACCGTCTCCAACCGCGTGTTTTAATCCGCGCGGCGTGCCTACACACCCAGACGGACAAAAAATGGCGTACGCATACCGTAGAGATCGTCTGTGAGCGTCTGAATCGTGTACGAGCGTGGATAAGTGCACACGCACCGTAGGTGGCGTACGCATACCGCACGCGGTGTGCGTATGCCACCTACGGCACGTATACACTCATGCACGCTTACTACGGTGTCTCTACACTTACGGACGCTCACTCACAGGAACCGACGAATGGAGACGGGCTGACGCGATCGCGACACTTGGAGACGGTGTGTGTACGCTCACCGCACGTCTAGACGGAATGCCTACACGATGCGACGGTCTGCCTACACATAGAGACGGTGTGTGTACACAAAAGTGCGACAACCCGCGCACATCCACGTGTTTATACGACATTTTAAAAGCCGCGCGCACATGACTTTTTCTATTGGGTTTGTATATGCTGGTCCGTGTGCGTGTCCGCATGTTTCACACTGGCTTGTCCAATATTCTATTTTAATTTGGATTTATCTATATTAGGCCTATATATATATTTATTTATTTTATTCCTTCTTTATTTCTCGTTGTGTAACAAATGTAGGGCTACATTGTAGAATATCTTTTTCTTATATAAAATATATCCTCTATTTATATTTATTGTAATGCATGTTATAATATTTGATATAAAAATTGAAATGTATCTTTATATCTTCAAATTATATCTCATTCCTGGTGTCCAGATACCTGGATACCCACAAAAGCTATGGTAGCCATGTGGGGCCTTCAGATGGTTATTTTAGTGGCCTAAACCAATTTCCAGGAGTCCACTAAATTATTTTGATCTTTGCGGCTTATGCGCCTTAGAATCAATGATGATAAAGCAATATAAATGCCTTTAATAATAAGTGATAATGGTAATATAGATCAACATGACTAATGCCTATTAAAAAAATTGAACATAGTATATCTTTAAAAAATTGTATTTTTTAGGATAAGCCAGTGTGCTTCTCAAATCCCGGAATCTCGGGAAATATCACTCTTGACGCGATATCATACGAGACAAGGCTTGGTGAGATGGGAGGAGTTTGAAAATGCCTGTCAATCAGCCCTGTCGGTTAACTTTCAATAATGACAGTGATCCGTGTCAGCATATACAAATATTTATGCAACAGCTTTAAATCTATTACGCCAATATAATTTAAAAATTATTTAACGAAGTAACATGTTTATTCAAATCCTGTAATTAGGCATTATAACACGAAATAATAATCTTTTTAAATCGGGCAATAAAACATCACAACACGAGCACGATGTTCCCTAGCATTTTTCGATTTAAATCGTGTAATAAAACGTTACAACACGAACACGATGGCTTTGCAATTTTTTATATCGTGCAATAAATCACTACAACACTAATATTATGTTTTTCCAAATAGTGTAATAAAACATCATATCACTGATGTTATATTACTCATATGATAACTACCAAGCCCGTAGGCTTGAAATGGTGCGACACACTCAACTAGCCACTGTTACTGTTAGTGACGTCGCCAAGAATTGCGTAACCGGCCGCCAATGGTCCATGGAGATCCGAGTTCATTTTAGATTTATGTTTATTTAAGGAAATCAGGGAATTACAAACACGGATATAAATATATTTTTTTTTATCCTAAATGAGAGTCAAAAATATAAACAGCGTGAATAAAAGGGCTCTTATAGCCTCTAATTATCTTGCGACCATGTAGCTTTAAAAAGTGTACTGCACGTCAGGAAACATGATATGCTCCACAGTATTCTCGCGAACATAATTAAAGCAACAATCAGGCTAAAATCATCAAAAATCAGTATTTTTATTTTGGCTTCTTAATATGAATGTAAACATGTCCATTGACTAGAGCTGTGCATTATATAGAAAAAGCGAGATAAAGCCTTCTCTTTTCCAAACCTTCGGCAAATAAGAAATCGGGAATTTCTCATTAATAAACTGCTTCTTTGCGGCTTCTCTTTTTGCTTTTCCTTCTCTTTTGCCATGAGACCAAGTTTCACAGTAGTAATTCGTCAATGCTCTGTCAACTGCATGCAGCTGCCAAGACCTCAACTGCATTCGACGTGCGCGTTATTGTACCACATCCATGTTGGAGAAACAATCTATACAGCACTACTCAGAGACGACGACGACAATGATGGAGCAACAGAAGAGCAACAGAGCAGATGGAACTTGGGGAAGGTCAACAGGGAAGAATGAAAAATACTCCGATCCACGACCTTTTCATATGCGGTTCGGAAATTGACACATTTGGGTGGCGGACACCGCAAAATTGTGTACAGACACAGCAAGATGGCGTACATAAACCGTAGACAGCGTGAGGCGGCGTGACATACCGTGAAATAGCGTGAATAAGCGTAATATGGCGTCAAATGGTGTACAGGAACCGTACATGAAGTACAGAGACCGTAGGCAGCGTGACTTAGCGTGACTAAGCGCAGCCAGTAGCTACGGATCCCCTACGCTGACCGTCTCACGGTGCAACACCCAAAATATTTTGCGCTGTGCGTAGGGTAGCGTAGGCTATTGTATAACAGCGTAGAATAGCGTATGGACAGCGTGTGCAAGTGTAGGGGCTCCGCCTTGGAGAGGGGTGCAGGGTGAGCCATTTCTGGTCTACGCTCCGTCGCGCACGCCCACGATACCTACAGTGTATGTACGATGTCCACGGTGTATGTGCAAAATCTCGCGGTGTCTCTGCGCTGATTCACGGATGATTGGCCTCCCGCGGACAGCCACGCTCGGCCACGAATTTTTGAACAAGAAGTTGATTCGCGGCAGCCGACGGATGAGCGCGGTTGCCGCGAAAAGTGACGCGGTGACCGCCTGGAAATGTACGATCACGGACGCTTACCGACGCTTACCGGCGCTTACGGGCGCTGATTCCCGGTGCGGGGCTTTTGCTCCTTCCGCGTGTAACCGTGTCAAACCGTACCCCAGTGTGACTGGGCCTTTGCACTGTAGGCCTACGATGTTGTAGCCTATTGAGTTAGCCTAGCCGTAGGCCTACAACAGACGTGCTTAGCGCTAAGCACAGTGTACGCATGTGCATTGATGCATAGCCTATGATTGCCTATAGACTAAAGGACGTCTGTACTGGCGATGTAATTCAATCTGCGGGCTTCAAACGTATTTGAAGCCCGCTGTCATTCAATCTGCGGGCTTCAAACGTATTTGCAGCCTACTTTTTACAATTAAAGCCCAGACTAAACGGTGTTATCAGGTTATAGGACCACAACGCCCCATTATGTGATAATAATAGTAAACCAAGAAGATTCACAGATAATATCCCAGACAATGTTGGCCCAACGTCGAAGACGGGCCGACGTTGTATAAATGTTATCCAACTCTTTTGTGTTTGTTGTGATGTATGCATTCTGTGACCAGAGCAGTCTCTCCCTGTCGGCACGAGACACGGGTATGGTGGGATGGGGAGCCCCTCGCGCCGAGAGTACCTGTAAGTGACCGTCGGCGCCTCTAGTGTGGGGTCACAATGGCTGACGAGGGAATCTGCCCGATCTCACCATTTAAACTCAAACTTCCTTCCCCGTCGAGTCGACGGTTCCAAACAAATCATAAAACTTTTTCTCCACTTGTCATGTTTATTCGTTTGACATTTGGCAACAACAAAGCACAACCTCCGCGCACGGCACGTCCTATCTGACTTAGCGAGAGCGAACTACGGCACGTCCGTAGTCGCCGATTGTAACGCCTGAAGTGCGGGGAAAATACCAAAGCCGCACAGTTTGCAATTGTGTGCACCCGTCACCAAGGTACGGAAACGAGGCAGTCGTCCACAACCTCCCGCGTCCGAGAAGCCGGGGATAACTGCCACCTTAACTGAACGAAGTCAGGATCCTACATTACCCCCGGGTGAGTGATAACGTAGGACCCAACTGACGTGTAGGAGACTGCTTCGTGCAAGTAGCGGGGTTGTAAAAATATGTAACCTCTTATAACTAAGCATAGTTTAAAAAATATAGCGAGTGTTATCCAACTCTTTTGTGTTTGTTGTGATGTATGCATTCTGTGACCAGAGCAGTCTCTCCCTGTCGGCACGAGACACGGGTATGGTGGGATGGGGAGCCCCTCGCGCCTAGAGTACCTGTAAGTGACCGTCGGCGCATCCAGTGTGGGGTCACAATGGCTGACGAGGGAATCTGCCCGATCTCACCATTTAAACTCAAACTTCCTTCCCCGTCGAGTCGACGGTTCCAAACAAATCATAAAACTTTTTCTCCACTTGTCATGTTTATTCGTTTGACATTTGGCAACAACAAAGCACAACCTCCGCGCACGGCACGTCCTATCTGACTTAGCGAGAGCGAACTACGGCACGTCCGTAGTCGCCGAGTGTAACGCCTCAAGTGCGGGGAAAATACCAAAGCCGCACAGTTTGCAATTGTGTGCACCCGTCACCAAGGTACGGAAACGAGGCAGTCGTCCACAACCTCCCGCGTCCGAGAAGCCGGGGATAACTGCCACCTTAACTGAACGAAGTCAGGATCCTACATTACCCCCGGGTGAGTGATAACGTAGGACCCAACTGACGTGTAGGAGACTGCTTCGTGCAAGTAGCGGGGTTGTAAAAATATGTAACCTCTTATAACTAAGCATAGTTTAAAAAATATAGCGAGTGTGGTTACAGCGTGGGTGGTTGAAATCGCAGCATTATACATGAATTGTCCCATCCTCTTAACACCAACTGTCCTTTATGTATGTATTCATTTGCTGCAAGCTGCGATCAACCCATTCATTTAATTAACATACATTTCTATTCGTATTTTAGCAATGAACTTGCTAAAAAAAAAAATGTCTTTACATTTATATATCTGTACACAATGCTGCCAGGCCTGGGATATTCATTTACAATTTAAAAACATTGTTAATACGATGTATGCGGTTGGGCCCGCCATAGATGTCGTTAGGCGCAACTATGGCGTGAACCATCTGCACGAACCGGGCAGGAGTCTGGATTATTCGTCCGACTCTAGTTTTTCGCGATGTTTGGTCGGTCGAAATTTTTTCGCGATTAGCGATATTCGCATGGTTGCTTTTGGTCGAGTCGATTACGGCGTCAGCAGCACTCGGGGTTTTACCCCGTAGATGTAAAGGTATGCGGGAATACGTTCGTAAACCACCGCCGTTCCTGTTAGCGCGGGACACGGCGGGGGCTCGCGAATTCGGCGCTACATAAGTATTGTCTCTGTTAGACAAGTTGACTTTAACATCTATTTGCTTTGGGACTGTGGCCGATTTTTGACTGCTTCTGACTGCCGTCGACTTTTTTGTTTTAACTCTCGTCCCGTTGGACGTCGGAGTGTCCGCACTACCAGTTCTAGGTGGACCCTGTGGATTCCTACTAGATGTCCTGGTAGCCGTCGATCTCCGTGGTTTGCTTGGCGTTTTACGCTGTATTGTCGTACCTGTCGTAGGCTCGCACTCAAGATGTGCGGGTTTAACGCGATCTAAAGAGACCGTCTCAACCTTGCCTTTAACTAGGATTTTCATCACTCTGCCACTCCTCGCGACGACCTTATATGGTCCGTCGTAAGGGGCGGTCAGAGGCGGCGCAATTGCGATTCGGCGCAAGAATACATGAGTACATGTAGCTATTTCCTTGAATTGGAAAATGTTGTGTTGTTGTGTGTCACGTGGCGGATAGTGATAGTCCACGGGTTCGGTGACTCGTGCGCCATAATGGCGGCTTTCAATTGACGGTGGAAACGTTCGATCATGCCATTCGACTGAGGGTGATAACTCGTGGTACGATTCCGAATAATCCCGAATTGATTACACAAACTATCCCACAATTTGGACTCGAATTGAGCGCCCCTATCAGTGGTGATAGTGGCAGGGGTACCATAACATGCTATCCACCCGCTGAAGAAGGCATCCGCGACCGTTTCAGCTCTAATATCTACCATAGGTATAGCTTCGGGCCAACGTGTAAAACGGTCGACGCAAGTCAGCAGATATCTAAAGCCATCAGCATAAGGTAAGGGTCCGACTATGTCTACGTGGACATGATCGAATCGCTCGGTAGGTTCAGTGAACTTTCCGAAAACTGGGGTGCTATGACGTGAAACTTTAGCAGTCTGGCAACCCTTACAGGTACGACACCATCTAGCAATATCTATATTCATGCCGTGCCATACAAATCGGGTATTAACTCATAGCAGTCTGTCCGTTTTGACATCGGACGTCTGTGTGGTCTGGCCATTTTTGTGATTTTGGGACATAATGTCTTACTTTTAATATAAATTTAGAATTAAGGCATATGTATTTCCCATACACCATAGGAACACACATACAATATATATCCAGAATACACTTCATTTAAACGGCCAATGTGATGTTGCCATGGCAACCGACAGCCATTTGAAAATGCTAATTAGGTAGTCAAATTTTCGGAAATTTTGTTTAAAAATGGTATTTTTGTAATTCACGGAGATTCAGAAGTACAACATTACATCAATTCACATAAAATATATTAAAATACATCACAAATAGTTTGAAGAAGCATTCAATAGGTCTTTATAAACAAAATAATAGGGTGAATAAGTTATTACCATGGGATTTAGCAATCTTTCTAAAAAAAATTGAGATGCCTACTGGATTTCAAATCTTGAGATGCACCAAGTTTGACATTCCCAACTCATCTGGGAAATAACAAAAGCCTCGTATTTATCTGAGCCTGGAGCTCGATTTTTATTTCGGAAACAGTTGTGATGCAAATAAGTCAACTCTTTATGTTCCAGGCTACCCATACTTGGTTCATAGTTGCGCAAGTGATGTCATTTGGTGAATGGCTAAGCATTATTGCTAGGTCCGAGCTGGGCTCGGACCTAGACTGCAGCGTCATAAATGCCAGGTCCGAGCTGGGCTCGGACCTAGACTGCTATGAGTTAATCAAAGGTTCGGTAGCTCTATGCGATGGATGGCCTAAACCGTGCAAGTTTGAAAAAACTTTTCGGCGAAATTTCACGGTAAGGTACGGCCGGTTGTGTCCCGTGGACACATCACTCCAGATCAATTGATTATCGAACGATTTTAATAGTTTGAACTTCATAGTGGATGTAGTCGAGTGTCTCAAACGCGTGAATTCCACGTCATTAGCTTGGTCGAGACTTAACTCTTTATAGTCTATCGCTGGTCCATCATGGTCGTGACAGCGCATCAGCGACGAAATTTGTCTCTCCTTTTACATATCTAATATCGGTGGTGAATTCAGCGATGAAAGCTAAATGACGTGTTTGTCGTAGGGACGCGCGCTCAGTCACGGATGACATTACAAATGTCAAAGGTTTGTGATCTGTATTAACGAAGAAATTTCGTCCTTCTAAATTGTGTCTGAAATGTTTAATTGTAGCGTATACTGCCAAAAGCTCACGATCGAACGCGCTGTAGCGTGTCTCTGCTGGGTTCAGCTTCTTGCTGAAAAACGAAAGCGGCTGCCACATACCGTTTGAAAATTGCTGCAAAACGCCACCGACGGCAACATCACTAGCGTCGCACGTGATGTTAATCTGGGCCGTAGAATCTGGGTGAAGCGTAGCGTTTGCCAATATCTGTTTTGACTCAGAAAATGCTGACTCTGCATTTTTATTCCACTTCAAATCGAAATTTGACTTCGGTGACAGTCTGGTATGTCCTTCGTTGGCAGCTGTCAGTAGATTATTGAGTGGTGTCAACTTCGCGGCGCAATGCGGTATGAAACGGTGGTAGTAATTTACCATTCCCAGATATCTACGCAATGCTCTTTGCTTTTCGGGTTTAACGAAATTAACAATCGCGTCAACGGCGCTGGGTAACGGCAAAATTCCTTCGGCGCAAACGTGGTGACCTAGAAAACTTAACTCAGTTGTACCGAACTGACACTTTTCAGGACCAATGGTAATTCCGTATTCAGATTGTCGAGCAAAAATAATTCGTAGATGTTTCTTATGCGTTTTATGATCTGGGCTGGTTACCAGTAGGTCATCCAAATAAACAAAAACGAAATCAAGTCCGCGTGTAACGTGGTCTATAAAGCGCTGAAACGTTTGACCGGAATTTCTTAGACCAAACGGTGTTCTAGTGAAATTAAACAAGCCAAAAGGTGTAGTAACGGCAGTCTTGTGTACGTCGGACGGTTCCACCGGAATTTGGTAATAAGCCCTAACCAAGTCGATCTTTGAAAAAAATTTCGATCCGGCTAAACGCTGCGTGAAATCTTGTATATGAGGAATCGGATAACGGTCGGGTACGGTCTGTGCATTCAAACTACGGTAGTCCCCGCATGGTCTCCAATCGCCGTTTTTCTTTGGCACCATGTGAAGCGCTGAGGACCACTCACTGTCGCTGGGTTCAATGACCCCTAGTTTTATCATCTCATCAAACTCGCGTTTTGCGGTAACCAGCTTATCGGGTGCTAAACGTCGTGGTCGTGCAAACACCGGGTGTCCTTTAGTCACTATCTTGTGTGTTATACCGTGTTTAACGGTCTCACCCTTTGTCATAGGGCGTGTCAGTTCCGGGAACTGGCCGAGGAGTTTTGTGTACTCATTCCGAACGGTGTCAACTCTGTTCAATGACAGAGGTTTAATCGATGACAGTGAAGCGACAATAGCTAGACATGTACGCATGTCCCGGAGGCATCTGCTTCTCAAGTCTACGAGCAAATTATAGTGGATTAAAAAATCAGCCCCGATTATGGGTTGCTGCACATCTGCCACTATGAACGTCCACGGATATTCGCGCTTTAAGCCGACATCGACGACGCGTTTACAGGTGCCGTAAGTATGTATAGTACTGTTATTAGCTGCCACCAGGGGGAGACTGTCAGCGTCCGAAATCCCGTTAGCGCAAGATTTCGGCAGAACACTGACAGCTGCGCCCGTGTCGATTAAATATCTGCATTTATGTCCTTTATCTGCGACATATAATAACTTAGAGTGAGATAACTTTGAAGAACTAGCGTCCGCGGAGTCATGTCACGTCATAGTTATACCGCCAGATGCAAGAGTCGCTACCTTGCTCTGGCTTAGCAGTTTAAAGAAAAAGCGCAAGGGCTCCTGCACGTGCGTGCCTTATCACCGAAAGTCTGGTGAAAATAGCAGACAGGTGCATTAGCCGAATCTAATGTCTTAGCGGCGTCATTTCTCTGTGGGTTCGGCGGCGGGACGAAAGGTCGAGCAAGTGGTTGCAAATTCGTCGGCGGGGCGAAAGGTTGAGCATTATCCTTTTCATTTCTATACTGACTAGGTTGGTTGCTAGCAAAACCTGAGGCCTGAACATTAGGAGCAAATGCAGGCGCATGAGCATAGTTATTTGCTCGTCCACGTCCTTTATTTCTTTTCCTCTCTGATGTAGTCACGGTTTCTAGTTTCTTAATTCGCCTAGACAAATCCTCCAACAAACCAACTAGTTTGGTGGTTTATTCTACCTTAATCTCTGCGACCCCCGGCTTACTCTCTTCGACGTCCTCTTCGGCTGCCAGTGCCCTGTCGGCCAAAACGGCCAAACTTTCGAGGGTGGCACTGTCAGGGTTGAGTCGCCAAATGGGCTCTGATGGAAGCGGGCATCTGGCGTATGAATGCTTGACGAATTACTGCTTTCCCCACCACAGCTTTGGTGCCGAAACCTGCAGTCTTCTGCAGACGCCGCAGGAAACGCGAGGGAATGTCATTACCAATCCTTTCACCAGAGATAACTTTGTTAACCCTTTCGGGTGTGGTCAAACCTCTTCTCTCTATCAAGATCGCTTTCAGGCTTTCGTATTTATTGGACCTGAAGTAGCACGTCCCTCACATCCGATGCGACCTCGCCCGAATGTGCAGCGCAGGTTAAGCTGTACCTCTCATCATCATCGTTGATCTGGGAAGAGCAAACTGAGTCTCAATTTGGTTGAACCAGAGTTCAACATCCGAAGCGTAGAAAGTGGCGATTCTGAACTTTGGTAAGTTCGTAGCACGTCTCTGCGACTGTCTTCCGAGCGGTGAAGAACTCCTTGAGGAGTCGCTCCTAGAGTGAGAAGTCATACGTTTAGCTCGGGCAATTCGAGCGAAATCAGCTTTGAGGCTTTGATATTCTTCATCTGCCTCTCGGAATCGAACCTCATTGTCCTCACTGTCTTGACGATAATCATCTTTAGGTCTAGCACCCGAACCTTCTAGGGGCGTTGACATGAAGCCTTCACTGTCGTACTGCTTCGACATTATGAAGTAGTGTTTTTAAATTATATAACTAGTGAAGCATTTGAGATAGCTGGCCTATTGGCTCTATGTCTATCTCAAATGTGTTTAAAATGGCATGTCGTATTAACACATGCCAACTATTTTGACGCGCCGTGCGCAGATAGGTTGTGCGTTGCCGTGTAAATCAGATGAAAAATGTCTGTAATATGCTGAATCTTAGGATTGTAGACTGTAGAAAATGTTCATGCTATGTTGCATGTTGCGAGAAACAGGGGTTGCAGATTAGTTGAAAATGCGTCGCTGAGGTTTCACCTAAATGCTGTGCACTAATTCACAAAGGTATATATTGTTTGAAGTGAAAACTGAAGGTCTATATTTGACATAAAACGTTTTCACTTATTCACACACAAGCAAAATGGTACAGTGAAAACCGTAGGTCGAAATGGTACATAAAAAATAATATGCCAGATACAATTATGACATGCTATGCTAAGCTAGGATGATAGTATTTTGTAAATCGACCTGGGTGAAAAAAAAAATTTCACGCAAGTCGAAAAACACATTCAAATATTTGCAATGTTTCGCAATAGCGCAACTGTCAAATCGAATATTTCTGTATTTATGAAAAATTTAAACTTCAGAAATAAACTATCGTGAGAAAATTTCGTTCTCAAACTGATAGACTAAATGTGACTGCGAAGAAAAACAGTTACATTTATGATTTTAGAATAATATTTAAAACGTGACTGACAGTAGTCTATGCTGATTAATGATATAGTATATCATTTCGCTGAAAAATGATGTCTGTGATGAACATTCCACGTTTTTTTTTATAATGGTACGTTCATCACCGAGTCATTCTCATAAACGTCCGAATCAATCGCTCGCATCGATTCATTGATTGACGTATAAACCGACTGTCTTCGTAGCGGTTGCGTTTATGTCGTCTGGTGTGGTTGTTTGCATGATGTATTGTCGGTGCTTCCAGCCTGTGCGGCAGGCAGCATGTGGCTTACAGTCTGTGACGGCATGCTTGGAACGGTGTGTACATAGTATATGGTCAGCATCCCCGTCTCGCCTCACATTAGCATATTCATTACCTACTGCGTTCCCAAATAAGGCGCTAAATAGGCTAGAACGATTACAAACACCGAAGGGCGTTTCAAAGTGAACAAAAATCTCACACAATTAGTGGTACAATTTTTTTCGAAACAACTTATTTATATTTCAACTCCTTCAATCGTTTTGAAAAAGAAAATTTATAAACAATTTAAAAAAATTATTACAACCAGTCCGTGTAAAATTTTGAACACGTGAGAAATGATCTCCACCAAATCAAAATGGCGGCCTAATTTATGCTAATGTGATGTGGCGACACAGGTTCACTGTCCAGATGCATGCCGGTTAAGGCAGAACACGTGGGTGCCCACGGCGGGCGATCAGCTAAGTAAGGGACACCAGCGTCCAAAATGGCGCACACCTACCAAATACATGTACAATGTTCAGCATTCTCTGAAATAACATATGATAATAGTACAAAATATTGACCTACGGTCCTGGGAATATTTTAAACAGACCAAATAAGACCGTTTATTGACATTCATTTAGGGAAACAATTTATTTTGGCCCTAAACCTATTAAAGGTTACCTGAGTCGAAGCGATATTTATAATTTCTGTCGATTTTGCTGAAAAAATCGGAAAAATGACGAGACTTCGTCTATGGACTTTAAAATCGAGTCACCTAATTATGGTAATCAACGATAAAAATTGAGTTACCGAAAATACCCACTTCCTACTCGCCTACAGTGGCATTAATAGGATGAAGGCATTAAACAAACTCTTACATTTAACAAATGATAGACTAAGTCTATGAGAATAATTTTCTAGATTCTTCTAGAGAAACCGACAAGGTCGCCATCTTGAAAAGGCGCCAAACACGTGGGATTTCGTCCAAAATTTAGAAATTTACGCTGTTTTCGACGTAAAGAAACGTGCTTCTCCTCTGATAACTCTTTCTGGCTAATTTAAACTGGCATATAAATAATGACCCACAGTTTTCACGTACCTGATGAAAAAAATGTTATTGATTTTTTTAAAAAAATCCCTTAAAATTAATCAAAACTATCCTTGAAAACAGTGGTTTTCAACTGGCGTCTAGGTGAAAACACTGTTGCGTAGACGATCAGTCGTCAGGGGTCACCAGTATGGTGGGATGGGGAGCCCCTCGCGCCGAGAGTACCTGTAAGTGACCGTCGGAGCCTCTAGTGTGGGGTCACAATGGCCGACGAGGGAATCTGCCCGATCTCACCATTTAAACTCAAACTTCCTTCCCCGTCGAGTCGACGGTTTCAAACAAATCATAAAACTTTTTCTCCACTTGTCAAGTTTATTCGTTTGACATTTGGCAACAACAAAGCACAACCTCCGCGCACGGCACGTCCTATCTGACTTAGCGAGAGCGAACTACGGCACGTCCGTAGTCGCCGAGTGTAACGCCTGAAGTGCTGGAAAAATACCAAAGCCGCACAGTTTGCAATTGTGTGCACCCGTCACCAAGGTATGGGAACGAGGCGGTCGTCCACAACCTCCCGCGTCCGAGAAGCCGGGGATAACTGCCACCTTAACTGAACGAAGTCAGGATCCTACACGGGCTCGTGGGTGTGGCGCTGGTAACAGCATCTGATGTATGGTAGATCTACCTAATTGCTGATCTATTTTTTTTATAGATTATACGCTGTGGCCGTTCTGGATAGACACACATGTTGATCCACCATTTACCAAAGATAAGTAAGTTGTTATTCTTGCTTGATATTCGTGTTACTACAGTGTTTCGTATCTGATAAGAAAACATGTTTGAAATAGTAGTAGTAACAATTTTCAATCCGTGATCAGTGGCAACGACAGTTCGTTTGGGACTTGTTTCTTCTGCTGTATGATTTAAATACTGGCAGATAATAACCTGATAACAAACAATGGTAATCTAGTAATATATATTTATCATAATGAAGATCTCGGCAGGGTATTAAACTATTTCGACAGCTCGGTGCGCTGAGGATTTAAAGACTTCTTCAAGCAGTCGGAAATGTCGACTCAATATTATTTTGATATCACAATACATTATAGCGCTACATGTTCACAACTTCAAGTGGGTGATAATTACTCACTTTTGTTTAACCCTAGACCAAACATTTGGTATTGATAATTAAATTAGACGGCAAATTAGACGGATTAAAAACGACTATATTTGTGCTTAGCGGTGTAATTAAAAAGGTTAAAAACATAATGGTCTCAGGTGCTGATCCAGAGGGGGGGGGGCGCACGCTCACCCTTTTTGGGCCAAATTCTTTAAAAAGTCCCCTAAATTGACCTAAATTTGTCAAAACAGCTTGTGTAGGCGAGCCCCCGAACCCCCTGCGCTCCCTCCTTTTTCAAATCCTGGATCCACCCCTGGGTCTCGTGTTTGCCGGACGACTTTTTTGACATTTTTGATAGAGCTTTATAGACAACGGCTTTTATACATTCAAACGTGCTGAATCCGAGTCCGCTGTATGTATATACAAAACTGGGTTTTCACTGTTACGCCTTGAGATTAAAAAAAATACACTGATCACTCGCACAAAAAATCTTATTTTAGTGATACTATTATTATATTTGGGTTATTCCCAAATATATTGATTTTACAACGGAACTTTAAACTTATTATTCTTGGTACGTTTTTGTAAGACGCTATTTCTGCCTGAGTTTTTATCTAATCGACTTGAAATTTGACACAACATTCCCAGAGTAGTCAGGTATACTGCTATGACTTTTTCAAGACATCCATCGTGTTTTTCTGGATCAATCCAGGATATTTTGGTTCACTATACTCTTGAATGGCAAAAGGCGGTTTCTGCTTACTTGTAAAGTGAGCAGATACTGCACTATGCTGCTCTTCAAATGCAAAAGGCAGTATCTGTTTACTTGTGAAGTGAGCAGATACTGTTTTTTTGGCTTGCACGGCAGTTGGCCCATAATTGGGTCCAATGTTGGTTCAATAGTGGACATGTCGGGTGATTCTCCATTCATTGCCAGGAGGGTGAACAGGGTGCCCCTATATCCAGGGTGCCCCTATATTCTTTTTAAACGCAAAACGTTGAATCAATGTTGTTTTAATGTTGGGCTAGCGTCGCAGATAGTGATACAACATTAAATCAACAGAGAGACAAGTCAATGTGTGTATTATGACCCTGAATGCGATTCCATTTGACAAACAAATATATATCTATTTATAACTGCAAAAGCTCAGTGGGGACTTCTGAAATTTGCAGCCTGAAGTCCGAAGTCTAAAATATTACAGTTCAGAATGGCTGCCAAAAAACTCAAACGCGAAATTCCAATCAATCTGTTATAATAAAAATAACCCAGCCAAATTCAAAATGGCCACCACAAAAACTCATAAAACCTAGCCCAAATATTAATATATTTGGGCTATGCCCAAATATATTGGTTTTTCTTTGGATCTTTAATCTTATTATTCTGTGCAGGTTTTTTGCGACGCTATTTCTCCCAGAGTTTTTATCCAATCAACATGAAATTTGGACACGATATTCCCAGAGTAGTCAGGTATACTGCTATGACTTTTTCTAAGTCGTCCAACATGTTCTTCCGGATTTATTCTGCCTTTTGGCTTGCACGGCAGTAGGCCTATAATTGGGTCCAATGTTAGTTCAATAGTGGACATGTTGGGTGATTCTCCATTCATTGCCAGGAGGGTGAACAGGGTGCCCCTGCTTATGTCCAGACCTATGTCCAGACCTACTCCACCCTTTAGTCTCCAGATTTAATAATAAAAATACATTTATTCAATCTTTCAATTCCGGGTCAGCGTCGCAGCCATGGCCCAGTATTAAAGCTGACGTCTCCACTTTAAATCGATGGTGCACTGTACGTACAGTACGTACAGGATCATGGCTGTTCAATCTCTATATACCCTCCCCGTAAACCGGAAATGCATATCAGAAACTGATTGACAGCTCAGAGGTCCACATCTCCCTCCATATTTGCCCCGATTATCGTCAGCTATGGTCTCAGACACCGACTTGGATGAAAATGTGAGTATTATCATTATTGTCAATATTCCGCGGCACAATATGGTCATTGCATACTAAGAATAATTTCACAGTTCCAGAATGATCAAAAACGCGTATTAGTCCTGGCGCTGGGGTGTCGTTCGTGTCCATGTCTCTTTCAGAGCAAAACTTTATATTTTCTCTTTCTATATGTCAAGACCACCAGGAAAAGTCAGGGTGACAAGCTCGGACCAAGTACGTTTTTCTACAGAGGCCGATTCACCATAGCTCTATCAAATGCGATTTAACCTTTTTTTAGAGTGATATGAGAATGTGTCATATAATACACCCTGTGATTGGTAAGGGTTTTTTGTCAAACAATTATTTAAATAAACCAGACATTTGGACCAATGGCCAGCACTTCCCAACACAAGTACACATGGTGACATGGGTTGGGGTTGGCCTTCATAGGGGAGCTAGCCCAAGGTCATGGTGAGGTCATCTCAAGGTCACAGCAAGGTCAAATCAGCTGAAAACGTTGAAAATAGTTTTTTTTGTTGTTTTTGCTACAATTATGTTCAATTGAGATGTCTAGGTGTATTGAAACCTACCTAGGCCCCAACATGGACCTATGCCGGAACACCCGAGAGGTTACAGGGATGAAATAAGGGTTTGAGGGTTTTTACCCCGATCAAATCACCCTTGTGTTACCCCTGTCTGATATGGCAGAATTGGTACAAACATATTATAAAAAGATATATATTTGGACAAATAATCGGCTCTTATAACAAATCTGTCGGAAACCGACCTAAGTACACACGGTGACATGGCTTGGGGCTGGGCTTTATAGAGAAGTTACCCCAAGGTCATGGTAAGGTCATCTCAAGCTCACAGGAAGGTCAAATCGTCTAAAAACCGTTGACAATAGATTATTTTGGTGTTTTTTCTACAGTTATATTCACTTGAGTTGCCTATGATGAATTGGAAACTGACTCCAGTAAGGTGCTATACAATAATGGAATGGGAGCGACAAAAAAAATCGGTATTCAATTTAATTGCATAAATCCAAAATGGCCACGTCGGTAATCTTGAATTTTTAAATTTTGATTTACTAGTCCTAGAATCAAATGTAATATGTCATTTCTGACAAATTTGTACACCCTCATTTCATTGGAATAGGGAATTGAACGTTTCAAGGTCATGAAAAGATAAAAAACAAGATGACTGGCAATAACCACAGTGAAAATGTGTTAATGCCGTTGTGGGATATTTTATAACTACAATTTTAGATGTTTTTTTTATAAAATACGGCTATTTATCGCTTTTGTTTCAAAACTATGAGAAATGTCATTTATTTGTCACACATCCAAAATTGCATGTGGAACAGTTAAATGTTACTACTTGGACATATTTGGAATATTTCGGGTACCTTGGATCAATATTATCGACCAAAGTCAACCTTACCCTCAATTTTCCACGGTACGGTATTTATTCTCCTATGAAATCCATATTGAATGATATTCAAAGATAATCAAAAAATATTTGGGAGAAACTTGAATTAAAATTATCAACCAAAGTCACCCTTACTCTCAATCTCCCAGGGTACGGTTTATTCTCAATGAAATCCATATTGAAAGATATTCAAGAATAATCACAAAAGTATGTTTAAGTCAAATTGAACACAATCGTTACTGGTAACACAAATTTAATATAGCATAATCGTACACACACCGGTGAGATGAACTTCATCAAGTGATGAACGTTAATGAATGTTCATGAACATTCATGAACATTCATCAATGGTTTATCAACATGATCAAGCCAGTTCATGAACAGTCATGAATTTTTATGAACTTGGTAGAATCAATTCAGTTCATAGCTTGTTCATGAAAGTTCATGAGATAGTTTCATAAACTGATATTAATTATTATGAACATTATTAGTCTCATTATTTAGATCATGATTGTTCGCTAAATGTCATCAGTTTGATGAATTATTATGAGCTTGACTAGTCTTAATTTGGTTTATGGCTAGTTCATGAAAGTTCATGAGGGACTGTTTCATGGACTCTGATGAATTGTTATAAACTTGATTTGTCTCATTATTTGGTTCAGGCGGCGTTGTTCGTTAAAGTTCATAACTTTGATGAATTATTATGAACTTCATAAGTCTTAAAGGGACATGCCCAGGTCTAAAATCATCAAAAAATCGGTGATTTTATTTTGGCTTCTTAATATGACCATATGATTTAAACATGGCCATATATTAGAAATCAGGAATTTCGTCTTTATCTAGTGAGCATACAGTATATTGTTGTGTTATTATTCAACCAATTTGAGTTCAATTACTAATAACATTATATATTGCGACGACACTATTTGTACAAGTAGAGTGATCTTAACTAACCTAATTAGCAGTATTACTGCTGGCAACAGTCATATATTTACACATACATGTATGTATGTGCAACCTATACCAACCAAAACCAACCATAGCCAACCATAACCCATTTATACAACTACATTTCCACAGGAAATAGATGAAGTTTTCCTTCATTTGCAGAATTTTACACACTTCACCCTAGCCATTCTGCAAGAGCAGTTTATATTAGCACATTTACTACACGAACAATAGACTGACCAATGAGGATTTAGGGCTTTCCAAGATGTGGCCGGTATCAATTGACCATGGTGATGTTCAAAGCCAAACTCCTCTGGATCAAGTACTTCTGTGGTTTCAGGATTGAGGTGGATTTCTAAACAATGCATGGTCGTGTAGGCATTATAGAAGGCATGTTTTATATGGGGCAATAGTCCCCCACTGGTTGGCGGTATATTGTGTATTGAACTAGCTTTACTAAAGTGGAACATGTCAGCTCGAAGATCAGTGAAAGTTGTACATTTACTGCCTTTTTCAAAACATGTACCAAGTAATGCTCAGCCTTTTGAATAATGACCGGAGTGAGGGTCGGTGAAGTATAGAGATGTATTTGGTTTTGCTTTCAAACCCACTTTCTTGGTGCCAACTTCACTAGTTATGTCACAACCTGTAAGACTATGTAGTGCCGGTAATACAAGGTGTGTCATGTGGTGTATCTAGTATTGTCTTCTACTCTTGGTTCGTGAATATTGCACTACAGAAACATTTTCATGATAAAGCAGGGATACAATTAGTATTTACATCGGTATCATTCGAAATCACCACACACACATTATGTCCTGCTTCTAGGGCACGAATATCAGCTTCTTCAAATTCAGAATGAAGGTGGGTCTTAGCAGTTTCGTTCCCTTTGTGAACAATTGTACACTGCCTTGTTTCATCACTGGTTACCTGACTAACTACAATGGGATATGTACATGACTGTAAATCAGTGTTTCCAAATTTAGTTTGTTATTATTTGATGGCCAGAATGTTTCCATCTTTTTTGGCAAAGGCGTTCCTGGCTCAACTGAACTATACTCAATTGGTACCACTTCGCTGCGTCTCCTTCTCTCACAGACTTTCGTTGAAGGACATTCTGAATACATTTCAAAAACATAATCACATCTGCTGTATTGATGGTATACTGAACAAAGGGAGGCTAAAGCTAAAACAATATCTTGGAAATAGGAAAGACGGAGAGAAGTAGGAGAGACGGAAACTTTTCGTAGATTTGCCATGACATCAATGACGAATGAAGCGTTTACTTTATGTTTATAGCAATAATCTTCAGGGTTTAGGTACACTTCCAGCTCTTTCAGTTGATTACTTTTGTTTGGAGGAGTCATCATGCTATCTTCAGTAAAGATAAGAGGAGAAGGCGCAACGTCAAATCTTAGGAGATCTTCATTGGTGAGGCCACGATCACGTGCAATTTCAAATGTCTTCTCCACGCTATTTATTTCTTTCACCGATTTTTAAATTGTTTTCTATGGTTTGTTTTTGTTTGATATTATTGTTTTCAGATTGGTTCAATGAATAGTTTCATCAGACTGAATAGTCTCTTAATTACTTTTCTGAACAAATGTTTCCTCGCGAAATGCCAAGTATTTTTCCTTTCCTTTGACATGGGCATTTAGCGAGTCACTTTTTATATTCTCTGACATTATATCTTTAGTAACAAAATTTTGGAAGTGTCAAAGAGAGAGGAGAGCCCTGTTCTTCAATAAATGTCATCCAGTGGCGTATCCAGAAATAAATTAAGGGGGGTGCTCAGATTTTAAAGAAACCATTCAACAGCAGGGACCTATAGGGGGCATGCCTCCGCAAAATTTTGAAAAAATAAACATCAAATAGTGCGATTTCTTTAGTGGTATTTTTGCTGTAAAACGAAGATATGAAATACTGGCTGAAATGTCAGTTTTAACTTAGTGACAGATTAACCTAGCCTACTCTAGTCCAACTATATAAGCTAACACAACCACACAATGGAAAAAAACCGTAAACATAATCATTAGCTCATTTAATAGCGGGTGTGAATTACTAGGTATATTAAATGAGCTAGATAAAAATAAACAGCTGTCGATCCAATGTTGCGTTAATGTTTGGCCAGCGTAGCAGACGGTGGAGCAACAATAATATTAATCAAACGTTGGGTCACCCTCATTGTGATAATAATTATACAGCCTTGTTTGTGGAATGCCGAGTATGCAATTATGTACGGCCTAATTATGCAAGAATCATCTATTAAAAGTGATAACATGTCATTGAAAAAAGTTGTGGACCATTAAAATGCTTACAACGTTTACTAATGATCACTTAAAATTCCTGAGATATTTATTTTTATTTCACCCTTATTAATTTGCCACCCTCCCCTATGGCAGAATATTTTTAATGCAAATGTTATATTCCAGTTCATCATCAGTTAGGCCTTTATCAGATATTTGTGTTAGTATTGGCTGTAGTTCCACATTTTTAAAACAACTTTACTGCCAGTTTTCAATTCTTATTCTTGATTTCGTCTCTGGTAAAAAAAAACTATTGAGTCCCAGCTGTATCTGAATTATTTCGTGTCAGTGGCTATACTGGAGGTCTATATATTGCACTGAGAAAATACGAAAAATTGAAATAGGCCCTAAAACAATTACATTTTGGAAATTGAAAAAGCGACCCTGTTTTTTATCTATTTGTTCTCAAGACTGAGTCTCAGAGATGATATCTCTTGAGAAATAAATTCGCCATCACCCAGGTGAAGAATCATGGTAATTGAGGAATAATCTTTATTCCGTGGTCCTTATTATTTTATTTTATGCAACGCCAAGTGCTTGAGAGGTGAGCACGTTCAACTCTAAGCCGTTGTCCGTTTCAAGCGATCCCCATAGCCTACTGTGGATTGTGCTTGTGGTGTGTTATAATTATCATAGGGTGGGATAGTCTATGATAATTACCATCAATCTTAGCATATCTACTTTGAAACAACGTTGTTTCAAGGTATTCTATGATAATTATCATGAATCTTAGCATATTTATTCTCCATAACGTTGTTTCAAGTTTCGCTCAACGTTTCAAGTATTGGCCAAGACTAACTCAAAGTTGATATATTTTACTCTGTTTCTTTTGAAAAAAAAATGAGTGTTTGAAAAATATTTCTTTCTCACACTAATTAAGGGTAAAGAGGAGAAAGAAAACCACTCGCAACAAATTCCTATTTTTAGGTGCTCTGAATGGTCAAATTTTAAAGATTTGCATTGTAAAGATTTGCTTCTGTCGCCACATAGGGGCTATGTGGCTATCATTTATTTGACTTCCAGTTAGAAACATGCAAAAATGGTACATTATCATTATTATTAATTGGGTATTTTTTTGAACATGTTATTAACTTTAGTTGACGGGAACAGGTCGAGACGACCTGTACAATGCCTAGCAACCATATTAGTAAATTAAAATTATATAATAAAATAATATGACAGTATAATATAAAACCAACTGTTTACTGGCTGGTGTTGCCATACTTGTAAGGCAGCATCATATCCAGTGTTTAAAATAGCAATGCTTTTGTGTACATGCTATTTAAAAATGTACATACATAGTATAGATTATAAATTTTGCGATATGTACACATACAAAATAAAATAACCGACAATTGTCTGTCATATGTTTCCCGCACCAAAACCAGAGATAAAATAGCTACACTGTGCTCTACACAGTGTAGCAAAAAAGGACACTCTGGAAAGCGTAGAAACCTAATTAAAACCTCCAAATCTTTTAGTTGTTTATTATATAAAAGGACAGACAACTAGGGTATGTGTAAAGGGAAAATAGTAAAAACTAATGACACTCCTAATTTTAACATGGGCCTACATACATCTCTAAATAAAAGTAATATTATAAACCTAGAATGCATCTACTGACGTCAGCTCATATAGCCGTCGCGCAGCCGAAATATGCTGAGTAGTACCACATATGCAATATTAGACTGGAGGAAAAACAATCCCAAACTCAAGAAGTAAATCAGTTGATTAGAGATCTTTGAAATTCAGCGTAACGACCCACCTCGTCTAGAAACAGAGGCGACTGAAAAATCACTAAACCTGAAAATAAAACAGGAAAAAAACAAATAATAATTTTGAGGGGAACAGCCATCCATGCCATGTGGTAATACTCTAAGTCGGATCATGACTTGCCTGGCGAGCCCGGCCAATTTCATTTATGGCCGGGTATTGGCCAAGGTTCTTAGTCACGTGACCATCATGCCTGTGCTATTGAGGCCAGTGAATAATTTTCTGGGTCAAGTCATAGGAAATGCGTCAAAGGGGAAATACAATACTGTGAACAACTCTTCATCCGGGGAAGTGACCTTTCAAAAATTTCTAAAATCGGGGATTAACCTATTTTCATCTAAAAATAGCAACAAGTCACAAACATTCGCCACTGGGGCATACGAGAGGCTACATGAAGCTCGGCCACGCCGCGTAGTGTGGCTCTGGAAACCAGAGTAGATCATGACAAGCGTGATCATGTAGAGTGATGTCGGTCTGCTCCGAACAATATAAGAGACTGTCTCCGGCCCGAATTCGAGCCAGTCAGACAACACAATGCCACATTCGCAGATTATCGTTCATAGATCGATCACTTAAGGTGCCATTTGTGCTAGATGTATATATATATATTCAATACACTAGGATAAGTTAGGCGGGGCGGTTCGTCAGCTGCCAACACATGAGTATCGACAACGGAGCCCTCCGTCCTTAGTCATGCGTGACTGGTGATAGCACAAATAGCCGTCTCACAGCCGATTCAAATTGCACAGGTAGTTTGAGACACAAAATATTCCACTATATTCGACAATTTACACAAGCACAAGCCAGGCTCCAGGTACATCGATTATTCACATCAAATAAGTTTACCATGGTGAGATATAATTTATTCAGGTTCTTCTTAAACATCTACAAGCTACTAGCATCTCGGATAACAAAAGGTAAAGTGTTCCATAAGCGAGCAGTGCGATAAAAATAAGTACATTTGAACTGAACAGTCTTGCACAGAGGTAATTTGAATAGGACACCCTGTTTCGCCCAGTTCATTGTCTAATCTGAGTCTTTAATCTGTTAATGGCGCCAATGATGCATCCCAGACACCAGCCCTTTAAATGGGAAGGGGTATACATTTAGGTGTGGAAGGGGCTGGAACCAACATGTCGGACACTGGTGGATTAATTGTATATAAAATTATTGGTTGGAAAATTACCACTATGGAAATTAAGGGGGGTGCTCGAGCACCCTGAGCACCCCCTTGGATACGCCCCTGTCATCATTGCCTGGGCATAGTACTCATTGCGGGTTGTAACAGCTTGGGATGACACATGGTGGCTTACTGATTCATGTGTAGTTTTAATCATGCCAGAAGATTCACGATGAAGATTTTGGACTGCCATCACTTCGTGATAAATAAGATCCCATTGCGCTAGGTATTGTTTCTGCTTGGCATGTCCTAAAACACCATCACTGCATTTCGAAGAGATGTTAATACTCTGCTCAAGTTTCTGGTCACCTCCAGCAGCATTGAATCGGCCCGGTTTATCCTTGATGGGAAAGTTACCGCTTCAGAAACGCTCATACATGGTGCAGTTTCAGGCAGTCTATACATGTGTTCAAGGTAGATCATGGTAGATAGAGCACCAGCGGAGGTAATTTGAAGAGTCAAATGCAGCACACAGATAGACAGAACGCAACACAGCATCAAGATGAAGCCCCCATATACCATCACGGTCAGCTCTCAGCAGGTCATATACGTCCATCATACAAAGGAACTGGTTCCAGAATTGAACATTTTCATTTAGAGCATAGCGTATCTCAGCGAAGAGGTTGAGATCCGATATAAGTTTTCAAGACTCGGGTATTTCTCTAAAAGATATAAGACTCTCAGCAGAGTTTTTTGTTGCAACATTGTATGTGATATTTAGCTCTTTGAAATAAGATGCAGTGCCTTTCTCTGCAAAAAACTTATACAGCAGACGTCTGATTGATTCTGCAAGGAACTGTAAACCTTCAAGTGACCGCTTATAGTGACCACCATTTAATACTGAATTCTAAATAATGGATGGACCAAAGACTCCAGCCTGCAACCGAATCATGGCAGCCCCACACCCCCTCGGTATTTTCCGATGCACTTGTGAACTGTCTTCACTAAATGAGATGTTCCCATCATTGGGACTATATTGCAAAATTCGTCAGTACGCATCATTTGAATGTCCCTTACAATGCTGTACACTCCCTCATCACAGTACATAGGTTTTTATTTTTGTAGCAACTGTGACGAAAGTGCTACGAAATTTCTCAGGGTATACTGTGGTATATTCAGTAACTGGATATGGCAAAACAAGTAAAAGGTATAACCTCTTCTGTCCAAATTGCGTTACTTGCATTCCAAGGGTATGGCTTGTGACAGGGGATAGACATGTACTTGCTGTTGGGACACATCTAGTCGGGTCAGGGCCCAGATTTATCTTTAAGATGTGCTATGTCGATGTCTGTGGGTTTGTAAATATCTTCACATAGCTTACTTCATATGACGATGGAAGATCAGGACGTCGCGCAGATTTGAAAAATTCGGTGAGCACTTGACATTTTAATGTTTTCTTGAAAGATTGTGGTCCATGTATGACGTCAGAGCCAGATAACCTGGGTTTGAAAGTTGATGATGGGGGCTTGTCTTGAAACAACACAGTCACGGTATCATGCTCTGAGACATTGTGTGATCCCAATTGTTAATTGCGCCTGAGGTAAACTGACCAGGATCAAATTGTCTAGGAAGAAAAATTATTTCCTTGTTGTGCTGGGCTGTAAATGATGTAAGGTCATGTTGGTATTGTGACGGTCAAGCACTTGTCCAGTCAAGTTATTTAATCAAGATTGTGGCAGCCGAGCGGAAAGCTGTATAAAATGGACAGTGAAAAACCGCAAACTCTTGTTTACGAGTCTAGACGAGTTCTAAATCGTAATAGCAAATTTAACTTATGAATTCGACAGAAATTATCAGATGGATATCTAAATTAGGAAACCGAACAGACAAATGCGGAAAAAATTGTATCCGGTCGAGTAGGTGAAAAAAATAATGTTCCAGGAAAACAACAAACAATTGTACTTATATTTATACAGAAATATATCTGAATGATTTTATTTCCTCATTAGACTTCCCAGATAGACTATGTAATTATAAACAAGTGACAACTATAATCAAAAATGTGTATAATATGGCAGATACCAATTATGAGGATTTTTACATCAACATGAAATAGTGTAACATACTATGATAAATTCAACAGGGGTGATACCACTATTCTTATCTTTGGACACACTTTGTGTGGCCTAACAAAGTCCCAAAACTAGCTGCACTAGTCCTATGAGACTAGGTCAAACAAAGGGGCTCAGGTGCTAACCTGAGCAAAAATATTGAATAATAAACTTAATAACTTCCCTGGAGTACTGTGCCCTTGGCACCAATTTAATGCTAGCCTGGTACTTAGCACTCTAACCCCACCAGTACAATGCCCATTGCTCTAATCTCCCTATTAGCCAATGGCGCGCTTGTCCCTGATGTGTAAAGCTGCTGAAGCTACCACCTAGACACTCAAACCTCCAAGGACTACAGGTCTGTCATAAAAAAATACTCTCTCCACATAATAGGACTAACTTACAGTTAGTTATGAAGTAAAAACAAAATCAAAGAGCTTGAATAAGAAAATAACTGTGTGCTCCTGACTGAGTAGGATTGCCACAGTCAAAATTACTATCTGACTGCAATCATACTCACAGGATCATGAATATAGACATATAACTGAGGCACTAACCCATTGGCAATATCTGGACCTTCAAAATATTAACCGAGTTATTTCCCCAAAGTCTAATCACCAAAGTGACCCAGCTTAAAACAGTTCTATGATAAAGATACACTTATTGGGTACTACACACAGTATAACTCATTCAAAAATGACGGTAAAGCGAGATGTGAGCTGTACTCTAAAACATCTCAGCCAGTTTAAACTGTGCAACTTATAGTATGAACACATTCAAAAAAATAAGATTTTAGGCGTGATGTGAGCCGGAGCTCGAACAACACTTCAGCCTGTCAACCTGTAAAATGCCTAAAATGTAAACACTCAATAACGATAATTTAGGCGTGATGTGAGCCGGAGCTCGAACAATACCTCAGCCGGTCAACCTGTAAAATGCCTAAAAATGTAAACACTCAATAACGATAATTTAGGCGTGATGTGAGCCGGAGCTCGAACAATACTTCAGCCGGTCAACCTGTAAAATGCCTAAAAATGTAAACACTCAATACGATAATTTAGGCGTGATGTGAGCCGGAGCTCGAACAATACTTCAGTCGGTCAACCTGTAAAATGCCTAAAAATGTAAACACTCAATAACGATAATTTAGGCGTGATGTGAGCCGGAGCTCGAACAATACCTCAGCCGGGTTAACCTGTAAGTAAAAATATTGTGTGCACAGACACTTAAAAGAAAACTTATCAGGATTGACTATTGTAGTACTGTGCAGTCAACTTAAGGCTGGCAGCACAGGCTACAATCTATTGTAATTATGACAGGCCAGGCCCAGGATAGTGCGAGTTTTAGTCAAAAAAATACTCAGTTGAGCGAGATGCAGAGCTAGTCTCTAGCACCTCAGCTGCCTGAGTAGGCATGGTGTGAGTATACCTCAAACACCTCTGCCGGACCACTGAAAAAAAACTAGACAAAGCAGGGCTCAACTTTATACGGATCCCGAAGGGAGGGAGAGATCCTGACATGACGATTGACATGTGACTGTCGCGACGATCTGTCAAACCACCTCTAAAAAACAACTTGGCGACATAAACGGTGCAACAAAATAATAGCATACAATGAACACAAAAGTATAATACATGACCATTATCTTAGTAGTAAAATAAACTCTAACTAAAGAGTATTTCTAGACATAAGCCGAGGAGTTGAACAAATCTTGGTAAAAATAAAAGATGACCCCCACTTGGCATTTTGCCATATCCTGGTCAATTTGGAGGCCATCAGGATATGGCACTAATGCCAAAATCTACCCGATACATTCAATTAAAATACACAACAAAATATAAATCTAATTTTGATTATAAAACAACTAAAAAGAGGTTTAAAGGGTGAAATTTCCAATTTCAGTGAAGCGGAACGAATTTACGGCAATAGCCAAAAATCAGCTCGAGCCACTGTCAGAAATTGAGAGTGATTTCGTCACAAAAAATGATTTCGCTTAGTTAGTTCATCCCGCTATGATCTTAGCATGAATAGCAAACAAAAGAAGTGCAATAATTTAACACCGAAATTTATGGAAGGAAACAGGTAGACTACTACAAAAATACAAATCCCATGGTCGTCAAAGTATCTACGCAGCTCTGAATAGCTTAGAGCCAGGCCTTCATGGTTTACAATGATGGTTACAACCCAGCAAACACAAAATATTTGTATAACGTTTATACAATGTTGTGCCACCGTTGGGTCGACGTTGTATAAATGTTATACAAATGTTTTGTGTTTGCTGGGAATTTTACCTCCTCGCCCCAGATTATGGACAGACTCTGCATTCATAATGTGGTGAACATAGTACATTATTTGGAAGAGAGGTAGCGTTGAGTGGAGAGATTATCACTTCTGTCCCTGTGGTCATTAGCATTTTCATTATATTGGTCCCCATCTTCTTCAGTGGTGGAATTATCATTGGTCATTCTCACACTCTGTGCAGTGGTTTTCACTATGCGACGTATAGCGGTATCAGACCATATCGCACTCTAGCTGTAGTTTGAACTGAAATGTACGGCAGCTATGTCATGTGTGACCTCATCGTGTGAGAAAATACAAACGTTGTTCATTTTTCGTGTAATATCGGGAAATACAGCACATGTTCCACGATTCATGGAACGAGTGCTGTATTTTTTCATATCGCACTCAAATGAACACCGTTTGCATATCTTATTGATTCAGCTGCTTCCTGATATGTGTCAGTGTTGAAATTAAAAAAAAATATGCCAAAAAAATGAAGAATTGTGTCTGGGATTTTCATATTATTGCATGCAATTTTAAGATATTCGGCATCACAGAAACTGTTTTCGAGACCAAAGTTATAATTATCAAGAGCGGTTCTAATTTTACTAGCACACACTTGTATTGGATCGACATAGCGGATAGATTCAGCTAATGAGCTGGCTGCAATATTTGATATATTAAATACCATCATTTTTTTTATTTGGTATTGTAAAACAAATGTTACTAACAAAATGGTTGATCAAGAACATTTTTACATCTCTGTTGCGAGACTGACATTGATAGTCAACATTATTTAAGTCTTATGCAGCTCAGTTCATAACCCTTTTCATTTGTAAGTCTTTCTGCTCCAACTCAGGTACAACCTGATACCCATGATACCAGGTACGTTGTGTAGGAGTCAGCTTAGGGGTTGTGTCTTTACAGCGTGGGTCATATTCATACATATATTTAGTCATACATTCATTATGTTCATTGTGATAGTATATATCTGCTTTAAACACAGAGCATGGATCTTGCAGGTCACAAGTACGGTTAAAAACAATATCCTGAAAGAAATTGACTGCAGCAAGAAAAGATGAAGCACGACTAGACTCACATATTCGATACATAGTATACACTTGCTTATGAGATTTGTTGTCACAGATAATACACTGTTTATCTCGAAGTGCATTGCCAAATACATGCTAAAATACATGCTAAAATGGTAGGTTTATTATTTTATCATAAAAAACCGGATTTATTATATCGTTCTGTTCTCCACTAATTCACAATAGGCCCCTCAGCTATAGGCCTACTTATTGGGCCTACATTTTACCTTTCATTCGGGTTTCAGTGTTTGGGATAGACATGCATTTATATATTTCATCATTATCATATTTAATTTCTCTAGATGTCTTTTAAAATATAAAGAAACATAATTCCCAATAATAATAATAACGTAGCCCTGTTCACAAGTAAAAAATGGGGACTTTTTTCAGCATTTGACCTTCAAACGTGCGTAGGCCTATAACATTCCCACTGATATGGGATTAGTCAACATAGTGCTAGTCGAGAATGGCACATGCAATTACACTCTTTAAGACTATTATATCAACAATTAAACATTCAACATGGTCGTTGGTGAAAGCGGATCACTACACAGTGTGTTTCCTAGGTGTTATCATGGTTATATGACATTGAAAAGTAAAATAACAATCCTAATAAAGTCTGCAAAATCAGTTTAGTCTGAAATGGGGTATCTCATAGATTCTAAGCTTAACGATTTTGTAGCATGAAGGTTAATGTTGGCTGTTGGTGAAAACAGAGCATCTTCATGGTGGTTATTGCCAGCGATCTTCTTTTTCTCACCTCTGGATGACCTTGAAACGTAAAATTAACTATTCAAATGAAATCAGGATATTTAAATCAGTCAGAATTGAGGTATTACATAAGATTATAGAGCTGTTAGGTTGAAAGTTAAAAATTTAAGATGGCTGACGGCGGTCATTTTGGATTTATGCAAATAAACCACATACCGGATGTTGTTTTTTGTTGTTTCACTTCTATTATTGTATAGCACCTTACTGGGGTCTCGGTAGGTTAGTTCAAGCCACCAGAGACATCTCAAGTGAACATAATTGTAGCAAAAACAACAAAAATAAGCTATTTTCAACCGTTTTGGGCAGATTTAGCCTTCCCGTGACCTTGAGATGACCTTGCTATGACCTTGGGGGTAACTACGAAACCCAAACCCCAGCCATGTCACCATTTATACTTCAGTTGGGTTCCGACAAATTTATTAGAAGTGTCGATTATTTGTCGAAATGTCTATTTCTTTAATATTTTCGTACCATTTCTGCTATAGCCGATATGGGTGACATAAGGGTGATTTGATGGGGCCAAGAACCCTCCAGCCCTTATATTATCCCTGTAACCTCTTGAGATGTTTCGGGACATGTCCGTTTTGGGGCCTAGGTAGTTTTCAAAACATCCTAGACTTCTCAAGTGAACATAATTGTAGCAAAAACAACAAAAATAAGCTATTTTCAACGCCTTCAGCTGATTTGACCTTGCTGTGATCTTGAGATGACCTTACCATGACAATGGGGTAACCCCCTATGAAGCCCACCCCCAACCTATGTCACCATGTGTACTTGTGTTGGAAAGTGCTGGCCATTGGTCCAAATATCTGCATGTTTTTGACAAAACCCCTTGCAGCTCACAGGGTTTTATATGCCACATTCTCATATTACTCTAAAATAAGGGTTAAATCCCATTTGATAGACCTATGACAAAATGGCCTCTGCAGAAAAAACTTGGTCCGAGCTTGTCACCCTAACTTTTCCTAGTGGTCTTGACTTATAGAAAAAGAAAATATAAAGTTTTGCTCTAAAAGAGACATGGACACGAACGACCCCCCCAGCGCCCATACTATATTTAGAAATGGAAATTATGCAAATTAGGAGCCAAACGTGTCATTTCTTTGCAGTTTGTTTGTTTACTGCAAAATGGGATTCGTTCTCACTGTTCTGAATTTATCTTGACACCACCAGTAGACAGCATTATCATATTGCTAGTTCATTTTGATCTAATTTATATCTTCTAGGTATACATCAAAGTAGTAATGCAAAATTATTTTCTTGTTACAATTATTATATTTATCAACGTCTAATTACAATATCACATACATGTTTTACATTTATTTCAACAGAACGAATTAGATGAAGATGAGAGGGAGCTTTGAAAAATATTTGGTTCAGAAACTGACTCAGATAAAGACTCTGATCGAGTACAACGAAAGAACAGAAATAACGTATGCACTTATGTATTATTTATATGAAGGGTAACATAGTGTTATGTATACATGTATTGGAAAATAAATAATTCAATGTATTTGTAATTGTGTTATTTCCGTTATGATTTCAACACAAAATTATTAAGATCGCAATGGAGAGTATGAGTTGATACGTGGCAGGCAGTTATAGTGGAAGAGATACATTTACGTAGCTTGGTCGAGCATATACACGTTGTTGAGAGTGTGGGTCAGGTATTGTGAAAGAATCTGTAGAAAGTCATGATATACCCGTTGATGTGATATACACGTATGTATGCTCAGTGACCTTTCTGCTCACATAGTCTGAACTGGGCCAAGAGAACCTCCTGAGGTTGGTGAGATAAATGAGATGACACTGCCCTCCAGACACAGGATTCGAAATTCGAGCACTGGCGGTCTGAGGCCGAGCACGCTACCTCTCGGTTACGGAGGATCTACATCTTTACTATTGAGCGGAGAAGATACATTTTGTTTCTTTGAAACTTGAAAGCCAAAGTGAGTTTCGAACCCGCAATCTCCGACTTTCAAAGCAGGCAGCTTTAGCCACTGTACCAGGGACCCCACCCCCAGTGAGTATAATAGGAGAACATCAATTTACACTCTATTAGTGACAAACCTTACAAGTAAACTATTATTCCAAACATTTTCCACCTCCCAACCTAGCTAATACATATGTATTCATAATCATAATAATGTGGATATGAAAGCTATGAAATAAAAAATTAAGATATGTGTGGCCTAAGACAAACTACATATTTCAGAGTGGTCACAAAGCCAAGTGGGTCAGTATCACATATTGTGGTGGGAAGGTAGGATATGTATCATTTTATACTTGGAAACTACCATGTCGGGCTTGACCTATGGTCCCATGCAGCAGATGCTGAAATTTATGAAAAGTATTTTGTAAATCGTCAAAAAAATTATGAACAGAGGATGAAGGAAAAAATAAAATTTATTAAAAGCTATCCTGTGGGGATACCAGACTTGATAAACCAGGTTAGTATAGGATAGGCCTAAGCAACGTTAGGTTGTGTAGTGTTTGTCTAACAGAAGTTATTTATGTAGGTTTCTCTTGCCATTGATATCTTTATGATATAATTTTGTTTTACTTTAGATTATTTCACAATATCTGACCCACACTCTCCACAATGTGTATGCTCTATCAAGCTACGTAAATGTAGGTCTTCCACTATAACTTTCCTGCCGCGTATTGAATAACCCATACTCTGCATTGCGGTCTGGTATAGTGTCTTATTTGAGTTGAGATCATAACGAAAGTGACACAACAAATAAATTGAATTGTTTATTTTCCAATATCTGTATAAACAACACTATGTTACCCTTCATATGAATAACACATAAGTATATACGTTACTTTCCGGATCAAAGCTCCCCTTTCATCTTCATCTAATTCGTCAGTGTCATTGTCCTGTTGGAATAAAAGTAAAACATGTATGTGATATTGTAAATAGTCGATAAATATAATAATTTTAACAAGAATATAATTTTGTATTAATAGTTTGATGTATACCCAGCAGTAATAAATTATATCAAAATGAACTCGCAATGTGATAATTCTGTCTACTGGTGGTGTCAAGATAAATTCAGAACAGTGAGAACGAATCCCATTTTGCAGTAAACAAACAAACTGCAAAGAGATGACCCGTTTGGCTCCTAATTTGCATAATTTCCCTTTCTAAATACGCGTTTTTGATCATTCTGGAACTGTGAAATTATTCATAGTATGCAATGACCATATTGCGCCGCGGAATATTCACAATAATGATAATAATCACATTTTCATCCAAGTCGGTGTCTGAGTCCATAGTTGGCGATAATCGGGGCAAATATGGAGGGAGATGTGGACCTCTCAGCTGTCAATTATTTTCTGATATGAATTTCCGGTTTACGGGGAGGGTACTTAGAGATTGAACAGCCATGATCATGTACGTACTGTACATGTACAGTGCACCATCGATTTAAAAGTGGAGACGTCAGCTTTAAACCAATATTGTGTATTAGGTATGGACAGAAACCTTAAAATAACAGTTGCAATTCTATTCAAACACAAAACGTTCAATCAATTTTGTGTTAATGTTGGGCTAGCGCCGCGGATACTGATAGAACATTAAGTCAACACAAAAACAAGTCAATGTGTGTTCTGGGCACTCTGAATGCGATTCCATTTGACAAACAAATATATATATATTTAAAAGTCAAAAAGGTCCGTGGGGACTTCTGAAATTTGAAGTCCGAAGTCTAAAATTCCAGTTCAGAATGGCTGCCAAAAAACTCATACGCGAAATTCGAATCAATCTGTCATAATAAAAGTAACCCAACAAAATTCGAAATGGCGGCCACAAAAACTCATAAAGCCTAGCACAAATATCTTTGTTACTTGAAAAGTCACAATTCATGTCTAGTTGTTACTTGAAAAGTCACAATTCATGTCTAGTTATATTTGGGTTCTGCCCAAATATATTGGTTTCTCTTTGGATCTTATAATTCTGTGCAGGTTTTTTGCGACGATATTTCTCTCTGAGTTTTTATCCAATCAACATAAAATTTGGACACGATATTCCCAGAGTAGTCAGGTATACTGCTATGACTTTTCTAAGTCATCCATCATGTTCTTCCGGATTTATCTCGATCCTTATACTCTTGAAAGGCAAAAGGCAGTTTCTGCTTACTTGCAAAGTGAGCAGATACTACCTTTTGGCTTTGCACGGCAGTAGGCCTAGTAGGCCTATGCTAGGTACCGATGTTTGTACAACGTGTACGTGGAGGGTGATTCTCCATTCACGAGGGTGAACAGAGTACTATGTGCAGACTGACTCCACTCTTTAGTCTATAGATTTCATAATAAAAATACATTTGTCCAGTGTTTCAATTCCGGGCCAGCGTCGCAGACAGTGCCACAGTATCAAACCAATATTGTGTATTTGGTATGGACAGCTGAAACCTTTTAAATGCTACAATTAAAATAACAGTTGCAATTTTATTTAAACACAAAACGTTGAATCAATATTGTTTTAATGTTGGGCTAGCGCCGCGGATAGTGACACAACATTAGGTCAACAGAGAGACAAGTCAATGTGTGTACTGGGCACACTGAATGCGATTCCATTTGAAAAACAAATATAGGCCTATATCTATTTAAAAGGGCAAATGCTCAGTGGGGACTTCTGAGATTTGAAGTCTGAAGTCTAAAATTCCAGTTCAGAATGGCTGCCAAAAAACTAATACGCAAAATTCCAATCGATCTGTCATAATAAAAGTAACCCAACAAAATTTAAAATGTCAGCCACAAAAACTCATAAAACCAAGCCCAAATATTATTGTTACTTGAAAAGTCACAATTCATAAGTATTTTGATGAAATACTGTCAATTTCTCAGCAGAACGACATCCTTAGTGGGACTGCGCTCACAGATTTGTGTCAGAGACATGCGAATCAGTGGCTGTGTTAAAGCGGTAACAAATATATAAAGGGCTAGGCCAGAAAATCGATTAAGACATAAGAAAATAACATAATATACCATGAATGACGATGAGTTTTTTCATTAACAGAAAAGGAGATATTTATGACAGGAGGCATCGGAAGATCCTGTGTTATTCTGATGTACCATGTATACTGCAAGAGCTTCATAGCGAAGGTTATGTCATCGGTATAGCTTCAAGGTAGGCTACGGTCATTTAGAAGTCATTTAGAAATATAGCCACCGTTCTTAACTAGTTAGAACGATCTCGCCCTCCACTATGTTCCGGGTTAGAACGCAGCATGTATCTGAAACGTAAGATACTCACATCATCACAAATGGTTAAAATGACCTAAATATTTTTCGGGAGGTGTTTTAAAAATGCTCTCACTTGATAAATAACTGAAGGAATGTTTCAAAATCAGCTGAGTGGATGCATAAAAGGTCACTAAGTTATGTCAACCCAATTAAAATGTATTTCGAGGGAGTTAATAGGGGTTAAATCGATCGCGTGTCGCCGGCGACACGCTTCTTAACTAGCTTAATCATTACAATTTAGGTGTGTGTGTTATGTGTGTGTGTTATGTCTAAATATGTTACTGACATTTTTTAGAGTTGAAATAAGTTCAGCTAGCTGTACTGCATATAGATTATCGAACCCATTTAAATGTCTACATGATCCTGCCAGTAACCATGGTAACTTGGATTTTAATTATTGTCTGATTGTTTTTGTCAAAGAATTAGTCTCACTTAATTTAATTATATTTGACAATTATATCTAGTTTTCTTTTGATATAGTGTATACGTTTCATGTAATTTAAATGCGTGAAGTGAACATGCAACAAACGAGGGACGATTTATTTTGCAGAACAACAGAAACAGAAGAAGCGAAAGCTCTGGTGAAACTATTTGACTGGACCAAATACATAACATACAGTGAGATATACCCAACCCAGAAGACTGTACATTTTGGAAAGTTAGTGTACCTATTTCTTTGTGCTCGTTAAACAATGTTAGATACCGGTAACCAGTATATTATGATAAACCCTGTGTTTAGTTTTACCTAACAATATACAATCCACTGTAATTTATCTATCACCTGATGTAGACGGCATTTCTAGATTTGCATACTATGCCACTAGTGGGATCCAAGTAACGTCAATAGATTATGATTATCATTTAATAGACTAAGAAAACATATGACATATTCGTTAGTAATTACCAGTACTCAATATTTTAAAATTGCAGGTTCCATGAGAAATCCAAGATACCATACGATGATATGCTCTTCTTTGATGACGAGGGTAGGAATATTCGGGATGTATCCGAGCTAGGTGGGTAATTTGACTGAAACTTGCTTGAAATAATGCCCACTGGTAATTATTTCTCAGTGTGCAGTATGCAGTTCGAGTGTGAGTCTGGGAGATCTTGCCCAGGGAAGGTGTAATATCATAGTCTGTGGTTTACGCATTTGTAAGGTATCTGATTATCAGAGTCCATATATATCACAAAATATCTGTATCTGATAATCATCGTCTTTCAATCAAATTTAAATATATAACAAACACGTCACAAGCAGTTAGCTATACATCTTTTCGAATTATAAAAAACAACACTTTTATTCAACGTAAATTTATGACAGAATTATGAAAACACACTCGATGGGTTTTTTTCCAACAATAACTAGCAGTATCATTTCCTGCGATACAATTATGGAAAATATATATTTTTTATGAGAGAGTTGTTTTTCAGTCTCCTAATCATAGAATGTCATAGTGATCATCTAACATGTAATTTTGTGTTCTAAAGGTGTGACATGTGTGCTGGCGCCAGATGGAATGACCAAGGCGTTACTAAATGAGGGATTACAACAATTTACTGATAACAAGGCTAAACAAAACAGATGACGACCCCCTTTTATAGATGTTTGAGACTGCTCAGTAATAGTATATATGCACATTTACAGTTATCGATATATACAGTTATTTACTGATGTGAATAATAACATAGACAGCTGTTTACTGAGGTGTTAGGTCCATTATAGAGTTCTGTTGTATACTTGTCACTGACGTTATATAACACTTATTAATATTGTTATATATGTTTCATTATTGTCTGTGAATAATCTATGCATATTATGTTAGGCGTGTTATACTTGTCGATATTATTAAAGTCTGTTATTTTTACCGGTGCTTACATGTGTTAACCCCTAACCCTAAAGCGCTAAATTAATTTTGTATAAATAATGGAGGCCAAAGGGTTTATTTCAATTTGAAATCATCACAAATATCTTAGTTAGATCTTTCCGACTCATTTGAATACCTGTGTTATGGGTCTACGGCCAATAGAAATATTCCCACTCTTACAGGGCGGGGATCGACTTTAGTCGTCAGAATCTGCCGTCCACAGACGGCAGATTCTGACGACTAAAGTCGATCCTCGCACTGTGAGGATTTAAGTTATAACAAAATACTCACGTTATGTTATGGCTGGCAACCGCGATCAACAACTTAAGTGAGTAAGACATACTTACATGTGTACAATCTGAATCAAAACATAATCATTTATGTCAATGTAAGAAATGTGATGATCTTTTCCCCTTCCTTTGTTCCTATTTGAAGAACAAATAAAAATGCAACTGTCGCTAAATAATGTAGGCATCAGCTTTGTTAGTTTTCCTATGTTTTTGTTACTTTTGCCTTTATTCTTTTTACTATAATATTGGATTAATAAAACCTGCATCCCGGTGACGTAAAGAATATTAATTAATAGTATCGTTAGATGTGACCTTCTAATCTATGAGTCTAATTTTGTTAAATTGGTGCAACTCTGGCCCAACATTAAAACATTTAGGTTTAATCAGTATTCAAGTATAATTATGGAATATCGTTCTTAAAAATGTGGTTTAAAACGCTTCGACAAGTGACATGGGTGTTTCTCTGTCTAAATCTAAGCAGTTATATTGGATGCTGTATATTACGTGTTGTTGATTGATAATAATAGTCACCACAGTAACGTTAGTGCTGTAGGATCCCTGCCTCGCTCGATTACCGTGACAGTCGTCTCCGATCTCCCCGCACGCGGAAGGACAGGAGATGACTGCCTTGTTTTAGTACTTCAGTACCGTGTGCATAAATCCGATTCCCATGCGGTCATAGCTTTTTCCCGCACTTGTAACCTAGCTTTTGACGACTGCAGACGTGTCGCAGGTCGTCCGCTCGGAGTTAGCCTAGGGACGTGTCGTGCGCGGGCTTGTGCATTGCTAATGTTTAGTGTCTAGACCAATAAACATAATGATCTGAAGAGGAGTTTTGTGAAGTCAATGGGAACCGTCGACTTGACGGGGAAGGAATGAAGTTTATAATATGTTGGTGAATGCTAGGTGGGTCCCGCCGTTCACCCTACCGGTGGACCCGCTTTCATCCCCACAGTGCCACGCGGGCTCGTTAATTAACAGTTTGACTAAGTTTGGCTTGTTTGAACTAGTGTGACGTTATAATGATGAAATTGATCTCCCAATTCTTCTTCTGCAATTCTTCACGTACACTTTCAGGTTAACATATTTCTTGCATTGCCTGATTTTTTGTCACGTTATGACATTCTATCTTTTTTCTTAAATAAACTCAAACCGAGACGACTTTCTTTATTTCATTTCTATTTTAATGTCCTGCAGTTTTAAAAAATATTTTAATTCCATTTGTTGTTCTCATGATTACTTCTGGAACGTGTTCTACTAGATGACTTTTATCCAACAGTAATTCAAATCTGCAAATATATTGATATAACATGACAAATTTCATATTCATTTTGAATATTTAGCTGTTAACTAAATGAATACTGGCAACCTATAGGAATGTTGAATTTCAAATAGAAATAAGCTGTTTGATTAGGCTCACCTGTCTAAAACTTTTGCCACAATCACTTTTAATTCGTGCATTGCAAATGTCTGTCCAATGCAGTTTCTGTTTTAAGAAATAAATGATAGGTGTAGCATTATTGCCCAAAAATTGAACCACATATCACAAGAGATTGCAATAGCTACAGATCATAATGAATTAGAGCAATACTGTGTAGGCCCATACCTCTTCCCGGCAGAAAATGGGCAGAATGCAAATGGGTCCATACTCTTCATATTTTCCGAAGAGAATCTCTCTGGGACAAATTCCTGTAATTGAAAGACATAGTAAATAATAATAACAAAAATGATTTAGTTACCAAAATTATAATAATCACCAACCAACCATTATTATATCAACATATGCATGTTAAATATCGATCTGGGATTTGTAGCTGTTCCCTACAATCTCAATACGAAATTGTTTATGTGATAAACTTACTTGTGTATATGTAGCTAAGATAATGTAATAACCCTACTTGAGTGAGTGAGAGTTTGTATGTGCCGTACGTTGAGTGAGTGAGTGGGTTAGTGAGTCAGTGAATGAATGAGTGTGCTGAGTAGTGAATGAGTCAGCCCAAGGAGGGAGTGAGTACTTAAAGGAGCAAATAAGTGAGTGAGGCAATAAGAGAATGAAAGAGTGAGTGAGGCACGACGATAGTGAAAGAGTGAGTGTGATAAGAAGTGAGTGAGTGAACCTGTGAATGAGTTAGTCAGTCGGCGAGGAAGTGAATTAGCGAAAGAATTAGTAAATGACTAAGTGAGTGAAGGGGTGGGTGAACGAAGGAGTAGGTGAAGAGTGAGAGTGTGTGAGTGAAGGAGTGAGAGACGGAGTGAGTTTGTGAGTGAGCGTGTGAGTGAGTCAGTTAGTAAGCGAGCGAACGAGTGAGCGAACGAGTGAGTGAGCGAGTGAGTGAGTGTTTGAGTTTGTGAGTGAGTGAGTGAGTGAGTGAGTGAGTGAGTGAGTGAGTGAGTGAGTGAGCGAGCGATTGATTGATTGATTGATTGATTGATTGATTGATTGATTGATTGATTGATTGATTGATTGAGTGAGTGAGTGAGTGAGTGAGTGAGTGAGTGAGTGAGTGAGTGAGTGAGTGAGTGAGTGAGTGAGTGAGTGAGTGAGTGAGTGAGTGAGTGAGTGAGTGAGTGAGTGAGTGAGTGAGTGAGTGAGTGAGTGAGTGAGTGAGTGAGTGAGTGAGTGAGTGAGTGAGTGAGTGAGTGAGTGAGGAACTGTTTACTAATAATTAAATCATTGTTAACAAGTTTTATCCCGCAAACTTAGAGTAGCCCATTTGACTAAAAAGCAACTTAATGAGTAAAGTTAATATAAGAACAAATTAGGCGTTTATAATGACCCGCGTACCATGTGATCCTCTCCCCAGACATCCTCATTGTGGTGTAATGTATAAAGTTCCAGCATTATTTCGCTATCTTTTGGTAATGTATATCCATCAATTATACACTCTTCTGATGTCTGTCGTGCTATAAAAGGTACTGGTGAGTGCAATCTTAGACATTCCTTGATGCAAAGTGTTAAAAAGTCAAAGTATTGAAGGTCATCCCTGCAAAATAAACCACAAATTTTTAGTCTTAGTCAGATATTTCAAACTGGATATGTAAAAAATAATAATTGCTCACCAGATGCGTACAGCAATTCCTTACCATTGTATATCTCTGTTGGTCCTATCTTTTAATATGTCTCTGACTTCTTCCCTACATCGACTCTGATATTCCGGATATTCAGATAATGTGTACAAAATCCATGAAATGGCACTAGCTGTCGTGTCATGACCTTGACAAAATAAATACGGAGAGCATATAAATCCCTGCACAAAGGGGGGGGGGGGTCGTTGCGGTCGCGTTACCCCCTATTCTTAAAACAAAACGCACCTAAAGTGGCCTAAATATACAAAAATAACTTTCAACAAATCCTGCCCCTAATGTATGTATACAATATCCCTTAAATGTGTGGTAAAAAAATTAAGAGAGTAATATTTTGCCCTGCAAATGAATATGTTTCACAATCAGTTGGCTTCATTGTAATGAAAATATAAGGTGAGCCTGAGGCCCGCGATAAAACATACACACTATAGTTTTGAATGGTTATCATGTAAAATACAAACCACCAGTATTTACATATGGTGTAGGTCCTACTAACTAAGACTAAGATTTTCCAGTCGCATTATATACCGTGATCTGGGAATGATATAAAAGCATATCCCAGCAAACTTAAAACATTTGTTTAACATTTATACAAAGTTGGACCAACGTCAAAGACGCTTGGCCGGGGTTGTCACGATATCACAATTTAAAAATGGCAACTGCGGCCGAGATAATTATTGGGCGCAGGACTTAATCCATTCCGTCCTAAATTTTAAAAGTTATGTTTTGAAGTCACTATAGCAAGAAAATACATGTCACGATAGCAAAAATCAAATGTCTCTGATCATTTTTTCAATTGAACAAATTTAGGATGAGCATGATGTTCTCATAAAATCGCCCAAACGCTATCAAACTAGGTTGCCGTGTATGACCGTTTTTAAAGTGCTAAATGTGCTATTGTGACAAAAAGACAAATTTGGACAATTACTGTTATGACGACATTTGGATACATGATAATTGTCTTTTTTCTCCTTTTCACGATTTACTTAAAATGAGAATTTTTCCTCTAAGATATATGTATTTCGACAATGTTTACTAACTATTTGTTTTGACATAATACTTATTCAGTTTTTATTATATTTTTTTTCTATTTGCTATCGCAACTTTGCTTTCGCTATCCGAACCAAATTGCTTTATGTCTCGCAAGTAAAGTACGTCGGGAAAGTTTTTGTCACTTTTTTGTGAAATCAGCCGCATGTGTCATTGCTGAGAATTTTTTTTATTAATATCGGACAGCCGATATTTAGGCTCACCTTCGAAAAGAAAAGTGTCCACTTCTTGTCTTATTTCAAGATCACTTAATCCGTTATTGTTTTCATCTCTAGCCGAGAGAAGAGTATCTAGAAAATCTAAGTATCTTTTGTTTGTTTTTGCTGAATTAGTTCTCTGAAAAAGATGTATACATCGTTTTTTTCATATTGTGACACACATTTCCGCACTGCTTAATTGATTATTTTATTACCAATCAGTGGACTTATCGACTGTTATATTTATTTTGCATCAATCTGGTCTACAGATGATGGTACTATAAATACGTTACCAATTCCTGCTTCCTTTTCTGTATGACGTCATCAGATATTTTGTGGACATAATCAACACATTTGCTATATTCCTTCCCTTCAGGAGACCGGTAAAATGTAAAATCTATTGCCAGATGCGCTGAACTAAATGGAACAAATTTGTTTAAAATATTATGTCTATATATTTAAAGTAAAGTTGATTTACTCATACAAGTGAATATAGTATTGGCTTACAGGAATCGTTTGAAGATAATCTTAGATATTTCAATAGTGGATTTCACGTATGGATTTGTCATCCTGCAATAAAAAAGCATAACATTAGCTGTTATCGCAAAGTTTATCTATATATATATATATATATCCATGTTTTAATGAATGTGCGCACTACATATTTGTGTATAATTATATATTTTGTACAAATATAATGTATTCTTACAAAACAATACTCGCCCCTGCTCTTGTATATCACCGTCATAACTAAATGCACAGCGCAACACAACATCCAACGTACACAAGCTCACTTTATTGAAGATCTCGACACCCTCTCCTGAATGACTTCCTTTTTCAAATTTGTTCTGCACACGAAAATATTTTTAGAACATTTGTCCGTATTTACGCAATGTTTAAATGGTTCATCTTTAGATAATTGCTTACAAAAAAGCTCACCATCAAAATATCAGCAGCATTGTTGTATATATTCACGTAAGGCTTCAATACATCAAAGTGAAAAGCCGGTGTAAGTAATCTGCGGTTACGAAACCATTTGTCTCCAGATGCTAGTAACAAGCCATCCCCTACGAGTAAAAATACCTCAATATAATAATACTTCTTCAAATTAACAAGAAATTATTGACATTACTGTGCTGTGTTAAACAATTGTATTACATGATAGATCCGTACCCAGGACTTTACCTGGCGGTAGGGTGGTGAGTGGGCGTTTATTATGGCTTCGAACGGTGAACAAAGATAAAATAACTTACCAAGCCAATTGATGAGGAAACTGTATCCGCCATTTCCGTGCACAGATTTAGGCATACTTGACCGCAAAACTTGTTTGATTGTGTCAGGGTGATATACACTTATATTGGCATCAAACGGGCCCCACCACATACGGCTGATCCGAGGAAACTTCTTACTCTTCCAACGAAACCATTTCAATCCACCTTCATGAAAACCACCATGCTAGAAACGTCACATGTATATGTTTACACATTTATATAAAACCGCTTTTAAATCTTGATCATCTTAAATCTAAGGGTACGGTGTAGTCAGAAACAGCTATGTTAAAGGGATAGACCACTGTTCACAATACACGGGACAAGGGGGCCCCACAAAGCACCGCGCCATAGTCATCATAAACTACAGTAATCTAAGTACTTTTCTAAGGTATCATCATTTGTATGTCGAAAAACAGTTTTTACAGAACGAGGTCCATCGTGGGATCTATAAAATGTATAATGCGATACCTAAATATTTTCAATCGATAGCTCACATGTCTGGTCTTAGTTTTGAATTTCCAAATGACCGACTGGAAACAGGGGGTCTCGCATCATAAAGTTGTGTATAGTCTAAGACACAATTATTTTGGTGAATCTGTAGCGCATGCTACAAATAAAAAAATCGCGAGTTATATTGATATTTCAAAAGTTAGACCATTTGACTTGTAATAAAATTCCAGAATTAGTGTAATGGGTTTATAGAGGGACGTCATAATTTCAATTTACTACATGTCAAATGGTTCAACTTTTGAAATATTGTACATAATTTTAAGAATTGGAAATGGCCTGTACAAAATGCAAATCGGATCAGAATTGACGGATAAATCGACGAAAAGCATGCGCTACAGATTTACCAAAATAATAATTGTGTCTTAGACTGACTATAGCTCTGACGCTGTAAATCGTTCCACTGGATCTGACTTCTAGATAACTACAGGCGATAGACCAATTACATCACAACAGCAAAAATCTTTTGACCCTTCTGAACTAGATTAATTATACTTATAACACCATTGTCAATTGGGAAAATCTGGTCAACATTGAATTTGATTGACATCGACCTATTTTTGTCATCAAGGTCACAACAATTTTATCAAAATTATTATTACACGCAATATTTCTAATAGCTTAGATTTAACCTCGATGTAATGTGCACCACCCCTCAATTAGACATTCACCTATTTTTATGACCAATGTCACAGCATAATGTCGAAGTGCAATATCTTCGATTATTGTGGGTAAGATTACCAATATTATAATGACTTAGTAAGATACTTTCTCGGCAAATGTTTTATGAACTCAAAAGGTAGAGCTGGAGTAGGCCTCACACCCGAACTTGTTTACATTTAAGCGTTATTAGTTTAGAGCTTATAATCTTGATGATAATGAATTATGAATTAACTTAATATGATGCAGATATGATTTTATTGCGAGCATTAGACACTGAGCTACGGTTTGACACCAAATTTATTTGTTGCTTATGAAAAATTGCGTTTCCTGTTTATATATTTTGTTTACCTGAAGAATGTTGCCAAACAGAGGATGTGGCCACGGTCCCGGAATGTGCCTAATAGCTTTGGATAATCGTGCCACCCTTCTGAATTTGATGACAGCCAATCTCATAAAATAAAATATTGGCGCCGCAAAAATCACCATAATCCATCTAAAATATTTGAAATATGGAATATCCATGATGGAACAGAAATTAGAAACGTTACTCTCTCTTGTATCATGTGCTGTTATTCCACATTATTCTTATCTGACATACTTATTGACTTGTTCATGTGAGATAAGACTGCATTGTGGCTTGATCTGTTATCTCGCTGTATATGATGACAAGGTGCATTGGTGCACATCATTATGTGTGAGGCAACTTTATGGGCGTGTTTTTCATTGGTCGGAATGATATTTTGATGGAAAAAATACGTGATGATGATACGCTGTATCCATTTTGATAGGTTGTGATTGTTTGCTAAGAAAATACAATATTTTCACTTATCTCAAGTTATTTGCTAAACACAGCAATAGAGTAATAATTTATTATCTCCTCCATACCGGAAATGTAGAATATTGGTTCGCATGTAGACACAATTGGCCTTATTGGTATGGTTTAGATTGTTATCATCTCTCTAGTGGCTAAGACCAGAGCGTTAATTATCATCATAAAAAATCATCTTGCTTTATGTAATATATAATTAGGATTACTTTTTTATTACAAAGGCCATGGCCAGATACACTGGTATATATTTAGCAAATCTTACTAAAAAGACAGACTATAGATCGGGCTATAATGACTGACTTTGGACGAGTGCGTGATAATTGTAGATTTGACTGTACCGTCAAACAAAGGGCCGGAGATTGTGCTGGAGTTATTGAGTTACCCCGCTGGACCAATTGTCACTCGATTTTAGCCTCGAAATATGGCAGTATTAAGTTCGCCAATGTATTTTAAATGTTTTTTCTACCTTTGACCCAGCCGTACATGCCGTGCGGTTTCCAACCCCGCTTGGTGCAGGATTTTCAGAGAAATGTCATGTTTCTCTCCTCTCAATGATGGAACATGTTCCGATGTTCTGCTCTGTTTTTCACGACAAAGATTGCAATGTGTTCAGTGCGCTAAAATGACTGTATGTTCTCCGTGGAGTTGAAAAGGCACACGAATAAACAAGTCCAGTGACCAGGGGATAAATGTAAAGTCAGCTGATGAGACTTCAGACATGATATCAGACACTAATATTGCACCTTTAGGGCAGATAATGCTCATATTATATTACAAGTATTGTGCATTTGATGATATGATCATGCATTTTAAGGTTTAATAAGGTTTAACTTCAGACATGGAGGCATTTCAGATTTGACCTTTTAAGGCATGCCATCCAATATACCGTTTTTTCATCTTTACGTATCAAGTCAAAGATGGACATGTTTAGTGTCATGTTTTAAATGTTTTTTTTTTCTTATCTGAACCCTATAACTAGTAGATTCATGAAACAAATTCGTACTTTATTTGTAGCATTGAAACCAATTCGAGCTTTATTTGTAGCATTAGAAATAATGAAAATGCTTCTGATAAATAAATGGTGTTTTTAGATTTTCGACGAGCGACATATTTTTATAAAAACAAAGAAAAAGGTTCGTATTTCTCTTCAATCGTATTAGTCCTAACAAGCAGACGAGACTTAGGCCTATTATTATTATATGTTCTCGGATAGAAGTATTTATTACTTTCCTCCATAGGTCAGATAGGGTTATCGTACACTCCCCCCCCCCACCCGAACTCCCCCACCCCCCACCCCTCCGTCACTCCTTACTCCCCCAACATAAATTATATTATAATATAGACTATATAACATGTTTTTAGGTATGAGGAATTCAATAGTTCCCATAAAAATGTGTACGTATTGTAGGTAGGCTACTTTTAAATCAACGACTAAAACATTTTTTCGCGTTTTCGATCATTTTTTGTCGCGAATGCGAAAAACCCCTGGAATTTAAACAAATTTTGCTTTAGCATTTTCTATGTCTGTATTATGATAAACAGTATACCATTTATGCTTTTTGAAAGATGGATGTTTTGTTGATAGACACTAAATATTAAATAAAATGGCGTGAACTTCAGTAAAGATTTTCCATACATTTCCTTGATTTGCAAATGAGCATTTTACAACACTCACAGAAGAAAATGATTAAAGCTAATGTGTCCCAACCACTTTGTTTTGAAGATGACAGGAGGGGGTGAGGAAAAAATAATATAATACAATTTTTTTTGTCGCAAATATACAAAAAACGTCAAATTTCGTCATTTTTTGTTGTAGCGTTATGTAGTCTTGTTTTATTATGAACAGTACATCGTTGGTGGTTTATGAATGTTGGATGTTTCGTTGATAGACCCCAAATATTCCTTGGAAGAAGAGTAAAGAAACTCCTACAGCGATGTACATTTCCTTGATTTGCTAATTAACATTTTACAACACTCACAGAGGGAAGATTCATAACCGTAATAATTTTATTGGTCTGAAACAAATCTGAGAATTTGGGGATGTGGGCGGAGGGGTCAAGATCGTTTTGGGATTAAAAAGATCGAGATAACAAATAGTACAAACATTTGCAACATGGGGCTGCCAAACAAGAGAGATACATGTAGCTGAATAGGCCTACAGATTCCAGCAATAATTGGGAGAAAGACAAGAATATCACCACAGCTTGCATCTACATGGGGAGCACAGCTTGCTTCGTGCTCTGACACAACAAAAGTAAACAGCTAACACGAGAAAAAAACAGCTTAGTTGTGTATTGAAAAATCATTAATCTTTATTACATTATTTAGGATGAAGGATAGTGAAAAATAAAACATGCTTACAACCGGACAACAGAATCAACACACAAATTTGAATTTGGGGGAGAAAAGTAACTGCGAAGCAGAATGATTTCAAACTCTTGATGTAAATATGATCTGTTCATTTGTGGAGCCCCCAGTACCACATACCAGTTAGATATATGTATTGCCGCAACAGATGCTTCATCGTGATAGAATATATTGCCGCAAGAAATGCTTCATCGTGATAGAACAGTGATATACAAGCCATAGATATAGAGAGACTTCCGACCAATAACGTTATAAGAGGTACACTTGAATGCCCAATAGATAGATATGTTATGGAGCAAAATCTGGTGAGGAAATCAGATCACCTGCGAAAAGTATATGTAGAAAGTTTACAAAAAAAACATATTTCAAAAATAAACATTATAGATTTTTTGGCCAAACTTAATGAACATTATGAGAACTGTCATTCCAACCACCGTTTGGCTCCCATCTAGTTTTCAACTCGCTTATGGATGATGTAGTGATACACACTTCGCAAAACAGATAAAGCCAAGAACTGCTGGTCAGTATTAAGTTTTAAATTGTTGAGCATGCACGTCCCAAGATGCAGGACTCTAATGTTCGTACTTTGCATGTTACACTAACAACTTTGTTTACCAAAAGAGCTCGAGAAGTTTATCTCTTTGTTCATTGCCAGAAAGCAGTCTCTGGATCGGCATCCAATGAAATGAAATGAATCGGGCTCAAGGCCACCTTTGTGCACATATAGGCTAAACTGGGCCAGGAGATTGAGATGACACTGTCCTCCAGACACAGGATTCGAAATTTGAGCCCTGGTGGTCTCAGGCCGAGCACGCTACCTTTCGGTCACGGAGGCTCCCCGCAATACTGACTTTAACAAGTGGATGGGGAAGAAACATTTTTTGTTTCTTTAACCGCCGAAACCGGCAACCGAACCCCGAACTCTGGCGTGAAAGGCAGCGGTGTTAACCACTACCCCAGGGCCCCCGCCCGATCGGCATCCAAGCAAATCGTTCGGTGGAAATTGTAATAGGCATAGATCTATGCCAAGGTTCCCCCGTCGGTGAATGGAGATTTCCTAAGCATATTCTGCTGTGTATGTCCCTGGTAGTGTATAATGTGCAGAGTGAAAAACAATACACCTGTTGTTGGAGAAGAACGTAGGCTACAAGCTAGCACAATTAGTAGTTATTTTGTTTGACGGACGACCTCTGGTCACAATATACATTCTGGAGCATTATGCCATGAGTGTTGTGAGCTGACGCAGGTTATATTATGATAAAATGTGTGAAATTTGAATCAAATACTGATGCCTGGACTGGATCCTGGATGATTCAGAATGGATGTAGCTCAGACACATCGTTCAGCACAGCAGCCAGGGCCGTCTCCTTCAAATATTTACTGGCTTCGCAGTCTCCCCTATTCATAATTTGAACTTGCATGTTGATTCTGTTGTCCAATTGTAACCATGTTTCACTTTTCTTTTGTCTAATTTACCACATAATATGCAACTTAGATTTAAACTGATTTTCTGATATCTATCAAAACGTCTCTGTGGTTGTTAGCTGCTTGTTTCTGTTGCATCAGAGTAGGCTAAAAACCAAGCCATTGAATGTTTGATGTGGCCCGCCTAAATGCCAGCTGTGGTAGTAATGGCCTTGTTCCTCTCCTATTATGGTTGTCCCTCTCCTATTATGGTTGGCATCTATATTTTTCATCTGCTATGACGAATCAACAGTCCCGTCATTTTTTCTTGTGTATCATTTAGGGTTTTAAATAAAAAAGGACCACCACTACCCATTATGATTGGTCCTCATCATTTGTTTGGCAGCGTAGGGTTACGCCTATTTCTACATACCCTTAGTTTTCAAAATAAGACATTGTTGCATTTGTTTAGTTTTCCGATACCCTACATTGACCATATTATACACTGATCACACAAGTGACAAGGGAAGAGTTTTTACTTATCTTCAGTAGTAGTATTTTTAAATAACTTGGAAATGCATTTGTATGGTTAAGTTAAGCAATCCCACTTGAAATGTATGGTACTGTCTTTAGAGGCAAACATCTTAGGTCACGAACATTTTGATTTCCATCTTGTTTCTAGTCGCTACCTAGACTCCTATCTAGAACTTAACATTTTTATCTTTTTTTTAGTCGCCATTTTTACGCTGACAAACGTTACGAAATTGACAAGAGTTTTTAATCTCTGCGGTTAATTTTTGTTGTGTGAATAAATGAGACAAATATACAACTGCTTCATAAGTTTAATAGTCAATCCATCAAGCTTGGAAACATGTACTGTGAATGACATATACCACAGAAATGTGTTTAGGTCAAGATGAATGGTGTGGAAAAAAGTTCATATACACATAGTATATAACCATTGTCATGTTCTCAATGTCATACAATATAATCGCCTATTTTAACGCTATTTTATTGCTCAGATGGACATTATCTAAACTATACATGCACTGACATATTTGGATAAGAAGAATAGCTGCCTGGGATCAAGGTAGACGTCATCAACGACACAATGAATTTTGAAACTTCGGGTATCCAAATATGGATAATAACTTACTACACTATACCACATTTAAACAGATGTTTTGTACGCATTTCAGGATGTCGACTGTACGGCGTTGATAACGACTAGAACTCACGACCTCACATTAATCACAAAAATACATACACTCATAATAAACCATCTACTGACTCATGAACAATTCTGTTATGATACTATCGTATTGCATGCAAAATGTAATTGAAACCAGCAAAACAGATAGCTGTATTTATAGTTCTGTTTAATTCTGCGCGGTGCATTTAAACCATTAGGATAACTAAAGCCAATGCGTTTGTGATGAGGCTATAATTACACTAATTCTGTACTTAATCAACATTTTTGTTTCTAAAGTTTCTAATAATTCTAATAAGCACAGGATAATAGAGAAGCTGTAAATTTCCTTTATATTTAACAGCCCCGTTTATATCTGCAATACATTTGTCCATTTAAACCTATGATTATAGTGGCATATGTCGAGGCACCTCGATCTTATGACATGAATGTAGATGTGTTACATGTGACACTATCTAAGGATAGGTGAGGTACATTATGCATCTTAAGACAAGGCAAAGAAGTATTGTTTCCGTGAAACACTTCTTCTATGAAATCAATGAACATGAACAGTAACGACTGAGCAGCTTTAACATAGATAGGAATGATATATCACACACGAAATATGCAAACATAAAGGTGAAAACTGGAGCAGTGACAGTTTTACGCAGACTATTTATAGAATAATATAAGGTAGGATTATTAACTGCTACGGTCATTACCTTCTTTTGACCTATTATAAAAATTGTTTTTAAAATGAGAAACGTAAAACTCTCTCGTATGATTGATTGTGATGCCTACTTTCAAACAGCATAATGGCATTAAAAAAATAAAAACAACTTATAAATATCAACACCTTTTCGCCAATGTTCAGAAATGTAACATTATCGTCAAGGAAACAAATTATCTCACACAATGACACAAATAAGCAAAATAAGATTTCTGCGCTGGCGATAGCTTATTTAGCGTTCTATATAAAGCGGACACAAAAGGTGTCTTGCAGTTGTCTCTTGAAAGAACCACCCAGTAAACACAAAACATTTGTATCACATTTGTACAATATCGGACCAGCGTCGAAAACGTTGGGCCGACGTTGTTCAAATGTTATACAAAGTTTTGTGTTTGCTGGGCAATGCGATTGGACCAATGCGATTGGACCAAGCTTGAATCAACACTTGACCATCGTTTTCTTAGTTACAACATGATCAATGACTGTGTGATGCACCAGATTGTCACACTAAGATTCATGCAAGAACCTGCGAACCCGAGCTAAAGGGAGTAGAAATGTTTAGCACTGCACCCGCAGCACAAAGCAAAGTCGACTTGACATACTTGTGTGATGAAACTTGAGTGCACGGACATGTTATGTGTCCATAATTAAAATAAATACCCCTCCCCCCCCCCCCCCACACACCAACTAGTTTAGTTATACATGCATGCCAATGCTTTGTATTGCTTGTATTGTATTATTAATTGTATGACATAGTTCAAGCAGTAATGATGTTAACATGCGTATGTCAGCCGAGTCCAGTCCATTTTTCACCAATCTAATAAAATGTTTAAGTAGATTCAGCCATATCCATGCACGTGTGAAGTACAAAATCAACATCACAAAAGATCATACAATGACGTGACTGCTGATTTGAATATGCAAATAGATCGTTTATTTTTAAAGCTACTTAGCACACCGATTTTCTTTCTACTCATCCGTATTTAAAATATTTTAATTTAGTGCAGACTGAATGCTACAGAAACATTTTCATAGTAAAAAAATGTTTTTCGGTTTGCAGGTCCTTGCATGGATCCCTTCAAATATATTTATTCCATTGCATGAAAACATTACGATAATTAGAGTTCGCCATGTTCACCCTTCTTCTTCGGGTATCACATAATAGTTCACAACATCTCCGAGACTTAAGTTTAAGCCACAGCTATGCTAAATGGACTTCCCGGGATATCTGCTTGTCCCCATCTGATATTCAGCGTGTGCTCTCCCTTCTCGTTCGGCTTGTAGTTAACCGTATAGTTGGTACCTCTCGTCTTTTTCACTGATAACTCGTCCACAAAGTTACCAGATGGAGTTACCATACCCATAAATAGACCACCTTGCCCTGAAACAACATAACAACGAAATTATAATGTAGGCTTACACCGCAAACCACTTCGCGAACATCTGATTCTATTATTGTCACAAATAATCTTAAAAAATACACTTCTATATCACATAAATTTTCGGTGATCCGAGCTGGGCGACACGCGATACATAGGCCTAACCGGTTATCAGAACCACGGTTTTCAGCAGTCGTAATATAAAACAAGGTCAAAATCTACACGAATTGTTGTTGTCCACGTGTCAATTTCAACAATGCACAATTTGGTTATTTTAAAAGCAGGTATTGCATACTTTTGATTAATTCATTCAATTATATATTCGAGTATTAGAACTTCACATTAAAATTTTATGACGCTGCGGTCTAGTTCTGATTCATGCTCGGACTGCCAAAGAGTGCTAACGTAATAATATAAACTAAATCGCCAGACCAGACATACATTTAATGTTACCGCGGTCATCATAGTCATTATAGCCAGATTACTACGAGCTGTCTTGTTTCAATTGACATTTATTTGTTGTAGTAGATTAACTACATTCATGCAAAATTGCATAATTAAAAAATAATTATTTGTGAAATTCACTATGTGTTTTTTGTCTTTGATCATAATATTATCTAATTTAAATATGATGGTATACAAAAATATCGCTCAGTCAACCTATTTATTGTGGCAATGACTTGTGTTTCAATTCGGCTATGGTTGGGTGAATATATTATCGACTTGGAATTTGATCAATCTCTTGTCATTGCAGCAAATCTCAAACTATGCCAGAACAATGGGGGCAGCTACATTAAAGGTGATCTATCACCCCTTATATAGCATGAATAATTATGTCCTTATATGGGGTGATTGACTATCATGTGACTATCACATGATAGCCAATCACCCCTTATAAGGAAACACTTGTGCCCCATCTTGTGGCAAGTTTGATTTATATGCCACAAAATTATTCATAATATATAAGGGGTGATAGATCACCTTTAAAATGTCATGTTATGGGAACAGATAAATAGGTGGGTGGATCGTACTGTAGAAAGGTAAGATTTCTGATAACATTTTCACACTTTTACGTGAAAATACTAAGGATTTAGTGTCCTGCTAAGATTAATGGGGACTGTAATGACAACCCAGCAAGCGCCAAACATTTGTATAGCATTTGTACAAAGTCGGCTCAACGTCTTCGACGTTGGTCCAACATTGTACAAATATTATACATTTTTTTTGTGTTTACTGCATGGGAAGAGGATGACGTATAAATGGCTAATGGTCTCCTCACCTGCTCCTTTAGTATCAATTGTAAAGTTTGACATCCTTCCCAAAAATGTCTTTTTCAAACCATTTCCTTTAGCAACGACTTTGCTGGCGTCACCCTCGAAACGTTTCTTTGTTGACTGCCCAGGTTTCTTCTCCACTGTCTCCACTACCAGGCAAGAACTCTCCTTAATATCAGATTTGCGACCAGTGCCTGAGCAAACAACAATGACAATTACAAAATAACATATTGTTTCTCAACTTGCATCGCTCACATGTTGTAGCAACATATTATTACGATAACTATCTTATCGTGAGTTTTGTTCCTGTTTCATAATCATTCAAGGTTAAATGTGTATAATGATTTTGCTTCACATATAGTATTACGGATAAGTCAGGTTGCTTTTCTAACGTAGTAGAACATTTATCTGCAAGGTGTTTTTTATTTGAATAAACGGTGTGACCATAACACTATTTTTTTCCAAATGCTTTAAAAAGTCCCAGAAATTGGCCTTAAAATACCAACAAATTATGCGAGGCAAGACTTCAAACCCCCGGCGACCTCTCTTCATATCCATGATCCGCCCCTGCTATTATGTAAATGGTAAAGTTACACACCTGTAATGCTAGCCATATAGGGACATCCGGCTATGGTAATGTTGGTGTACTTGATAGTTATCAAGTAATCGCCTGGAGCCATGGGAGTGTAACTGAATTCGTAGCCTTCATCCACCTCTTTACAGATTATGGCAGTTTTTGATGGACCTTCTATCAGTGCCAGCAACTGACCACAACCAGAATTGGTGGTGACAACAACAAATTTGTTTGCTTTGCCTGCAAAATAATATTTTTATAAAATAATTATTATCAGTTTTTTGTTTGAAGCTCGATGTATCATATTATAAAGGCTGACACTTATTTTAATAATGAAGTCTGAGTGATTCATTTAGCGAAATTTAAATATAAATAACGCAAACAAGAAGTGTAGCATATCATTGTGATATAAGTGAGTGTGTATTATGTACCTGTTATTCCTTTAGTAAGCCCGTCACCTTTAGCCATGACCAATGCTGGATCTGCTCCCATCTTACCCACCAGCATGGGGAAGGGGGAGCCAGGGATATGAGCCTCGTTCAATTTGACGTGGACATAATATATGCCATTATCTTTAGGGATGTACCGTAAAGCGTATATATCTTTTTCTAGTTCCTGCACGAAGCAGTCCTCTTCAGTGTTTGACGGGCACTCAGTGTGAGCATGTAACGTCCCCAGGGCACCGTTTAGATTCACGTTGAATGTAGCAGCACGACCAACCTGTGTACAAATGACAGGTTTCTAATTTAACAAACCTGCATATTATCCCATACCATAGTACCACAATAAAAGAGTTCAAATTATCATCGCAGGCGTTTATTACCATAGTACCACAATAGTACCACAATAAAAGAGTTCAAATCATCATCGCTGGCGTATGCATTAACATATGATTTATTTGTGATGTTTCATTCTGTTTTATTTTTTTTAATCATTTACTTACAAGTATAGTAGCTTGAGAAAAAAAAATACCAGTATAAAAAATAGATACATTTGTAAAAATAAAATTGTCTAATCCACTTGATACAATGGTGTATATGTATTTATCTACATGCACAAAGGTGCAGATTGTAAAGCATTTACACCCCAAGTGTAGATGCATTTTTATGTAGATGAAAAAGATACAGAAATATAGCTAAGGTTAACAAATACTTATATTAATACTGTATTACAAATATTATGCTATCAATCATAATATTTGTATACCATGCTTGAATAATATGTAACCACTGGAGAGGAGTGCAAGTGCCATTTGCAACCACGTGCTGTCGTTAAGCCAGAAGGTAGTATCTGCTTTTTGGTTTTGCAGAGCAGCGTTGTGATGTGATATCACATAATATCAATTTGCATACCACATACCATGAGACCGACATCACAACTCCCATCTCGTATAGCATGACAACTAATGATTGCAGATTATTTAAATACTGTTTTAGAAAAAAATATATATATACAAACAAACAGTATTTAAAATCTTAATTACTGGAGGAGGTATACATAAAATGTTGTACTGCTTGAATGTTCTGCCAAGACAGCAAAATGATTTAAGATCAGAGGAAACACAGATATCAGGTGGGGATATATATGTTCTGAAAGAAGTGGATTTCAAGGTCATGCCTGGGACATATGTATCAAAACTTAAGGATAATATAATCACATTCACACCCAACTCTTGGTAGCATTTCGACACGAATTTCGATTCAGGGGGAGATTTACACCACACACTACTGTACTGGGCATGCTACAGTCAAGCTCAGTGTAAAAAGCATGTAACTAATCCTAATCCCTACAATACTTCAATATCTCCACGAAGACCAAATTGAAACAAATCTACTGTACAAAAAATGGTTATTTACTTTGAAAATATAAAAAAACACGACACCATTTCGCTTGGTTTGAAGAACTATGATTGGTGAATAAATGTATTTAATGTTTAAGTAGAACATGTTATGTAATGCTATTCCGTATATTATCTGTTGTAATACTTTTGTGTCGATATTATTATCATTCATTTCAAACATTACCACACACGAAAAGAAATACTCAAACGTTAAACTCGGTTGCCTAGAGATTATAGAGAACTTATAATATTATTCTATATGGATTGGCAATTTAAATGTTTACGTCTATGTAGTGATAGGTGTAAATCTGGTAGAACACATCAGCAATAATCATGTGACACACATCACATGACTGGATTGAATCATGTAGAATCGTGCAGCCTTTTGTACTTACTTCTAAGCCTCGATCCCGTAACGCATGTACGGAGACCTGCTTGGCCTCTTTTCCTTCGGGTGTTATAGATACCATGTGTGGAGAGGCAGGCACATGCTGATCGTTATATTTAACGTGAAGTCCATATTCTCCTGCGAAAATTGAGGGAACACAACAATGACACCGTGGTCATGAGAAACGGGTACTTCTCCAGTGCTATACCAGGTGTAAAAAAAATCAGCAACCACACCATCTCCACTAAAGCACAACAGGAACCGCTAGCGCGCAATAGCAAGAGCAAAATGTCAAAGGACCAGGGGAAATTGGTTGCAATCATTGCTACATATATAATTATAATATAACTGGTGGTGTGCGCCATCAGGTCCTGTGAAAAATCTTGGATGAATGGAAACAGTAAATGTACTTACTTCAAGACCTCGATCCCTTAAGGCATGCACGGACACTTTTTTGGCGTCAATACTCTGCGGGATGATGGTTACCATCAGGGGAGAGTGTTGTACATGTTGATCATCATACTTGACGTGGATACCGTATTCGCCTGTGTACAATAATGTAGTGATGGTATGTATGGGATACCATACATTCTACTCCTCAACTAGTAGCCTATATTAGATGGAAATTGTTATTTTGTTATTGAACTACATGTATCTTTACACCGAGCTAAAAAAATAAATAGATAGATTAGAACACATATTAGTCCTGCACGTATGTCAATAATTATTGATAATCACATGTCATGGTTTCCAAACACTTCTAGTGGAAGCTGCTGATAAATTAGAAAAGCGCATGTAAAACTATGTTATTATTTGTGTACACTCACATGGGGTTATATTCAATGATACAACAATTAGCATAACTATAATTACAGTAAACTATATGTATTAGTAAACAACTGTCATGAAAAATGGTCAATACTTAAAACATTAAGCGCGAAACACACCAAGCGCGCGACGTCGCGTCGGTTTTTCAAACACACTATTTCATCATTGGCACAACATACCAGCGCGACGACGTGCGCGATAGGCAACGCGATCTTTTTCAAAACTTACATTTCCGTCGCGCCGGTTGTCGCGCCAGTCGTCGCGCCGGTCGTCGCGCCGGCCGTCGCGCCTCACATGCGGGCTCACATGTTGCGTTGGACGTCGCGTCTGTCGTCGCGTTGGTGTGTGGACAGTCACGCGATTGTCACGTCTGTCGTCGCGTGCCTAATCGCGCTCGCGCTCGCGTTGGTGTGTTTTGCACTTTAAAAGGTGATCATTACATAGATGATAAGTGAATACGTTTCCCCGATGTCAGTTCTTCAATTCTGCCAGTGTTTTTTAGATATTTTAATTCATTGTAGACAAATTTATGAAAATGTTCCCATTTCGTTGGTTGTACCCTTTTGGGGTGACATTATTACTAATGTCGCAATAACCATGTGTATCTCATGTTTAAATACATGCGATAAATTAACATCCCAATGTATGCTACAATTAGTTCACTCACCTTTCTAAATACATTATTATGGGGGTCAAATGTTACTTTATCAGAAGTTAATTTCTGTTTGGACCACCAGCATTCCACTTTCTCTGTATGATTATACAATATCATACAACTCGAACATATTTTGCCTATGTTATAATATGTAGTAGATACAATATGTGATTATTAGTTTGAAATCAATATATAACGATCTAGGCTTTATCCGAGAGAAGATCTGCTAAAATGTTTAATAGTAAATTATGAAATAAAATGCATGATCAGTTTGTGTTTCAAAGAATCATGACTGTGTTCACATCGGGAGATGGCGACAGAGCTTAGCACAATAAAACTATATCCAAGATTAGGACTTCAAAATAGGTTACATGAATAAGATATAAATTAGGCTATTTGAAAATAGTCACCCTGCCATGTAAAGTCACATTGCAGACGGCAGTGACAGATTTGGAGAGATATATAGTTTGGTTTCAATTGCAATCTCCTTCTGCAAATGGCTGGATTATTGTATACTGATTATAATAAAAATATGAAGTGAACATGATCAATGCCAAATTAGTATAATCACAGTCAGTCATAACGATCTGTTTGATGATGCACATTATATGAATACACAACACGGCCATTATTTTGACAACAGGTAGTTGGTTAATAGCTCCGCACCTAAAATTAAACCAAACAACGAACAATGGTAAATATACACAGATTAGCGGTTAACCATACAAAATGCAGCAATACACAATCATTTATTGAGAGGTGATATTGGAAAACTTGAATTAGTCTATACGTTAATTTGGATGATTAAATGTGTTAAAGGTCAAACATGTAAGATGTAAGAAATAATATTAGTTAGTTTATTAATTTCAGTTGAAACTACATTAAATTTTCTCTTTGCCACAGCCAAGTAAATATTTAATTTGTTGACTTTTCACATGTTTCGATCACAAAGAATATCTACTGTCACATGGCTTACAAACAGTCCACTGTGTCTATGGTTGTCTAAAGGAACTTGCCTAAATGCACCCTCTGCCCAAAACACCCACCCATCACTTTCTCAGCGCCTTTACGTGTGTTTGGTGGTTTGCACATGTTTCTCAGATAGATGACGTCATCTCTCTTGCTGTGCAAAGCAACACAGTGCTGAAGATGAGACAGCACTCATCTCAAAAGCAAAGATGTAAAATGGTGTTTTTTCTTATAACCTTTTCAACATTTTTGAAGTGCGACATAGGCACCAATTATTAGATGTCGTACAACAAAACTTCGTCACAATCACATGACAACGAAAAGGCATATTTTCTGTCTATTTTAGTATTAGCCTGATGAGTCTTTTTTCTGAGTAGGCCTAGTGGATGTTAGACCAAAATTGATTTCTGGTCATATTTTACTACAGAAAAAGAGTATAAACATGAAAACATCACTGATAATGTATATAGTGGCGTGCTGATCTGATATAGGCCTATAATGTATGGCACCTATAACTAAACCTTTTTACAGGTTGGCTATAAGTGGCGTAATTCTTTGAAAGTGGGCGTTTTAGGCTAGTTCCCCTAACTTAATGTATTAAAATGGCTGACAAAGTGTGATTTTGCGCTGAGGACTATTCATCTCCTAGATGGATTCCCATCTCAGATTGCCATCAGCCGTATAAATGTTTTTGTTAATAATATCCAAGAAGCTATAAACCGAAATCTAACGTGGTTTCATCGGATTATTACGTTGAAAGTTGAATGAGCTCGTGGCAATATCGGGCACGATATTTAAATAAGTTTATTTGGCAAATTCAGGTATCCAACATTGATAATTGCATATATATACGTAAACATCGATAGGCCTATTATTCCATTGCTACATCTGATTTAGATATCGTAAGAACATTAACAGATTAATAGCCAGTTACACCAAGGCGGTGTCACCTGCACTAAATGTATGCACTGGAAATAACAACTGGATACACATATTTGTTTCTAAAGTTGTCATCAAATTGAAGAAAATAAGTGTGATATCCGTGTTTTTGTCACTAAAATTTCGTTGTTTGTTTACAAACGGATTTGCCAAAAACATGCTATAGGGGACATTCAATGTGATAAAAATGGCAAAAACTCCGTTAATTGTATTGATTGTGGCAAAGAGAACACTTTGTGTTATAAAGTAACATGTTTTATTTTTTATCAAATATTTGCATTTTCGATATGAACATTTAGGTAATAGAACGTTAAAATATCATTTTACAAGCCCTAGAAGCAGAAAAAAACTTAAAAACAAATATAAAAACTTTTTTAGAGAATCTAAATATAAGCAGTCAAGAAAGAGTAAATTATAATATGTACCCAGTAAACACAAAACATTTGTATAACATTTGTACAACGTTGAACCGTAGAAACAGATAAGTGAAAAACACTTAGATATGATATAACATAACAAGCTGTGGTCAACAATGGTATGGATCGTGACATAAGGTACGTGTAGGTGGTTATACTTTGCTCTGGATCACATTATTTGGCCTTGATAGTGTGCCCTAGATGATTGTGTAGATTGTTATATTAGAGCTGCTGGCTGTGTGCGATGCAATCTTGGTAAATTGTGCATGTTCTGCTTTCAGATTGATATGTCTCCGGTACAACTTAATTCGCTGTGGTTTTCAGTGATGCTTGGGTTTACATCCAGTGTTGTGTCCATGTAAATTAGATGCTGTTTTGGGTTTACATCCATAGATTAACCTCTCTCAGGAAGACACCAAATTTGTGGTTGATGATGCCATGTAAACTATATGATGCTTTGGATTTCAATTCAAAGATTGACCTGTATCAGAAATAAAATCATGTTTGTGGTTGATGATGTCATGTAAGCTAGATTATAGATGATGCTTTGGGGTTACAACTAAAGATTGACCTGTATTAGGAGTACACCATATGTTTGTGTGGTTGTTGGTACTATGTAAACTAGACGATGCTTTGGATTTTATTCCAAAGATTGATCTGTATAGGGAAGACACCATGTTTGTGGTCGATGGTGCTATGTAAACTAGACGAGGCTTTGGATTTTAATTCAAAGATTGATCTGTACAAGGAAGACACCATGTTTGTGGTTGATGGTGCTATGTAAGCTAGACGAGGCTTTGGCTTTTAATCCAAAGATTGATCTGTACAAGGAAGACACCATGTTTGTGGTTGATGGTGCTATGTAAACTAGACGAGACTTTGGATTTTACTCCAAATATTGACCTGTATAAATTAGACACCTTGTTTGTGGTCGATGGTGCTATGTAAACTAGACGAGGCTTTGGATTCTAATACAAAGATTGACCTGTACAAGGAAGACACTATGTTTGTGGTTGATGGTGCTATTGTCAACTAGACGAGGCTTTGGATTTTAATTCAAAGATTGACCTGTACAAGGAAGACACCAAGTTTGTGGTTGATGGTGCTATGTAAACTAGACGAGGCTTTGGATTTTAATTCAAAGATTGACCTGTACAAGGACGACACCATGTTTGTGGTTGATGGTGCTATTGTCAACTAGACGAGGCTTTGGATTTTAATTCAAAAATTGACCTGTACAAGGTTGACACCAAGTTTGTGGTTGATGGTGCTATGTAAACTAGACGAGGCTTTGGATTTTAATTCAAAGATTGACCTGTACAAGGACGACACCATGTTTGTGGTTGATGGTGCTATGTAAACTAGACGAGGCTTTGGATTTTAATTCAAAGATTGACCTGTACAAGGACAACACCATGTTTGTGGTTGATGGTGCTATGTAAGCTAGACGAGGCTTTGGATTTTAATCCAAAGATTGACCTGTACAAGGAAGACACCAAGTTTGTGGTTGATGGTGTTATTGTAAACTAGAAGAGGCTTTGGATTTTAATCCAAAGATTGACCTGTATAAGGAAGACACCATGTTTGTGGTTGATGGTGCTATGTAAACTAGACGAGGCTTTGGATGTTAATCTAAAGATTGACCTTTACAAGGAAGACACCAAGTTTGTGGTTGATGGTGCTATGTAAGCTAGACGAGGCTTTGGATTTTAATCCAAAGATTGACCTGTACAATGAAGACATTACGTTTGTGGTTGATGGTGTTATTGTAAACTAGTAAGGACTTTGGATTTTAATCCAAAGATTGAACTGTACAAGGACGACACCATGTTTGTGGTTGATGGCGCTATGTAAGCTAGACGAGGCTTTGGATTTTAATCCAAAGATTGACCTGTACAAGGAAGACACCACGTTTGTGGTTGATGGTGCTATGTAAGCTAGACGAGGCTTTGGATTTTAATCCAAAGATTGACCTGTACAATGAAGACACTACGTTTGTGGTTGATGGTGTTATTGTGAACTAGAAGGGGCTTTGGATTTTAATCCAAAGATTGACCTGTACAAGGACGACACCATGTTTGTGGTTGATGGTGCTATGTAAGCTAGACAAGGCTTTGGATTTTAATTCAAAGATTGACCTGTACAATGAAGACACTATGTTTGTGGTTGATCGTGTTATTGTAAACTAGAAGAGGCTTTGGATTTTAATCCAAAGATTGACCTGTACAAAGACGACACCATGTTTGTGGTTGATGGTGCTATGTAAGCTAGACAAGGCTTTGGATTTTAATCCAAAGATTGACCTGTACAAGGAAGACACCAAGCTTGTGGTTGATGGTGTTATTGTAAACTAGAAGAGGCTTTGGATTTTAATCCAAAGATTGACCTGTATCAGGAAGACACCATATTTGTGGTTGATGATACTATGTAAACTAGACGAGGCTTTGGATTTTAATCCAAAGATTGACCTGTATAAGGAAGACACCATGTTTGTGGTTGATGGTGCTATTATAAACTAGAATATGCTTTGGATTTTAATTCAAAGATTGACCTGTACAAGGACGACACCATGTTTGTGGTTGATGGTGCTATGTAAACTAGACGAGGCTTTGGATTTTATTCCAAAGATTGATCTGTACAAGGAAGACACCATGTTTGTGGTTGATGGTGCTATGTAAACTAGACGAGGCTTTGGATTTTATTCCAAAGATTGATCTGTACAATGAAGACACTATGTTTGTGGTTGATGGTGTTATTGTAAACTAGATGATGCTTTGGATTTTCATCCAAAGATTGACCTGTATCAGGAAGACACCATATTTGTGGTTGATGGTGCTATGTAAGCAAGACGAGGCTTTTGATTTTAATCCGAAGATTGTCCTGTCACCATGTTTGTGGTTGATAGTGCTATGTAACCAAGACGAGGCTTTAGGTTTTTACCCTATGCATGTGGGTGATGGTGCTATGTAAACTAGATGATGCTTTGGGGTACATCTAAAGATGTATCTGCATCTGAAACACCATTGCTGTGGTTGATGGTGCCATGTAAGCTAGATTCACCTGGATCTGGTACAACATTACTGTGGTTGGTAGTACAATATATACTACATAATGATTTTTTTAACCCTTGAAGCGCAAAAAAAATTGTAGAAACCATGGATTGCTCAATTTAAAATCCTCATAAATGACATTAGGATCTCATATTAGGGGGGTCTGTTTTAACCTACCAATTACATGTCTTAGTTAGCTCTTTCCGCTTCACTTAAATACCTATGTTATGGGTCTACGGCCATTATAAATATCGTAATTCTTTCAGTGCGGGGACAGTCTTTAAATACGTCAGAATCGTGACGTCTACAGACGTCAGATTCTGACGTATAAAGACGGTCCGCGCACTGAATGGAATAAATATCAGATTGACCTGGATCTGGGACATCATGTTTTGAGACGTAACTTAGATGATGATTTAAGTTTTCGGCAAACTGACCTGGTTCCGACACAACATAGGCGACCGTGGTATAGCCGTGCGTCCTATCAGTGATGGTGATGTCTGCTTTAGACGGCCCTTCCACAGCAACAGACAACTCCCCAGCACCAGCTTCACGTGTGTAAATATTAAAATGATCTGAAAGAAAACTCCTCCTATTAACCAACAATCACCATTCTTAACCATTTTAACCACCGCTCCTGATTAATTCGGGTTTTCATTTGTATAATAGTACCGGATTTTAAACAATTTAAATCAATCAATCAGCAGGATTAAAAAACAAAATAACTTCCATTTTGTCAGATCTGAATAGGTTTTACTCACTTGAAATTGTGGATCGCGTCAGCGAGACACAACCTCAACTGGGTGGAAATTATAATTAAATAAATAAATAAATAGTGAATGGGAAAACTTTCTTTCAATGCACAATACCATGAATAGATATATTTATATTATGTCTGTACAATATATTTATGTGTTTCTCAGTTGAGTCCCTCGAACATCAGCTTTTCGACGAGCTCTATGAATTGTAATAATTGTTCAAACTAACGTAATGTGTATATAATATATGAAAGTGAGTATTAAATTGTGGGGCCTATAGGTGTGACCCCACACAATAAACTCGGCATATGCTACTAGCGATATAACAAAGACAATAATTGTGTAAACATTTCGCGAATAGTTCCCAGACTACATTGTTAGTTGACATACTTTTCTCGCTCACTTCTCCACGCTCAAGTCCAGGGCCGCCTATTTCTACTTTATGTGGTCCTGAGGACGGTGAAGCTCCCACTGTGTACTGAAAGGGACTGCCTGAAATGTAAAACGTAAAATATAGTGTCCGTTTTAATGTAAACGAATGTAAACGATTTAATTAACATGCGTTTCATCACATTATAATGTTGATGTTAGCCTACCTGATATATGCAGTCCTTTCTGCTTCAGACTGATTGTATGGACGCCATCTTCACCGGGGCAAAACTTGATGTCGTACAGATTGTCTGGGAGATCTGCTATCTCACATAACTCGCTTTTACCACTAGGGGCCGTAAGCATTGCCTCCATATCCAGGGGATCCGCACCTGAGTTGTGCAACAATGTCAATCAATCAATCAATCAATCAATCAATCAATCAATCAATCAATCAATCAATCAATCAATCAATCAATCAATCGATCGATCGATCGATCGATCGATCGATCGATCGATCGATCAATCAATCAATCAATCAATCAATCAATCAATCAATCAATCAATCAATCAATCAATCAATCAATCAATCAATCAATCAATCAATCAATCAATCAATCAATCAATCAATCAAAATAGTTTATTCAAACAAAATACAAACATAACAACTTATACAGTGATCATTGTGAGCATAATTTTCACACACTTGAAGTTCGAGACACAACTTCAAGTGGGGGGAATTTTAATTAATTATTCTTCAACGAGACAGTAAATTTGAACCACAAAATGAGTTTTTTCAGTGAATATTCCCAACACATGTTTCATTACAATTGCCATGCTATAGTTCTTATTTTCTTATGGTAATAACATTATCAAAACTACCGTGCAAGCCACCTATGTAATGCCATATGATACGTTTCTCTGCATTTTGGATAATTGTATTTAAGCAAGTGATTTTCACCCACTTGAAATTGTGAATCGCGGTAGCGAAACAAAACGTCAAGTGGGTGAAAATTTAAATCAATTTTTATTCAACGAAACAGTCAATTTGAACCACAAAATGATTATCTTCAGGGACTATCCCCAACAAGTGTTTCATTACAATCGACAAGCAGTCGAATTGTTTGAAGTCATTTTTATTGAAATTTTCAATCAGAAAGATTGTCAAACAATTAAAAAACCTTTAAAACTCTGCTTTCTGTGTGTATGATTTTTAAATCAAGTTGAAAAAAATATCATGAAAAAAATGTTACTATTTTTTGGAAATGTATATAACATATGAGACAATAGCTAGAACTACGTTGATGATAAATTTACCTTTTGGAAGCAACAATAATATATCACTTGATGACTATTGCCTCTAGGATTCAAATTACATTCAAGGGCAGTGTGTTCAACAATGATGAATTAACTTTGGATTATGATTGTTTCTTACACAATAATCAATCATACCTGGTATTATCAACTGGAACTCGCATTTGCTGCCTTTTCCTGTAGCACCAACTGCAGCGATGGATTTTGTAACAGTGTGTCTTATACGTCCAGATGGGTCTCCACCGACGTTCACAACAAATGGACTACCTGTTACAACAATGGGTCAAATGTTTTAAAGCTAGCCAGGGTGAAGTGAACAAAATCGCAGGTCATAGTACGAAAAATGCTAAACATCACTTTTAGAGGAAAAAAATGCTTTCTAGTTAAAATATTTTTTTGTAGAATGTTTACGGTCACTTTGGTATGTGACTGCTGATGTTATGACCTAGTCTTTCATAGCTTTACGAAAAAAGGTTATTTATAATCATGACCTTGCCAGGAAGTGATAACTGTGAACAATAGTGGATAATGACATTATCACATCTATATAAGCCTATTCGTATTTATTGTTTTGTTCTCTAAAACGATAATTGATAAATATAATATATTTTACCCAGGAAACTACATACCTGTGATGTGGTCATCACCAAAGCGAATGTTAACAAGATATATTCCTGGCTCATGTGGCTTGAAGTGGAAGTCATATTTCTTGTTGCCATTGCTACTTTCGTCGTATTTCAGATCTGAGCGGTGAGGTCCTTCCAGAGACATTGCCAGCGACCCGATACCTGGCAATAGCAAACAACTGAATATAATAATAATGATAAGATATTATAATGATAAGGTTGACAAATGGTAGGATCAGAGCCACATTTTATTGATGAAATATTGACTGTTTGATGGATGATGTCTGCACGGGCCTAGTTCTTATTAGTATGTATCACACGTGTGGTAGCCAAATGTCAACGTTTTCTCTGAAACAATTCATGTATTTGGATTAAACATGTTATAAAAGTGATGCAGTGTCACAGTGATCAAGTGATGGCTTTGTGATTTTACGATGAATAGGGGCTTTCGTAATGCTCTTAATTATCTAATCCCTTACGCAAAAGTTAATCTGATTTGATTTTTTGTGAACTGAACTAAACCCTTTCTATAGCTGGCTTTTGGTAACTGTCCCGTAGAGTAGAGCAGGTGGGCCACGTCACACAGGAAAATATGGTACAGTAGAGCCTCCTAACAGTCACCTCCTTCACCCGTTGCGAGGGCCAAAAAGGGATGTGGAGGTTCTTAATAGTGACAATTATGTTTAATAGTGCAATGATTTACAGCCCATCACACAGCTCATCAGACAGACACATATTTTATCAACATAAAAGGTCATATCTGACATATTTGTCATTTACATACATAATTATATATGTCATGTAATACAGAAGCTTAGTTTTGTAAAATCGCAGGTTATTATTAACCCTCACAACGCTGAAATACTTTTGTATAAACCATGGAGACCAAAGGGTCTTTTTCAAGTTGAAAACATCACAAAATGACCTAGTTAGCTCCTTCTGCTTCATTTGAATACCGATGTTATGGGTCTTTAGGCTTTGGCGTGCCAGACGTAGCCAATCCGCACCAAACAGTATCAGTGAATGCCGCCGGCCTGAATTCGGTATGGATAAACAGCACTTCACACGGAACATAAATTTGCCCCAAAAAGTTGTTGTTATAATATGGACGAGGTCGAAAGCATCGAATCGGGATTCAAACCAGGCAGACGACATTCAGCATGCAATTTTTAGTTATTACGACTGGTGGATAGTTGCTACTTTGATGTATTATAGATGATAATTCGGCACGCTTAATAGAATGATAAACATAACTAGATAGTTCTTTGACTAATAAGGGTTCTCCAGATGACATGATTACTCTGAATTTATCATTTGCACCCATATCATCAAAGTTGTGAATACATGTTTTGGCAGTAGAGAACAACAGTGTTCTATCAGCAATTTCGTCAGCGACTGTATAATCTGTGTTCATGTGGTGTTTTTGGTTTCCTTTGTCGCCCAATTTATCTCCAATGTATGTGCACTAAGTCTATATTAGGTGATTTCCGTTGACATAAATGTACATAATAGAGCTCCACACAAAAAGTAATTTTAAATTGATTGTACGTTCAGGGTTTTTGATTAAATCTAAAATACATCAAAGTTTCAGAGAACACTTGAGCACCAATTTGAGCTATCCATATCTAACAGCAAGTTCATTTACTACAGGGCTACTTGGATTTAGTTCTAAAAGGCGCATCCAGTATTATATTATTCTGATTGTCTTATTAATAGGGGGGCTTTTTCGGTATCCTTATTTACATCCAGAGTAGGGTTTGAGATCTAACGCATAAAAAATGTTATATTTTGATTGTATCATCTCCAGCTCGTATATATGTTTTTCTTGTCTGTTCATATATAGTGAATATTGCTTTGCGTGCCTGATCAACTAGATAATTGTATGTTTTCTAAGTATGTTATCTAAATAAACACCCAAGATACTTAACATGTAAATATATATACAATCTACATATCTTTACCATTGTATTGGAATTTTAATAATGTGTTGTCGGATTTGTTATTGTTGAATACCACTATTTTTGTTTTTATTGCATTTACTATCATATACCAACGTGATGCATGTTGAAGGATGCATACTATTATTAATTGTTTCACCAAACATGACATTAACAGAAGTACCTGCATTAGAGATGTCCACTTCCATGTTGTTCCATGTATTGGCTTTAGCACTTTTGAGACCATCTCCGCTGACCTTCACTTTGGCGGGGCTGCATACTTCATGGTCTCCCACTTGAACTTTGAATGGACTCCCTTCTAGATCTGATCCGTTCTGTGTGACCTCAACCACGTATGTTCCCTTACTCTTTGGAGTGAAAGAAGACATACCTAAAACAGGTGAAGCATTATCACAAAAATGGACAAATACTTCACTAATCTTCTAAATTTAAAAACATTATAATGTGTTTGCCAATTTGAAAATGTGGCTGTCACGAAAGCGATTATATAATTCGTCCCCTTGTATATGAAAGGATGTATCTGGCACTTTGTAAAGTGGCAGATACACCCTTTCATAACCAACCAAGGGGGGGGGGGCAAATTATGATCTTAGTGACATGTAACATGTTGTTTGTTAGGTTTCTTTCTGATAATTATTGTCAAAATTAAATTGAGAGCTGCATCTGTAATCATTTTAGAGTGTGAACTGAGATTAGTTAAGGTTCTCACCTAGTTTTCCGCTTGGCATTCTTTTCAGTAGACATTGTTCTTCTTTGCCAGCTGGAGTCTTCATGGTGCCCATCATGCCTGCCAAGTTAACATCACTACCTCCCACTGTCACCTCACTGGACGCTATGATGGATAACTGTGACCTCTTACGTCCTTCTCCTGTAATACATGGATATGTGAGCATCACTACCATTCATCACCAAACCTACATGTCAGACACATAGAGACACTTTGAAACAACACAGGTATGCATGCATACATGTATAATGAGGCTTTCTTACATTCTCTACTGATCAGTTGTCTAGGTACATTACTGATGACTTGCAGCTTTAACGTTAGTGAATTAACCATTTACAGGAATTATATAAGCACGAAGTATGCACATATACAACTCCTAAGCGTGCATTGTGCTAACAGGTATGAAATAATAAGTGCAAAGCGGGGTAAAACACGTTCTTGTACATTTCTCACAACATTGGTAAATGTCAAGAGATAAATGTTTATTGAGTATAATTTTAAATATATATATATTTGAAATCTAACTTTAATAACTTTACTGTTACTTTAAAATTGATAGAAAATTATTTATATTATTCTTACATTACGTGATGCGAAAGTCGCAAATGCAATTCGTTTAATGTTGTAAACAAAGTAATTCTAATATATAAGTTTAGGAATAGTTTTATTTGTTTATAGTAGGCCTAATTGCGTATGGTGCGTGATATTTAATATTTACAATTATTAAAATAAACCGTAACTTACCTTAGGCAAACTATCAACAGCAAACATGAAATGTAGCTCAGTTTATTTGATCTTTTTAACATCAGAGTTTAGTATACAGCACTAGTCACCCACACATGTATGCGCGCGCTAATCTTACCTAATACAATGTGGGGAGTGGAATAGAGAGGGGAATTTTACTTCCAAGTCCAAGTACACCTACCTCCAGCTACAGAAGAAAGAAGGAGACTACTTTTACTGGTTGTTTTGCAGACGACCCAGCACCAAATGAGCGCGATGCGCGAGCAGGAAAAACCACCAGAAGCTTTATTAATAACGCTTGCTGTTATACAGAAAATTAACGCTAACCAGTAATTAGTTTGCGTTAATCATCTAGCCAGTATATGGCTAAATTGTTAAGCTAGTTGAATGCTAGTTATGCCTGTTATACTACAAAACAGCTAGGCAACAAATTATGCGTTTATTAAGAATCTCGTACGAGATTCACGTTGCCAAACTAGTGTTATCTGGTTATACAAACATCAAAACGCGATGTCTTAATAGTTAATAAGACCCATGCTGTTGTGCTTTGTGATGTGATTATCTGTCCAAGAAATTTACGCGGTAAAACATTGTGTGCAGCTACATATTTTGAAAAACTTACAGTAAATAGAAAATAAAGCACTAGACTCTACTAACCAGTGTGTTTACATATCCTATTTGAGATGACCAACTGCGTCCGCAGTGTCATTCACTAGTGTGACTAGAATATACAAAGCATCCTCTCAGGCATATGGGTACATGCTGGGCCATATTACCCTCTCAAATCATTATCTAAAGTGCATTAGCAAAATGAAATAACTATCTGAAAAAATACATGCATTTTTGGATGGGAGGAAGGTCGTCTAACTAACCACATATTTGTGTTATAATAATATGTATAATAATTTTTCTCATTTTTTTTGTCTAGCGAACTAATACGTCCCCTTGGAGTTAGAAATTTGCTTAGAAATTGCTAAACTGCTACTCTGTAAAGTGGCAGTTTAGCATCTTCTAACTTCAAGTGTACGTTATATTTACTGTTGTTTATCGTTATTTGTACCCTCACGTTGTTCAATCAATTAAATCTTACTGTTTTATAATACATGTACTATATTATGCAAAAATATAGTTTTGTTACCAGACAAAACATATTCCCATTAAACTGAAAAACAACCCAAAAGTTGATAATATTATTAATGACTAATGGCAAGTATTCGTTCGGTCTAAAATTATTCTTTCAATTTTAGCGCAATGCTTAATGACATACGCATATATAGACATAATGATTTATATGGGATGAAAGTATCCTATTATATGAAGTGCTTATCACAATTTTAAATAAGTCACATTTTTACTGATATGGTATATTTTAATCCTTGATTGTTATTTAGTATTCTGGTTAGCCAAATACCAAGAGACATGTTAGACATCTACAAAGTAAGAAAGCCTAAATACAATAACCGTCAAGCCCCAACCGACAGTTACAAAAACAATCATGCTCTCAGGATAGACAGTGTACATGACAATAATTTAAAGTCTACATGTGTACTGTAAAAATGCATTTATATCACTTTACTATAAATTACAAAAAACACATTTATTACTTAATTTTTTTGTGGCAAACACTAAATAGATAATATAAAAACATTTTTTATGTCGCGCATACCCAGCAAACACGACACGTTGACCCAATGCTGGGTTAATGTTGGCCCACCGTCCACGTTGCTGGGCCAACATTAACCCAGCATTGGGTCAATGTGTCGTGTTTGATGAGTACTGGCTGCTCAATGCGCCTGATGAATTGAATTATGCATTATAATATACATAACATAACACTATAGTAAAATGAAAAAACCCCAGCAATAACAAGAGCTGTTACACATAATCATAGTCACTGAACATGGTCATTGGCAACAACTAACCCCTTCACTACCATGACTACAGACAATATTACAGATAAATTATGATATTACATACATCTATACCCGCGTGGATTCAAACACCAATTCGGCCGTACGGGATGAACTTTAAAAATTTGAATGGATTCCGTGGGGCTGGATTATAAACTATTTTAAGATTTTTTTCAATTTCATCATTTCTCCATAGACGTAAGAAGCTTACTCTAATGAGCTTCCGTACGAATACATGCTGGCGCTTCGTACTAATGTTGTACTTAGTAATGTTGAGCTATTTTGCTTCGGGTTGAGCAAGGATACCTGAATTGAGGGAGAGAGGTAGGTGGGAGCAAGACTGTTCTTGGTCGTCGTGCGTAGGGTTATGGGGGTGGGGTATGGTTTTGATAGAGGGGTACCCACTTAACAGTGTGGTGGGAGAAGTGCTCGACTCCCGCCCCTCGTTTCCTATGGCTATGATCTGGCGTATATTGAGTTTGTGGTTCACCTACCGGACACCTTGCATGAGAATGGGGATCCGTGGATGTGTTTTCCTTTGTGTTTGATGTTCACTTCATACTCTCCTGGAGACATGGGCAGATAGGAACAGTGGGTGATTCCACTTTTTGTTTCCATCTTGGTAATGTCGGCTTTTGCTGCCCCGTCTACAGTCACCTTCACATCAGCTGTTCAACATATCATTGTAATAGTTAGGCTTTATATGAATACGGCTGTTACGAATCTATCAAGTTCATGGTTTTAAAAGAGTTTTGATAGTTACTCGTCAATAAAATAATATTATTGTAATATATTTTAATCCTTACAGCGCGGGGATCGATTTTAGACGTCAGAATCTGACGTCTACAGACGTCAGATTCTAACGTATAAAGTCGAGCCCCGCACTGTAAGAGTAAACATATGTCTAATGGCCGTAGACACAGAACATAGGTATTCAAATGAAACAGAAAGAGCTAACTAAGACATTTATGATGATTTCAAATTGAACCCTTTGGTTTTCCTGACTTAAACAACAATATTGGAGCGCTTTAAGGATTAAGAGGTAAGAAGGGAAGTAGCTTACATCCACCGCCTACTATGGTGAAGGGACATTCCTGTCCACTGGCGCCTTGTACCAGTCCCATGCCATAGGCTGTGATGAAGCCTCTATCCACAGCGTCTACATGACACCTGAACGGTGTGCCTGAAATCACAAAGTGCACCTCCCAGTAAACACAAAACATTATTATAACATTTATACAATGTAAAGACGTTGGGCCGACGTTGTAAAAAAGTTATACAAAAATTTTGTGGTTACTGGCTAGCAATATATTATAATAACTATAGTAGTTAACAGGTTATTGCGTAGTCTCCATTGTGAAAGTGGACTCTAATACGCAGTTAAATATTTTAACAAAATGTTATAATTTCGAAAATAATTATTGATAAATTACACTGTGGCAAATGGTAAAAAATATATAAAAGTCAAACTTAACTTTTAGTTCACGGGACAGTATTTTTCGTCTACTTGAAGCTCGCAAGTACGTGTAACAAGCCCCGCTTCAGATGAAGGGCAATAACACAGAACAATGGGGCACTCAAATGCCTATAAGTACTAAAATTAATCACTGATAACAAAATATTTGAGATCCCAACTATTCATCTCTCGATCAGGACCTGCCTCGTCGAGCCACAGGCCAAGGGTTGTGGCTTGGTGAGTCATGTCCTGCTCAGGGAAGTTTATTTTGAATAATTCTTGCTTACCGTCTACTGGCTGCTCGTTACATAACAGGCTCAGTTCATGGACACCTTTTTCCTGGGGTTTGTATGAGATGCTAATTGAGCCATCGGTGTTCTGATGAATATCAGCTTCTGCCCTGCCTGGCATTGTGTAGCTTTAAAATCACCCCTGCAACAAAAGAAATAGTATATAATATTAATAGGGGTATATATATGTAACGTCTTCCACGCTTCTCTCCTTGGTACCTCATCAGTATCTATTTTCCATAAGCATAGTTCCATCATTTACCCAAACTAAGACAATAAGTCTAGTCATAACCATGCAGCTCTGACCTTAACAGTAATTATTTATGTACAAACAACATTTCTTAAATCAAGATGTAAATTTACTCTCTTCTAAACCTGTTCTAACTTCTAACTCTACTGTACCACTCATTACAGTAGCACATCTGTATGTACTACTCATCACAGTAGCACATCTGTATGTACCACTCATTACAGTAGCACATCTGTATGTACCACTCATCACAGTAGCACATCTGTATGTACCACTCATTACAGTAGCACATCTGTATGTACCACTCATTACAGTAACACATCTGTATGTGCCACTCATTACAGTAGCACATCTGTATGAATCGTTCGTTGCAGTAGCACATCTGTATGTACCACTCATCACAGTAGCACATATGTATGTACCACTCATTACAGCAGCAGATCTGTATCTATACCTAAAACAGTAGCACATCTCTATGTATCACTCATCACAGTAGCACATCTGTATGTACCACTCATTACAGTAGCACATTTGTATGTGATACTCATTAAAGTAGCACATCTCTATGTACCACTCATTTCAGTAGCACATCTGTATGTGCCACTCACTACAGTATCACATCTGTATGCACCACTCATTACAGTAGCACATCTGTATGTACTACTCATCACAGTAGCACATCTGTATGTGCCACTCATTACAGTAACATATCTGTATGTGCCACTCATTACAGTAGCACATCTGTATGTGCCACTCATTAAAATAGCACATCTGTATGTACCACTCATTACAGTAGCACGTCTGTATGTGCCACTCATTACAGTAACATATCTGTATGTGCCACTCATTACAGTAGCACATCTGTATGTGCCACTCATTAAAATAGCACATCTGTATGTACCACTCATTACAGTAGCACATCTGTATGTACCACTCATTACAGTATCACATCTGTATGTACCACTCATTACAGTAGCACATCTGTATATACCACTCATTACAGCAGCAGATCTGTATGTATATCTAAAACAGTAGCACATCTCTACGTATCACTCATTACAGTAGCACATCTGTATGTACCACTCATTACAGTAGCACATCTGTATGTGATACTCATTGAAGTAGCACATCTCTATGTACCACTCATTTCAGTAGCACATCTGTATGTGCCACTCACTACAGTATCACATCTGTATGTACCACTCATTACAGTAGCACATCTGTATGTGCCACTCATTACAGTAGCACATCTGTATGTACTACTCATCACAGTAGCACATCTGTATGTACCACTCATTACAGTAGCACATCTGTATGTGCCACTCATTACAGTAGCACATCTGTATGTACCACTCATTACAGTAGCACATCTGTATGTGCCACTCATTAAAATAACACATCTGTATGTACCACTCATTACAGTAGCACATCTGTATGTACCACTCATTACAGTAGCACATCTGTATGTACCACTCATTACAGTAGCACATCTGTGTATACCACTCATTACAGTAGCACATCTGTATGTGCCACTCATTACAGTAGCACATCTGTATGTGCCACTCATTACAGTAGCACATCTGTATGTACCACTCATCACAGTAGCACATCTGTATGTACCACTCATTACAGTAGCACATCTGTATGTACCACTCATTACAGTAGCACATCTGTATGTGCCACTCATTACAGTAGCACATCTGTATGTACCACCCATCACAGTAGCACATCTGTATGTACCACTCATTACAGTAGCACATCTGTATGTGATATTCATTAAAGTAGCACATCTCTATGTACCACTCATTACAGTAGCACATCTGTATGTACCACTCATTACAGTAGCACATCTGTATGTGATACTCATTAAAGTAGCACATCTCTATGTACCACTCATTACAGTAGCACATCTGTATGTACCACTCATTACAGTAGCACATCTGTATGTGCCACTCATTACAGTAGCACATCTGTATGAATGGTTCGTTGCAGTAGCACATCTGTATGTACCACTCATCACAGTAGCACATCTGTATGTACCACTCATTACAGTAGCACATCTGTATGTACCACTCATTACAGTAACACATCTGTATGTGCCACTCATTACAGTAGCACATCTGTATGAATCGCTCGTTGCAGTAGCACATCTGTATGTACCACTCATTACAGTAGCACCTCTGTATGTACCACTCATCGCAGTAGCACATATATATGTATCACTCGGTAGAGTAGCACAACTGTATGTACAACTCATCACAATAGCACATCTATATGTACCACTCATTAGAGTAGCACAACTGTATGTGCCACTCATCACAGTAACACATCTATATGTACCACTCATTGGAGTAGCACATCTGTATGTACCACTCAACGCAGTAGCACATCTGTATGTACCACTCATTACAGCAGCACATCTGTATATACCACTCATTACAGCAGCACATCTGTATGTATACCTAAAACAGTAGCACATCTGTATGTGATACTCATTAAAGTAGCACATCTCTATGTACCACTCATTACATGTAGCACGTCTGTATGTGCCACTCACTTCAGTATCACACCTGTATGTACCACTCATTACAGTAGCACATCTGTATGTGCCACTCATTACAGTAGCACATCTGTATGTGTCACTCATCACAGTAGCACATCTGTATGTACCACTCATTACAGTAGCACATCTGTATGTGCCACTCATTAAAATAGCACATCTGTATGTACCACTCATTACAGTAGCACATCTGTATGTACCACTCATTACAGTAGCACATCTGTATGTGCCACTCATTACAGTAGCACATCTGTATGTACCACTCATCCCAGTAGCACATCTGTATGTACCACTCATTACAGTAGCACATCTGTATGTACCACTCATTACAGTAGCACATCTGTATGTACCACTCATTACAGTAGCACATCTGTATGTACTACTCATCACAGTAGCACATCTGTATGTACCACTCATTACAGTAGCACATTTGTATGTACCACTCATCCCAGTAGCACATCTGTATGTACCACTCTTTACAGTAGCACATCTGTAAGTACCACTCATTACAGTAGCACATCTGTATGTACTTTTCATCACAGTAGCACATCTGTATGTACCACTCATTACAGTAACACATCTGTATGTGCCACTCATTACAGTAGCACATCTGTATGTGCCACTCATTACAGTAGCACATCTGTATGTGCCACTCATTACAGTGGCACATGTGCCACTCATTGGAGTATCGCATATGTCACTCTGACTGCTAAGAGACAATATATTATTTCTTTTAATGTGAATATGTGACAGATGAACGCATCATATGCTTAGTTAAATGCCAAATAAGATATATGATAGGGTGATCTATGGCGGACGGCCTAATTGGCTAGCCCACCGTGAAATTGTCTACATGTACACCTCAGATTGGTTTTGTGAGATCGGGGATGCTATCATTGGACCGCCCAATTATCTTTTAGCACTTCCCGTATAAAGATACGGGAAGTGATGGAAGCTATAATTGGATCGTAATAATATGCAGACTGAAAAAAGATTGAAATTACAACCACACAATCTGAGTGAACTTGCCAACTACTCACACCTCCTAAACCATAATAAATCCGTAACTATATGATCTACAGCGCAATTTCATTTTCAGCGGGAAGTTTACACTATATATTATTTTGTACAAAGGTATGGATCCCTGTGTATGGATGTATAGGTTGGCGAAGTCAAAGTGCTATCTTTTGACACTAACATATTACTGGTGGCCTTAGTGGATACTGAAGTGTGTTTGAGGTGGACTGCCAACATCCAGGGCATCAATACACAATATACCGTAGTGATACTTTGTGGTCTAACCTGGATTTTTGTTCCGGTGCAACAAATTGATCCCTAACTGGGAATCATCCTTCCTATGTCTACCACTCCATGGGTACCAAATGGAAGTTCATAGAGAACTGTCCTTGGTGTGAAGATTAATGAGGTAGTTATTGTTATATGTTTGGATTGCTCAATCCTCATACAAACCAAGACGCTAATAAATCCCAATCTCAAGTATTTCGAGATTGGTTGGAAGGCTAATTATCTCTAATTTCCAACTTTTTGGAGACGATAGTGGCATATATTGCACCGAGTTCACTATTTTATTTTCAATAAGGGTCGTCTATTAGTGGCGAATATCTGTTGAGCAGAATACGAGAACCCAGTTGTTATTAATCATCATCACTCACTTTTCACGAACTGCGTCATTTGAAGAATTCTAGTCGTGGAACCTTGACCATGTCCCCGAAGATGAAAGTGTTAACCGTTGAATTTCTAATTTGCTAGTTCTAATTTTCCAAGCGATTTGAAGCTGAAAGTATCATCAATGCATTTTTCGGCTTCAAGTAAACTTAACACCTCATTTCAAATTGCACTTCGTCTACAAAGCACGGGTTTTGTTACTCATTTACCAGTTGGGTATTATTTGATTTGTTTTGACAGCTGTTCAGTCTCAGCACCTAGAGTGTTAATGTAGCTGTCAGTGAGTTAGCTGTAAATCAGGAGAGGTCAGCCGGCGGCCTCGTAGTCTGACCTCGTCTTCTGCCAGCTAATCAGCAATGTCCTGCTCTTGTAGCTGCTACACCAGGAATACCTCTTCTATCCCGGCCTTGAACACGGTGCTGGTTTAATGCTGGTCCACCGTCTGCGACGCCGGCCCAGCATTAAACCAGCATCGGATCGTACTTGCTGGGATGTGTGAGTGAACATCGTCTTGACTTCATGGATCGCATTCCCTTATCTGTTATTCCTTGTTCCGTCCCAGCAAGCACGAGCCATTGAGCCAATCTTGGGTCAATGTTGGCCGACGGTCGTAGACGGCGGGCCAATATTGACCCGACATTGGTTCAATTTCTCGTGTTTGCTGGGGTGCGATCTCAACCACATGTCTAGGACGCCAGGTAGGAAACTGGATGTTGGGCGGTTAATACCTGATTATCATAGTTCTCACAGTGACTCACTTATCAGCTATCACAGTGGGTGGTAGTAACCAGGGCAACGTGAATCACCTGAGAAAACACTATTCAAATGGAAAATTGCTTTTGATTGTAATATTTTAAATTAGTAGAATAAATCGGAACAGCTGAATAAAAACGAACTGATAACATATTATATCTTAAGTACAAAAAGGGAATTCCCAATGTAACTCATGAGCCATAGAAGTATACCAGGAGGAAAAGTGCATAATTTATTTCCATAAATTAACAAAGATGATGTTGGCAATCAGGAATATACAACGAGTTTCACGCCTCGTATTTCGATGATGACTGTTGCGCACTGATCAGGATTTGCCCCCCCCTCCTCCAACTGTCATATTTAAGGTTTACAAATTGAAATCGTCATATCAATGGCGCTCGTTTTTTATGACTTGTTGTCTGGTCAGTCCTTTTGCGAAAGATACTTGGGCTAATTGGTCATGGTCATGAAAGTTTGGTTGTTTATTTATTATGATTCGCCAAATAGCAACATACAATACGTTGCACAATGATAGGAAACTGAAATATTATACTATTGGCTGGGAAATAGCATCAGATAAGCAGCATCTATTCTATGCCTGTCCCATAAAATATTTAAAAAATGATATAATAGTTTCCTAACGGGTTTGGCAAATTCATTGTGGCAAGGATTTTTTTAAATAGTATTTGGCAGAATATTCTACATTTTCACTATACGTTTAAGAAAGAATAACCCTGCCAATTCAGAACTAAAGCCTGCAATTCTTAGAGCAAGACCTGTTGGTCTAGTCTGGTCCTAGAAGTTTCAGTGTTATCAATCAATCAATCAATTTATTCTATACAATGCAGTACATCGTTTTGGTATACACAACAAATAATATATAAAGTAATATACATAGCATACTTGGTATATATAGACACATACTAATGCATGGTGTGGCGGACGTCTATGTGTATGGATCACTACAAGGGAAGATAAAAACTGTTTAGTTTTGATATATATATTTTTTTATTTTTTTCAGTGCCATAGCGCGTCTGCTAAATATGGCCAGGTTTTCTAATTTCACTGTATGTGATGTTTTAAGAGTTTAATAACATATTCATAGGGATTTTGGTGCCGACGAGGCAAGTATTCACTTCTGAGTGGTTCGTAGATAGGGCAGTCGCTGATAAAATGAACTTCGTCTTCCACAATAGTTTTTCAGTTTCGGCAAAAACGCTCATTTACATGTACTGATTTCGGTTTGTTTTTTCTATCGTTGCGTACATCCTCCTGATAAGCGTTGTATATATTTTTTCCGGGGAGTTTAGAATTTAATGATCCTAATCAGTATTCCAGTAATGGGCTACCTATCTGGCACGGTTTACCTGATATCAGGCCAATCGAGGTAAATAATGGCTGATTTACGGTCATTTTGAATTCGATGGAGACTAGTTAAAAAATTTCAGGGTGCATCGTCCCCCGAAACCTCACATTTTGTTTTATAGTAATGGACTAGCATCTAACACAGTTTGCAAAATATTGGGCATGTGAAAGTAAATAATGGCCGATAGGCGGCCATTTTGAGTTTGATCGAGTCTAAATTTTTCAAGATGCATCCTCTCCTGAAGTCTCACATTTTGTTTTATGGTCTAGCCATCTAGCACGGTTTACCAAATAACGGCCATGTGAAAATGAATAATGGCCTAAAGGCAGCCATTTTGAATTTGACCAAGTCGAAATTTTTCAAGATGCATCCTCTCCTGAAATCTCACATTTTGTTTTATAGTAATAGTCTAGCTATCTAACACGGTTTATCAAATATCAGCAATGTGAAAGTAAATAGTGGCCGATAGGCGGCCATTTTGAATTTGATTAAGTCGAAAGTTTTTAAAAGGCATCCTCCCCGGAAACGTCACATTTTGTTTTATAGTAATGGTCTAGCTATCTAGCACGGTTTACCTGATATCAGGCCTATCGAGGTTAATGATGCTGATTGTCGGCCATTTTGAGTTCGTAAGTTAAAAAATTTCAGGATGCATCCTTCCCCGAAAACTCACATTTTGCTTTATAGTAATGGTCTAGCCATCTAGCAGGGTTTACCAAGTATCAGCCATTTGAAAATTATTAATGGCCGAAAAGGCGGCCATTTTGAATTTGCTCAAGTCAACATTTTTCAAGGTGCATCCTCATCTGAAATCTCACATTTCGTTTTATAGTAATGGTCTAGCCATCTAGCACGGTTTACCAAATATCGGCCATGTGAAAGTGAATAGTGGCCGATAAGCGGCCATTTTGAATTTTATCAAGTCGAAATTTTTCAAGATTTTTCAAAGTTCATATACCCCAAAAGGCACAACTAGACCCACTAGAGGTGTTGTGTGTAAAATTTGAAGACGATCGGACAAGTACGTTCAGAGATATGCTCCGGAAACGAAATGTTCACGGACGGCCCAACCGCCCAACGGCCCAACGCCGTAACATCATCATTTTCTCCTCTGCGACCTTGCATATTGAATTTTGATTAAAAATATTTTAACCTGTCTATTATCCACCTGGAAGTAACCCACATACCAAAAATTGTTATCCTAGCTTATTTTCTTGCAAAGTTATAGGCAAAAGAAGAGGTAAAAAACAGAACGGAGGCGGAATCCATAGCTCCCTCCGTCTCACCTACGGTGACGACAGGAGCTAAAAAAATATAATTGAGGTTCTTTTGAGCGTCATTGCACAAAACAATAGTGGTTACTAAATATAGTTATTTAATTTCTGGATAAATTATTTCGCAGATAGCTCGCTCAAAAAAACCCTCAGAATAGGCCTACTAAGTAAGAATATTGGCCTATTGTTTTCGCAATTATTTGTATCACCTTTCACATAAAAAAAAGCCATTTTCCAGGAGGTAGGAAATACTCCAGCTAGCAAATAAATATAAGTTAATTAATATTTTGGCAAAAGAAGGTGCCAGTGATATAACTGACACAATTCTTTAAAAATATGCCTGGAATGCCATTCGGCCCTATCGCTTTACTTGTGTCTATGGTCTGAATAGAATGCGGACTTGGGCAACTGATAATTGTACATGGTTAATGATAGTTGACCCTACTAATCAGCTTATAAACAGTTAAACATGCATGTGCGTCTTAAATTTGAATTACGAGTCTAAATATAAACGCAAATGGTACTCACTCAGACACATAGAAATATTTGAGGTGTTTCATTCTGTACCTAGCTGTATTGTGGGGAGCCTCCGTGACCCAGAGGTAGCCGCGTGCTCGGCCTCAGCCCGGCGGGGCTCATTTTTTTCGAATCCTGTGTCTGGAAGTGTTCTGACTGTTGCATACTGTATAGTATGGAGCATAGTACAGAATCACTAGTCCACAAGAGAATCTAAAGCCTCATTGAGACTGGCCATAATCTATGGTTGGTAACCAGTGGCATACTTTCGCTTGTACAAATATTGGCCCTTGTGATGAGTGAAGTTACCACTATATTGTTAGGCATACTTTACATTGAGAGAGTGTGAATATTGCATTACGTCGTTTTCTGCACTATTATGTGAAGCTTCAGCTTGAACTTGGAATGGTCATTAATGATGTGCATGAATGTAAAAAAATCAGATAAACACTCATTTCCGAGTGCGTTCGGCAGAAATACGCTAATAATATGCAAAATGGACGCCAAAATGATCAAGTTAAAAAAATCAAAAAAATCATAGATTGGACCTAAACATCCATTGATATATGACTGAACCCATAGTATACCCTCTGAGAACTAGTTTTTATTGTAAAAGACCTGAAATACATTATGGCTGCTGATAAACGGACAAAATGGCGGACAAATTGGTCATATATGGAGCAAATGGTGCAAAGTTTTTTTGCATTTCATGGTTTCCTGGCATACATTATGCTAATTGATATAAATTTAAACCATAATGATTTCTAATAAACTAAACTAATTCACTAAGGTGGAAACATATAAATACATGACATAGACAGAAATTCCAGATATGGTCATACTTCATTTATGCGATAGGAAAAATAAATAAACATAATTTCTTGGATACATTTATAATCATGTGAAATCATTAGAAAATGTGGTATTATTTCAGAATATTATATGTAAAATAGTGCAAAATATGAGAATTTTTACAGAAATAAAATATCCTTCAATTGCATACTAAGATGTAGTTGTTAATTATAAAACATTGATAAACTTAGCTTATTCTGAGTTGTTATCTGCTAGAGTTAAGTTATCTCGAAATCATAGCTGGCCAATACATGAAATTTCCTACATTTTAAAGGTCTAGTCAACTGTTAAAACTTGCAGTACACGGGTCCCCCAGTTTTCAAGTTTTCAAATCATAGCAAGACCGTATATACCTGAGCGATATCTATGAGTTAATAATAGTTAAAGCTCAAAACTCTTAGCCCCGGCTCTTACCTGAGCGTTGGGTTTGCAAGTAACTACCTGTATTACTATGAGATTTAAAAACAGCTGACCCCAAGCTTGTATTGACATGCTGACTTTCCCTCAACATTGTCCACTCCTCCAATGTTGGTTCAATGTTGGGCCAGCGTCGCAGACCTAGGTCTAACATTAAAACAGCATAGGTTCAATGTCTCGTTTGAATACTATCTTGTAATCAGTTTAGTTGCTGATAATAATGCCGTCAACCTGTACTCAATAGGCTACTGTAGGCCTACTGTAACACGTGACCGTCCCACGCATGCCCGTTTCGCATTTGAATGAATCTTTAAGCCATTTTGGTCGCCATTTTGTCTGTTTTTCAGAAGCAATATGAAATATGTTGATACGAGCTCGAAAAGAGTATATTGTGGGTTCAGTCATACATCAATGAATTTTATGGCCAATATAATGTAGCTTATCGAATGAATAAACAAAAAAATATAGCCCCCCCCCCATGCTTAAGCACCACATCCTCACGTCTTCATCTGTATATCACGCATTTTTCATTACAGATTGCACTGTTTTAACGTTTTAGAAATTTATTCAAATGACCGTCCTAGACGAAAAGTGATGTAAAGCAATAATTTTAATTATTTACTAGATGACATTATGTCTGCAAACTTTGATGTTAAATTAAATGAATGGTGTTCTAGGCCACCTTTGTGCACATATTGCTTAACTGGGCCAGCAGAACCTCCTGAGGATGGTGAGATGAATGAGATGACACTGCCCTCCAGGCACAAGACTCGAAATTCGACCCATGGCGGTCTGAGGCCGATCACGCCACCTTTCGGTCACGGAGGCTCCCCACAATATTGAACTTTGATGTTGAGGCTTTTATCCGACCACTACATTATTATACTCCTTGAAATAAAACATCAGATTTCACTTTACATTGTGCAACATTACAGATAAGACTACAATTCCAAGGCAGGGATAATTTATAGCATGTTGTAGTTTACAATAGCTTTGGCGATTTTTTAGGCATTAGTAGGCTATAAAATGAACAATAAGGCACACCCGAGGGTTTTGAAAAGCTCGAAACGTTATATAGGGGCCCAGGTATATTATCATCTAAATAAAATTATATACATATCACGAAGATATGAACCTAAGTACCATAATAGGAACAATTTCCATGTGTTAATGTAATAAAACTACTACCATTGTGACGCCAAAAATGATAGCAGCCATGTGTTTATTGAGTTTTAAAATATAGATATATTTGGGACAAAATCGAGTGGGGTGTTCTTCTGATGTGATTTAGGAGATGAAAATGCACCCGTGTGTGAAATGTGATGCTTTTATCACAATCGATGGTAGATTTTTATAGCTCAACAGCTGCACCAATACATATTCCATATTGATGGATTCAGCATAGTAAGAGCAGCTGGAATTGTGACTAATTGCTATAATATTTTACTTTCACTCTGAAGTTATTGTTCACCATGCTAATCCGTAATAACAGAAATACATAAGATTTCTGGTAATAGCTATATTTCATGTATCAACTAATTTTTTTTTACATGTTTTACGTCATAATGAACTCTCGGCGAAATCGTAGTAATATGAGCTACGGTTAGCTGCACGAACTTTTGGCCCAATATACATCTACGTCTACAAAATAAATGGTTAGAACTATGATTTGTTTCTCCTATTATCAGGATTATCGATAACTAGTCACCATATATTTGCACATTATTATAAGAAATAAAAATGAATCGGGCTTAAGGCCACCTTTGTGCACATATAGGCTAAACTGGGCCAGGAGAAATGCGATACATTTTGTTTTAAAAAGATTTATATTTATAAGACTGTTTGACACAATATCAAGTAATACATGTAAAACATATTACTCTGATCACCTCGATTGTTACTTTCATAAGCATTTATCATGTACAAACCTTGATTGTGAACGGATATCCGGATGTTTCAATTACAAGTTTTAATTATCCCTTTGATAAAGTTATCCCCAGAAGGTAGACAGTGAGAAGAGGATGCACTATGACTCTCACATCTGCTGTAGCTATAGTCGTAAAGTGTTTGTGAGCGACATCTGGTGATCCGCGCCTGTCCCGCTGCCGTGGTGTACACTGGTTTACTGTGATCAGCTGAACTCTCTTAATATCCGCTCAGCTGCTGCCTCACACTTCTAGGAGCTTTCACTTCCCGGACTCCAGTCAGCCAGAAACGGCATACTGCATGTTTTCTACTGGCCTGTTGCCACGGAGACGCAGACTTATGGGCAGTTAGCATAGCAGAAAGTCTCTAGTCTCTCGTGGTCTAACACAAGATCAAAGTTGGCTCGGTGTTGTGGCAACACCGAACCAACTTTGTTTGAAGTTATTCCAGGACTGTTGTCTCTCAACTCTGCGCGAGACGCTCCAGAAAGCTTCCTTTGCCTCTGCGGCCACTGAACTCGCCATAAGTGAGCTCACGTGTGGTCAATTATTATCCTGATTAGCAAGGTGAAGGAGAGCCTCCAAGGCTTCCCCTCTTGGTAACTTTAAAGTGTGAGAAAGTACCAACTAGAAGACTCGTTGGATTCGGCACAGCGTTAGTTAGGACATACTCTGCACAATATTAATACAATTTTTTTCTATAACAAGCTTAGCGCACTTTAGAATTTGTCTTCTAGGCCAATAATTCTGTTTTTCCATTCGACGTATGGGCACATAAATTTTGCCAGCTTTGCTAAAAAGAACATATTTTCGACGTTTCATTACCTAACTTGGAGGGATTGACCTAGATGACGTTGGTGCCTCTAAAATATTGGTATGAAAACGCCTATACTATGTGAGATATACGAATGGTGATTCCCTTTAAACTAGCTGATCAAATTGTCTAAACGGAGATCAGGCTCCAATAGTTTAATAATACGAACATATAAACATATTTGTTTCATCATTCATCTCCTGATAACCCACACGTACAACACACCAATAACAATATGTGACGCCTCCTGATTAATTATGTCGGCCATTTTGGCAGACAGAGAACATGGAGCCATAAAACTCGTTGTTAAAGTGGTCGTCCATTGTGCACCAATATCAGGTGTATAGGTTATGGGTGTACCCAGAAAGCACGGGGCAGGTCAACAGAGATAGTCAGGGTAAGGACCACCTGATGAATAACAAACTATAAACACTGTTTGTTATGCCTCCTCGTGTTTTCTCTGCGGCTAGACTACCAAACAATCGAGCCCTCCTGCAGAATTATCGTAAATAAATCGGTCGTAGCCAAAAAAGGGAGAAGGCAATAATATCTGCTTTGAACGATAAGCGTTGTAAAACACTTAAGATGAAAGTCAACCTCTTATCCAGACTGAACAGGTACACACCATTTTATGATTTGGGGAGATAATTATTATAAGAGGGTATAATTATCATCAGGTATCTACAGGACATAGTTAACAATTTATTGATAGCCATATCGTCACATTGAACAAAACCCACATAAAGAATATTACTAAATTTAACTCCATGTTCCGATAATTGTGCTTTCCATGTGGCTGAACAGTCTATTTTTGGCTTGCAGGATTAGGACAAATGAAGTGCATTCTTCTTTAGTTTACTATACATGCACTTGACCATACAGACTAATGGTGTAGTCTGTTAGACAGACAGGCAGATAGCACAATATATGCTCTATGTGGCTCTGCTGAAGGTTGCTTTTAATGGCACGTCTAGATGTGTTGGACTTGGTGGGTTTCCTGCTCACAATAACCCAACAAAGACAAAAAGTGGAGCAGCATTGGCCTTATAGTGGGCCACTATATGAAATGCTGGCTCTATGCTTGACCAGTGTTTTATGAACTTCTTGACAAAGCTATGGCAATGGAAATGTTGATTGCCGACATGCCAGCAAACACACATCAAACTCAATGGTGGAGCAAGGTATTGTATAATAAAGCTGTAAATAGGCTACGTTACCTGGTTACTGTCTAGAGGCCTTTTGCGATAAGTAACGACACTAACCTTCCTCTACATTCTAGAAAACGGAAGAACAGTGTCAAGTACAAAAAAGGGACAGAGAAAAGAGTTCATAATCTAATAAATAATACAATCCAGGCCCTATCGATATTAACATATAGTTTACATCTATGGCACTATTTATGTATAGCTTTTTACACAAAAATCACCTGATTAAGGAAAATAAAGTACTTTGAACCTTCTGAAGTATTAAATTATAAAGAACTACACATGTTCTTAAATGTTAATCATTTTCTACCGGACTAAGTCAAGATGGATCGAAGGGCATTTTAACTCACATCGGCAACGTTTTGAACCCACCCATTTCACAGTTTGCAGTAGGCCGTATAAGCACGAGCATCAAGTCTGCAAATCGACGGCTTTACAGTATTTGTTTGACGGCATCAAACGATAATTTTTATTTAGCATTATCACGCCTTATCCTGTCTGTCTGTATGTTTGTCAGTCCGTCCGTTCGTTCGTTCGTTCGTTCGTTCGTTCGTTCGTTCGTTCGTTCGTTCGTTCGTTCGTTCGTTCGTTCGTTCGTTCGCTCGTTCGTTCGTTCGTTCGTCCGTATGTCTGTCTGCATGAATTGTATAAAATCGTGGTAGTGTACAAATTGGCTTGTGTCAATTCTCAGTGTAAGACGTATGAAAATATATTTAGTACACTTTAGTCCGGCTGTATAGACAGACAAGACACAAAGGTAGATGTGGTGACGCAGACGAGTAATATATATATATATATATATCATAACTGTGTATAGTTCTCGGTTTATTGAGTGCCAGGTGAGTGGTGCTCAGGGCAACACCTTTTAGTGGCACACATGTATTATCTGCCGCCCATTGTGATACCCCAGAGTAAAACAACAAAGGTTAATGCAACACCAATGTAGCACTGAATCAATTTTATGTCTGTTGGTACATTGTATAGACCATCTTCGTACATAAATAAGTCACAATCAAATAAAAATATAGTTTTTCTTTTAGATAATATCATATGACAGGTGACCGAGCAGGCTATTACAACATCTTCTCCAAGAAGAAGATGTTGTAATAGCTCTTCTGGTCTAGTATAGCACAGACTCAGCTTTGCTGGTACCACGCCCACTGCAGGACCTACTGCCTCAGGCGGAAATGGAGGCTTATTTTTTGGTGATTTACATGTGGTCTGGGTGTCTTGTTTGGCTGAAGGCAAACAATGTACCCCCTGGAGGTTTCCATTTTTACTGACAGACGCCTGGACAGGGATATCTGATAACACTACACCACTTCCCTCTTGTTCACGATTTTTTATTTATATTTTTAAAAGCTTACCGGTATTTATTTTTAAAATGGAACGAAGACTATGTCTCACTATAAATTTGACTTACACGTCTCAGCTGACGAGATTTGGTTTCATTTTATTGGACATATAGTTCGGTGGTAAGAAACATTAAAGACCCTCATTTTATAAAATGTTGTTATTTACTGCTAAGTTGATTTCATAGAGTTGAATACAATTCACAATTACTCTGAGGCAGAAAAAGAGTAAATTACTTTTGGGTGTCAATGTTTGTGATTCAATCATTTAAACAAAGATTCATCATATGTTCACTAAGTTCTGACCATGTAGAGGTCTTCTAAACAGCATGCCCCATATTCTCGTCAAGTTACGATATATCGTAATCCTCTGATTGGTCGAGATGGCCATCTCGACCAATCAGAAGTCTACGATATATCGTACCTTGTACGACAAAGCAGGCCCAGGATGTGCTTAGTGGGTTTTTTATGTTATGATATGGAGTGCCGAACAATTACTTATTGAGAAATTGTTTTCTGATAATCAGACATTTCCTTCTAATAACCGAACAATTTTTAATGATAATGAATGATTTATAGATATAAATAATGATCTTCTAATATTCAATAAGAATTGAATTCATTTCGGCGTTCCAAAAAAGCATCTTCCTTCTTTACATAAATACCCCCGCCGTTTTTCCCTAATAAAATTGGAACAAAATATAAACAGCTGGTGTACTCGTTCGTGAATGGTTTTCACTGCATTTACTATAATTTTTTTTAGAAATCATCAACCAAAATAATTTATTTTTCGAAGACTGGAATGGTGATCAATGGAGTTCACTACCTCAAATAAAATCATTTTTTAAAATCGAAATAATTACTAGTCTTCAATAGCAAGTTTAAGCTATTATACAAAATAATTTTATGGGAACACAGATTGACAATATACCTATCCATAAGTTTATTTTATTACCACACTCCGTAAGTTTGTTTTATTAACATATTCATAATCATATATTAATGGATAACGATAAGATTGTGTGTCCTTACAGTCTATAAGACCCCGTATCCATCCATCTCTCCAGGTAGCATGACTCGACCACGGATATCTACGAGAACAGGGTTCGACCACGGATCCCTCTAAAAACATGGCTCGGCCACGGATCTCTCCGGAAACAGGGCTCGACCATGGATCCCTCCGGTAACAGGGCTCGACCACGGATCTCTCCAGGTAGCATGACTCGACCACGGATATCTACGGGAACAGGGCTCGACCACGGATCCCTCCAAAAACATGACTCGACCATGGATCACTCCAGAAACAGGGCTCGACCACGGATCCCTCCAGTAACAGGGCTCGAACAACAGATCCCTCCAAGCAAAAACAAATTATCTCACACTTCTAAAGACACAGGGATTGATCCCGGATCATGGCAGGCGAAATATACTTTAGGTTAATTTAATTCGATGTTCATTTCAAAATACGGAATAAGTAATGTTGTGTGATGGTAATACAAAAAATCAGAGTTCTGAAATACTTTCGTATAAACCATGGAGATCATTTGAAATTATTATAAATGATACATTAGAATACCTATGTTACGGGTCTACGGCCGTTATAAATATTTTTATTCTTACAGTGCGGGGATCCACTTTAGACTTCAGAATCTGACGTCTACAGACGTCAGATTCTGATGTCTAACGTCAGATTATGAGGACTATAGTCGATCCCCGCGCTGTAAGGGTTAAAGTACTTAGAAAGTCATAGAAAACTCCGTATATATATCAAGTACCTGTAATAGATCCCACGTGCATTCAGATAGGTATGTCATCTACCTTTATCGTGTTTATAGCTGAAATAACTGACTCAGCATATCGTCTCACTACGGACTCTATACGTATACCTTTAGCCTCACCTTGTTGTTGACTGCAAGACAGTTCAGGTATTGCGGGGCACGTGCTCACAAGAAACCAGCTCCCAATTACCGACGGGCATGTGGCATGGAAACTATGACTCAATGTCTGGCCAGACTCGACGAGGATGGCCCAACATTGCGTCAGAGTTGTGTGTAGTCCTGCCAAATGTTGTCTCACATTAGATAAGTGCCGGGAGTTTCCAGGCAGACTGCATACTCTGGAGCGAGCCGAGCATTCCCCTACATAAACACACCTATTGTTACCACCACAAGCCGCACTGCTAGCCACATGTAAACACCAACAATGTTGCATGCGGTTATTTCTGTTATGTCTAACCTGTCGCCGGCGACGATTATCCAGGAATGCTGCGCATATGTCGGCCATGCAATACGGAGTGAGTGGTGCGCATTAGGCTTGTTCTTATTTTTCTCTTCTCATCCTCCAATCGAAATGCCGTAAACAGACTATACGTAAATTCTGACTGTTTATATGGCATAAAATTCTAACTCATCTGACGACGTTCCTCTTGCCGCTCAAGTGCAAATTATTCTTCTAAAAAAATTGATTCGCTATTTGACAGAAATATATTCAGAATTGAAAGAATTTCAAAACTATCGTATTTCAAATTTACTAAAAAGGTATTCATAAAAACAAAATATCTGTATATCTTATATAATAATTTAGTACGTATAAATGATTATGAGGGTGTGTCAGAGGTAATAAAAACTCATTATAGCTTATCAGAGGCAGAACGAGTATTATAATATCAGACCTAATTTCTCAGAGATAATTATAGCTTAGCAGTGTATTTGTAAGCTGCCTATTATTGCTTATCAGTGCGTATCACAACTTATCAGTGTTTATGAATGTTTATTAAAACAGATGATTGCTATGCTTGGCAGTGTTTATTAATGCTTATCAGTGTTTAGAAATATACTCATCAGTATTTATCAGTAGTATTTACCAGTAGTCATAGTAGTTATCAGTGATTATGAGAGCTCATCAGGGCTGACAATAACTTATCAGTTCATATCAGTGTTTATCAGTATGATCAATGTTTATACCATTCTCATTGTTTATCAAAGCGTATCACAATATGTTATCAGAACATATATTATCATTATTGATAGAGCGCTTATCAATGCTTATCGATGTCGTCGGTTTTCTACATAGTACGCGTCCTAGCCAAAACTATAAATAAAGAGTATATGCTATAGGCCCTAGTCAGATTTGCCCAATTCCGAAATTTGTTACTGTTGCTTTAGTGGTCGTGTATATACTGGATTAATAGAGAGGAGTGGGTGAGAGATAGCCTGGACCTGTCTCCACCGGAAAGCCTGCCAACTTATACACACCTGCAACAAATCAACATCCCACTCTATCTTCATTTCACATTTTCGAAAAGGAATGCAGTTTGCACTGTACAGACGATGATTCTGTTGTGAAAAATCCACAAAGGGCGCGCGTTATGACGAAAGACCGAACGATCAACCTGTTTATTTCCTGTTTTGTGATTATTATATTATGATATACTTTTTACGAAAAAAATTGACTGGTAAATTTGATTGAACACGAAAAAAAGTGAAAAAACATAGCGAGGTAATAAAATAATCATAATAATTAAACAGCGTCTTCGACACTAGTCCAACATTGTACAAATGTTATACAAATGTCTTGTGTTTGCTGGGATGTGTATATCGTGTTGAATGATGCACACAGCTGAGTGTATTTTGTTGCTAATTCGAAGGTGAAAACTTGTCAAACAATCATGTATATTTAGACATTATTGTGACAAGAAAATTCACTCGATTACATCGGTCTGTAGTAAATACCGGCCTGGATGCTGCCCTATAATGCATAAATGCAATAAAGCAATGTTAATTCAATGTTGTGCCAACGTCCTGGACGTTAACCCAACATTGATCCTTCGCTAGATCCACATTGTGATGTTTATATTAGTCTTGTATTGGTACTGATGGAGTGGAAGGTTAAATATAAGTAATAAGAGAGTGTGGGTCAACTTATAAATATATCGTTCTACAGTAGAGTCAACCAATGCTGAGTCAATGTTTGGCTAGTTTTGACACAGTATTGGGTTAAAATCTGAGAAAGCAGCAGATATAACAAATATTTCCACTGTTCCTGACACATTGCGTGCGCTTTGTAGATAAATGTGGAAACACTTTCAAATGAGCGGAACAATACACCCTTTTTACTGTTTTTACTGTTAAACAAAGTTTTAACCCCCAATAACTCTGAGCTATTCTACTAAAATTTCCAATCGCTTTAAATTGTCTCCCTACCGCGATCCCCAGCTTCAAGTGACTGAAAATTACTTGTATCTGTGAAATTTTAGTCACATCGTTTCTAGAGCTCACAAATTTAAGCCTTAAAGCGCTGAATTAAATAAATGAAAATTTTTCACCCACTTGAAGTTTTGTCTCGTTATCGCGACCCACCTCAAAGGGGTGGAAATTACTCATGTTTGTTAAATTTATGACCAAGCATTTGCAAGTGGTCAAAGCATATTGAGTTTTCTTTGAATGTCGATGTTTTTATTATTCTATGTCCGTGCGCTATTTCTCGCTGAGTTTTCATCCAATCGACTTCAAACCTTGGCACAAGAATTCCCAGTTATTCCGGATTTATTCATGATTTTCTGGATCACTAAGTGCTGATCACTGTTTGGCCGATGATGTACATGTCGGGGGGCTTATGATGTGCTATTTCGCTATTATGTGCTAGTTTTTATCCAATCGACTTCAAACCTTGGTATTTACCTTTGGTATTTAGGTTTATTGTTATGACTTTTTTAAATAATTCCCAGTTGTTCTTCCGGATTTATTCGGGATTTTCTTGATCACTATGTGTGGATCAATGTCGGTTCAATGAAGTACATGTCGGGTGATTCTCCATTCATTGCTTGAATAAAAACGGTGAACAGCCCCCCTCCCCCCCCCCCATGTGAAGACCAGTCCACCCTTTAGTCTCTACATTTCATAATGAAAATACATGTATCCAATGATGTTTCGATTCCGGGCCAGTGTGGAAGACGGTGGCACAACATTGAGCCAAGGTTGGGTGGTTGCTATGGACATTAGTGACCTTTTGAATTCTACATTTGACAATTAAAATAACAGTTGCAATTCCAGCAAACACGAAACGTCGATCAAATGTTGTTTTTTAGTGTTGGGTCAGTGTCGCCTACAGTGATACAACATTCAGCCAACAAAGAGACAAGTCATTGTGTTGACTGGGGACCCTCTGAATTTGTTTCAATTTGACAAACAAATATAAACAATTTAATAGTACAAAAACTCAGTGGGGACTTCTCATCTCTATAATTTTGAGTCTGAATTCTGAAGTCTAAAATTCCAATTCAAAATGGCTGCCAAAAAACCATTAAAAAAATTTCAATCAATCTATCATAATAAAATAACCCAACAAAGTTCAAAATAGCCGCCACAAAAACTCATAAAACCTAGTTCATTCTGGTCCACGATAATCTGGGAGCAATTTCGGACTGCACCATGTCACCACCAGCCAAGATGGGCCAGTCACATCGTGTATAATAGGGACGCTCACCAAAGATCGAAGACGGAGATTGGCGGGTTGGGGTGAATAGAGTTCGGCAATTGGTCTCTTAAAGAGCTGCTGGTTTATTATGCTTCACTGAACCTTAATATTTACATTGTGGCGACCCCATGCCTGTGAACCTAGACCATGCCGCGCATGCGCGCCATTGCCTTGTGTACCCACAATGTTTATTCAGCGAATCATGACGACACAACTACTTTAAATCTATTCGGTATCTAAAGGCACGAATGAGTTACTTTACAATGTGACTATAATATACGCTGTCACTCATTGGTCGGGCTACTATTTCCATCTACTAACAACTATACTGCTTTTACAAGTAAGCAGCTTTGCAGAGAAGAGAGAGATACGTATATTCATACCAGCAAATCATAACATATATCAAAGACATCCAGTTGCGCAACCACTCAGACACCAATCATCTGCACGTACACCGTCTGGTTTCACATTGATTTGAGAATGCTCCAAACCAGAGACGTTGGCCCAATGTTGGTTTAATGTTTGCTGGGAAGTGTTGCTGCGAATATCTCTTTAAATATGCACCCTCCTATACATAGCTGTATCCATGGACACCCACACACTGTGTGCCCGTGGTCAAAACCGATGTGTTAAACCTCAGTCGAATTATGAGAAAGGAGTTGGCATTTACAGCAATACATATCCCTATACCACAGCGCTTCTCAAAAAAGGCTCAGATAAAGTACTCCCCTCCAGGAGGATAATACTCCTTCTAAATAAATACGAAGCAGGTTAATTAATGAGATGTTTACACACTGTTGGTTCAGTGTTGGCCCACCGTCTGCGACGGTGGGCCAACATTAAACCAACAGTGGACAAACTTCTTATGTTTGCCTGGGTGAATGCTGAGTGAGGTGTTCAGAGCGAGCCACATGATAAAGCGCCACATATTATAGAGGAGCAGAAGGTTGAAGCATAACATTCTTTCCCTTGGCCCACGTACCTTTATTGCTGATATTTCTCTAGATATGTTATGGTAGGCTCTCACAGAGTAGCGTATATGTTACCACAGAGGCATGACGGGATCCAGCGGGATGCTGATCCGGATGGCATCATGGGGGGTAAGGTTATGGAAGGCTATACCTGGGTCTACATTACCCTTCTGATCCTGGTCTGCCAACAAGTCATCCGTACAGCTCCTCTACTAAAATAATGCACCATTCACAACAGCTACGCATCCCAAGATGATAGTATCAATTGAAAGGATAATTATTAGATATTGTGTTGACACCTTTTCAATGGCGTAGAACGTTTTATTGCCTTTAAAAATGTGATATATATACCTGCGATTCTACATTTCATACACTTTAATGTGATTTTGTTCATTATTAAAGAAATGGAATTCAGTCATGTCAAAATGTGAATCTGATTGTACTATTTATATTTATCTCGGGACATTCGGGACATTTATTTTTCCTGAACTATTTTTCGCTTTTTTATATAAAGCTGGGAAGAATTATTCGCTTCAATTCTAGACAATTTGTATTTGTATTATTATTCACATGCCTGTGGGAACATGTAATTATTTGCACGTGAGTCAACTTCTTTATCTGGTACGTGGTTCATTCTAATAAAAACATATAAACCAGACCCGAGATGAAAAGAGATTTTTGCTTTTTCTATGGGATATTGCCAAGCTTCTGAATGCCAGTTGTCTGACAATGCTGAACAACTTTGTTTTGAGGAGACGCCGGAAAGCTAGGTAGGTTTACAATTCTAAATGAAATGGAATATTTCAACAGCTGAAAAGTGGCAAAACAAATTGACCTGATCATGCTGATCGCACCAACTAGTAAAAAATAGCAAGCTCCTATGATATGGCACTGCGGAACGAGGGCTTCCTTACAACACAGTATCCCAGCAGCTAAGCTATTACAGATAAGAGGCTGGGTCGTCAGCCCAACATTATCCTAGTACTTTACAGATGGAAAGAATCACCCAAGCTGGTGGCTATGCTTCAGCGAGAAACGTGTCATAATAGGGTATGTTTTGTGGGTTATTCGGTGCGAAGACGTTCACAAAACAATATCATCTATGCAGTGTAAAGGATGGTATTGAACGCATACTGTATTAATTGATAAGGCGGGTCATATCATCGTGATAAGAAATGGCTCCATATCATGCATGATAAGACGGATATAACAAATGGGCTAAATCATATGGTCTCTTGGCGAAATAAATCAACCTTTCTGGAATTAAAGATGATTCATTAAATGATTTGTTAATTCTTTTGTTCTTTCTTTCATTCATTCATTCATTCATTCATTCATTCATTCATTCATTCATTCATTCATTCATTCATTCATTCATTCATTCAATCGTTCGTTCTTTCTTTCGTTATTCATTCATGCATTCGTTCGTTATTCATTCGTTCGTTCCCTCGTTCGTTCGTTATTCATTCATTCATTCATTCATTCATTTATTTATTCATTCATTCATTCATTCATTCATTCATTCATTCATTCATTCATTCATTCATTTATTCATTCATTCATTCATTCATTCATTCATTCATTCATTATTTAATTAATTAATTAATTAATTAATTAATTAATTAATTAATTAATTAATTAATTAATTAATTAATTAATTAATTAATTAATTAATTAATTAATTAATTAATTAATTAATTAATTAATTAATTAATTAATTAATTAATTAATTAATTCATTCATTCATTCATTCATTCATTCATTCATTCATTCATTCATTCATTTATTTATTTATTTATTTATTTATTCATTCATTCATTCATTCATTCATTCATTCATTCATTCATTCAATCGTTCGTTCGTTATTTATTCCTTCATTCATTCATATATGTATTCATTCATTCTTTCGTTCGTTCGTTCGTTCGTTCGTTCGTTCGTTCGTTCGTTAGTTCGTTCGTCATTCATTCATACATTCATTCATTCATTCACTCATTCACTCATTCATTCATTCATTCATTCATTCATTCATTCATTCATTCATTCATTCATTCATTCATTCGTTCATTCGTTCGCTCGCTCGTTCGGTCTTTCGTTTATTTATTCATTCATTCATTCATTCATTCATTCATTCATTCATTCATTCATTCTACCATTCCGTATATAGGTATATCAGTTCTGAGAGAACATATCGACAAACGTGAGACATTGGGCCGACTACAAAAATGTGGGTCCATTTATAAACCAGCGCTAGACTAATATACTTAATTCACGTGCCTTGTATTTTCCTGGGTATCAAGGTTATAAATCAGACGTTGAGTTTCGCAATCGGCTACCAGGTTACCATCTGATAACATGGTATACGTCAGATGTTTGTAGTTTCAGGTGATACACGTAATTTAGCTCTGTGTTCGTTCCCTGCTTTCGATAAGGCGGGAGCCACATAATAATGGTTAACCCCGTAGTCCACTGTGGGACGGGCATGCGCTGACAGTCGGTAATCCAGTCATTTTCTGAGGTATTAAAATATTCATCTGTAAGTGTGAAAAAACAGTTTATATCATGCGATTTCAGCGTTAAAAAATACAATGTAGGATGCGATACCCCATGTTTTCAGTCGGTCATTTCTCAATTAAAAACAATCACTTAAAAAATATGTAGGTATCACATATCAAATGTTATAGCTCTCACGATGGAACTCGTTGTATAGCAACTGCTTTTACGCTCACTAATGTATATGATGATACTTTGTATATGATGTCTGTGGCGCGGTGCTTTCTGGGGCCCCCGTTCCCCGCGTATTATGAACAGTGGTCTATCCCTTTAATTCTACCGCCTCGCGAGATGGCATGCTCGATCTCAGCCCGCCAAGGCTCGAAGCTGGAGCACAGAATCTAGAGCTTGGGTGCTGGAGATCGGAGCAAGCGTGTACCATGATGTGGTTGGTAATACATGTATACATAAAACATGTGTAACATTTGTTCCCACTTTAAATGTGAACACATTTAAAAAGGCATTAGTACTTTTATACGTATAGTTTGTGTCGTGGGAATTACCAGGTGAGAACTGGTATTATCCCAGCAAACACGGTACGTTGAGACAAGGTTGAGTTAATGTTGGCCCACTGTCGCAGACGGTAGGCCAACATTAACCCAACATTGTCTGAACATGCCGTGTTTGCTGGCATGGGGCGTGACGCCCTTCTGGCTGAGGAGTGATTATCATGATTATGAGGCGGAGACGAGAATGCCCGGGAGATAGGAGTCAAGTGGAATACGCCTTACTGGCCACTTAGATAAAAGATGTTAACAATAGTAGGCGCAAGTGGTGTCCCAGACGGCTCTGCTCTAATTCCAGCTTTATCATAATCCGCTTCGGGGCGTTCTCCGGAGTACTTCTTCGTGCCAGGAAATTCTAGGTGTTGAACGATAACGATAACGCAGAAACCGTAGTAATTCATACATCAGCAACATGTGAACGCGAGAGTGATCCCTAATTCTTATCCCAGCCGATAAACACCAGATAGGGTTTCTTTCTCGTGAATTACACAGAAAATGAAAGGGAAATAAAGAACATGCACATGCCTGTATACGTATCATAGTCCAATGTCTTTTAAATATACTTATCATGCTTATGGGATTTATAATGTGTAATTATTTATATTGTGAATATTCTACATCAGATTCCATACACTATACTAGCTTCCATAAACTAATATCCAGTTGGTTTATACACATTATCGCCCACCTGACTGCGCATTATCTCTAATTATAAAACTAAGTTTTAGAACTTTGAATAGTGGTTCATTTATGCGCAAAATCGGTAATTTATATGTTGTAGTTATTCTTACTGCCCTTTATTATTCTAAAAAAACACATTTAAAAATTATTATATCCCCAACAATTACTTAATGTGTAGAATAAAAAGATTATTGTAGAATGTAATATAGTGTAGATATAATATTATATCGTTTTAAGGATGTTCAGTGTACAGCTCAATATGATTATGGAAATTGTGTTTGAAAAACTATGTGACCTTCCTAAATTCAGTGGCATTTCTTTTTTTATATATAGATTAGTCTTCACATTTAGTCGGCTGCATATGTGAATATTTTTTTTATCATTTAGCCTGTATGTGCACAAAAGTGGCCTAAAGCCCGATTTGTTTCATTTTTGTATCACTTATCATGTTATGTATACAATGAAAAATGATTAGTGCATTCGATGGGGTTGATTTTTACTACTGATAGTTTCAAAATTAAAAGTGTGTTCATAGTTGTCACATAGATAACATTTAAATAGTTTACAGTATTTTGTTTAATATTTGACATGAATGTAAACCTTAAAGGTAAAAAAGTCTCTTTTTTTCGTATTTTGTACATAACTTTTTCTTATCTCCCAAGTGTTTATAATGTGTTTCTTGTATTAAAAACAATGATTAGTAATCATAACGCTTTGCTTGTCTAATAGTTAAAGATGTATTTAGGTGTATAACGTTAATTGTACATTGTCATATCTAAGATAATTTGTTTGTGTTTCTTTAATGTAATGTATAGCTTGTCTATATTAAATAAAGATCGAATGGTAGATTGCCTGTGTTTACCAAAGTTCTTATATTGATGTTTGTTTTAAAATTTTATTTGTGGTCATTGTGTCGCTTTTAAACTTTACGATATATTTTTCACAGTTTTGGGTTAATTCTGGTAAGGATTATGCGTAGATGTTTGCATGTTTTATTTATATTCGTTTTATTAGACTGTACGATTATATTTAGGTGTGTGGAGGCATATACAGAAAGATTTAGAATGCTTACATACGGATTGTCAAATATATATGTAGCAATGATCTATGCTGGCCATGTGACCAAACCACGCGATAGTAAAGTAACAATGAGTGTAGATGTGATTAAAAGTCGGTTTAGTACATCTATATTGAAATGGTCGGATATCATGGATAATATTCGTCGTTTTTCCTTTTAAAATATTCTAATATAAGTTGAAGTTCGCTGATAAAATTGTCATAATGTTCATTTTTTAGTGGAATATAAGTTTATGTCATTATAATTATTGTTTCAGGGTTTGCAGGGAAATCGATTTTCTAGAAAGCATTCAGAGAAAAGTTTCAGGCCTGAGGGAAGTTCACCAAGAGATTCATCCACATATTACGGAATCCAATACACATAATAGACTAATTACATAAAACCACAAGATAAAACGTTAAAAGTGTAACCAATGGCACATTTTCAGATTTTCTGATTTAGTTATTCACTTTCGATTTAAAGTATGCAATTGACCAAGCTATTCCGGTATGTAGATATGAGAGGGGGTGTATCGGTTGTCACTAATATAAAAGTAATAGACCCAGCAAATACGAGACGTTCAACTAATGTTGGTTTAACGTTGGCCCACCCTCAATGACGATTGCTAAAGCCACTAATATTATTCAGCTAACGCCGCCCCCTCCCTCCTACATACCACTGGCGAATTAAAATTTTGATCCGCATTATATTCGAACCTTACTAGCGCCATCATGTCCGTGCGCTCATTGGCTGGACGCTGCATGGCCCGACGAGCGAAAAAATATGTTGGTCGATCATTGGACGGCGGCAGAATTGGATTTGTGTGGATTTTTAGCCATGCGATCTCTTCTACAGAATATCTCTACTAAAAATACTAGAAAATTAACTTAGCGAATTTTTATAGCTGGATATAATTCCAAAGGGAATTAGGCCTATAATGAAAGCTAAATAGCGGGATCTATGCAAGGGCATCTATATGTAGAATCAGTAGTTAGACACGTAGACACAGTAGGTACTTGTCAGGTAGTGTTCCAGTACTGCACAGTACCTAACCTGCTGATAAGAGAGGCGGCAAAACGCGAGCCTGAAATAGCTGTACAGAAGAGCAAGACGATATGCAGTGGGCATGGATAGGGGGAAGAAATGGCGGATAGGCCATAGACAGGGAGCAGCAAACGGCAGATCCAAGCGCTTGTATGATGCTGATCCAGCGTCGTAGACACTGTATCAGCATCATACAAGCGATGGGTCAACGTCGAAGATACCCCTTACTAATCTGGTAGAGTTGCCGACAGTGTTGTGTAACACTGGGGCTGCGGGGGTGGGTAAAAAGTCAAAGTGCGCCGAGAGTAGCCAGAAAATCTGATGGCATCAGCCACACGCACCACTGGTTTATATTCTCCGGGGGTTTGACACGGATCTCACCCTTCTGGTAGGTCGATATATAGCAAACTCGACCAATCAGCATGATCAGAGGGATAAGATTGAGATCACGGCCCAGAAAATATTTTGTGAAGCTGGTTGAATGCCATGGACAAAATAACCCAAGACCAAATACCAGGATATTACACCACCCACGCGTGTAGCTCGACATTTACAATCCAAGGCAACTGTTATATAGGGCTTACTTCATTTGCCTAATTATAGCTGCAGACGTAGTAAATACTAACTTGTTGAGTCGCCCACTTTATGGACTATTCTATAAGTTTGTCTGGCAGAAACGTGTTGACATATCGCTTAAAACCATCCCCTGCTCCATCAGAATAAAAAGAATATTCCAGGCAATGCAGCAAGTTCCGATTTTTTTTTTTTTTTTTTTTAGCCAGGTGGCAAGGCTGCTTCTTCTGCATACATGTAGCCTATAGTACCTGTATTGCACGGGTGTATTGTAAGGGAATACGCTTTCCTATGACAATGTCTCACAACAAGTATTGTTTGTTGTAGGACTATTTTGTCACTGTATCATCCACGTTACGTGGCTGTGGGTGACTCATATATGTTCGACATAATTTTCTATTCTGGTAATGAATTAAATTATAATTTCATCTTAATCGTTCAGCTGCGGATATACGTTACTCGCGCCGCCTACCGGTAAACTCGGATACCATGAAATTGAAACGAATATTTCAAAGGCCTATCGAAACTTGGCTATTTCCAGCAGGCGTAAACTTGTGATCATTTAGAACTATTACATTTAAAATGGTGGTCTCTGTGTCACAGCATTGCAGGGGCTCTGAAAGGAGCCGTTTTGTGAGACACATAAGGCAGTGGGCTTTCAATCATAGCACTGAAGGAGACGGATTCTGGTCTTAAGCAATGAGCTCTCTATCATTACATTGCTAGCTTGGGTGATGGCACGGCGGACACGGATGGTTGGCTAACGATGACGGTTCATGATGGTGGTTTCAAACACACTGCTCAGAAAGCAGAGCACATCTCAAAGGGTCAGTCCTTGCCCTTACTCTGGTGGCTGGTCGCCTCTGCCCTGGTTCTTGTCTCCTGGACTTCTTGCCAATGCTTGTACAATCACCTACCTCACCAGGTGAAAAGAGAGAGGCACTATAAGGTTTATACCAGAACTAGTGCATAATCTCGCGTCAGCCCTCGCGCTGCGCGCTCCTCTAATAATAACAGCATTGCAATGTCATCAGGGTAGCCTGGGCGGGGGCCCTAGGGTAGTGGTTAGCATCGCTGCCTTCCACGCCAGAGTTCGGGGTTCGGTTCCCGGTCTCGGCGGTTTGAAAGAAACAAAATTGTTTCTTCCCTATCCACGTGTGAAAGTTAGTATTGTGGGGAGCCTCCGTGACCGAGAGGTAGCGTGCTCGGTCTCAGACCGCCAGGGCTCAAATTTCAAATCCTGTGTCTGGAGGACAGTGTCATCTCAATCATCTCACCATCCTCAGGAGGTTCTCCTGGCCCAGTTTAGCCTATATGTGCACAAAGGTGGCCTAAAGCCCAATTCATTTCTTTTATCAGGGTAGCCTTTGCACGATATGGAGCCTGAACTTGAAATGAATCTAGCGAAAATCAGAATGTCACCTACCCTTGCAAATACGATATCGTTTTATTAATATAATGTTCCCATTACTTTTAAGTAATATAATTATATTTTATGCTACCTAAGATATGCGAGAAAGAATGATAAGAATAAATGCAAAAAATATACACGTGTTGGCAGTTTCATCAATGTCTAAGACAAAAGTAAGTCTGCCAGCAACGACATTAACAGACGCCCCCCTCCCCCCATACGTTTTTGTTTTGGCTGCCAGATGCAAGTGGTACATCCCTTTGGGCTCGCTCGGAGGCGGACATCCATTTTGACTTGACTCTTGATTTACTTGAATCATGGATCAGTTTAAATGGATGCAATTTATTCTTCAGAAATATTACTATATGACACCAGAAAAAAGAGAATAGAACAATAACCGGACAATACAATCACTTGGTGCAGAGCCGGCTGTATATATTTCTAAGAAAATTTTTGTTCACTGCATTTTCAGATTATTTGTTAGTTAAAATATATCCCACCAAGGAAAATATAGTAAAACTTTTATTTTAATTGCATAATTCAGGTTTAAAGACATGTGATGAGGATGCATTTGTGAGAAGAACAGGAGATGGGGTTCGAAGGGTGCTCACAATAGGATAAAGAGAAGACAATAATGAGATTGGTCGTGAAGGGTGCTCACACATAGACATGGTAGAGGATAAGGACAAGGCTTGTAGCACACAGGAGGGGTACTTTACCGTATTTAACTGGATAGTTGATGAAGAATGGTTCAGTTGATCCTGATGCTCCCGTTTACATGAACAGAGTCCTGCACTGCGTGGACATCCAAGACACACTCTCCACTTCACCCGCCGTCACCTGCTCCCTGATGATGCTGATGCTGCTGCTGCTGAGCCGCTCTTACTCAGACAAATCCTGCTGCTCATGTAGCTCTTCCCTCTTTACCAGGAAGATGCCGTTGCCTTGTAGTGGGGTGTGCACAAGTGCCTAATCACAGACAGACCTGCTATCTGGTGTATGTAATGTAGGATAAACTAGATTACAGCAACTATTCCTTCGGATGTAATGGTATCTTAAACTAATGCTGGTTGAAAAAACGCCTTTAATGTGGTGTGAAAAGGATGACCCAGCAAAGTGAACTCCACTGACCAATACTACCTTACTCCTTCTGCCCCCTGTCAATCACATGACGTCATGGCGAGTAGGCGGCTCCTCAGCAGGCATCATCTAGCATCCCAGTCTCGCAGTTCGCTGGTAGCCAATAATGGCGCCACCTTATTTGAACATGATATGATCAGCTGACTGGTGCGGTGGGAGACTGTGCAACTCGATACAGCAGCATGCCGTACCTGTTTAGTCTTCTCGCAGACTTCATTGGTTAACGCTGTTTGCTGTACACAGTGTGTATCACTAAACAACTACAAGATATATACAAAATAGTCGCAAGGTTATCATGCTCTACCGCAATTGCACTATGCCGAGCAAATCTACACATAAGTTAGATCCGACTAAACATATAGGGGGGGTCATATAAGCTATAATTACAATCTGGCATAGTACATTATGGAAACATGCAAATTATAAAAGTGGTACTGGAATTTGGGGGTAAAGATTGGTAAAACGACATACTATAACTAAAGCTAAACATGTATATGTATTCTGCTACACATCGCTTTCTGAACATTGAGGCAATATCGCTACAGAAGGAAGCCGCATCCGGGACTGTGCCCTACTCTTATTTCGAATGACTTCAATGATTCTTTATAGAGCACAGTACCATAGTAAAGCTTAGCAGCTTTTACCTGGCGACGGACACTCATTTCTTAGAATGCTGACCATGTGGGTGGGCCCCCAGCGTATGTTCAACAATTCATTACTTAATCATAACATAAACATCCACATAATTTAAAGTAGGTGGATCGTCATGATTGCGCTGAGCAATGCAATGGCACGCATGCGCAGCATGGTCAAAGTCCACTTGAGAGGGATCCGCCCCAATGTAAATAGTATGGTTCAATGAATTAAAACGACCCAGCTGGATAAATAGGCTGAATCCAAAAAAGTTATCAGACTATTTTGTGTAACTATTTAAAGGCAAATATTCATAATTCATTTTTTATTGATGCATAATTTTATTATACTACTTAATATATCTCTCATAATGGCGAGGAATAGGTGGGTTTTCCATAAGAAGGTCAACATTTTTTTATATGCCTCTATCATGTATATTTCATGCAATAGCATCAATAGTTTTCTTTTGTTAGCCCACTGCTAAAGATGGCGTTTTTTTTAGCCGACTGATTTTACGATACTAGATGGGAAATTCACTTAATATCGTCAATTGTGGAGTGATTCGTTTATGGATTTACAGGCCTATATACAGGATAGAATCATTTATCGTAAATGGTGCTGATCTATAATATACTAAGAAAATAACATTTAAAATGTTATGTTGGATGATGCTGATTTGGGGTATATATACTTAAAAAAACTAAATTGAAGTTAAAATTCTAATAAATCATTATTTTGAATCAGTCAATAAAATGGATGTATTCAAATTATTATTTATGTTTGGTTAATTTCCAGGTGTAAAACGTTGTAAATTGAATGTTCTTGACAACCCATCTAGCCCACAAATTATGATATGCCCCACTTAACCGTGTTGTGTGACTTAGGCGGAGAAATTCATTATTTATGTCATAATGGTCTTTATTTGAACACAAATTATTATGTCGATACTGTTGAGCGAAATGGTTGTACAATTGACAGGCGATGGCCATTTTTATTCTAATCAGACATGCCAAACTCAATTCTAAATAACTTTATTTATACTAGTTATACTAGGTTAGCGGGTCACTGAATTTTGATCTGAAACGGCCAACAGTACATCCTGACTATTAGGCCTATATATACACCACTATTGCTCCCGAATATGATTCCCTTGTTAAGTGACTGTAATGGTTGATGTCTAGTGAATATGTATTATTCTGTAGTGCTTATGCCAAAGTATCTGGTTTATATAGTGTTGTCTTAGGAAATCATTAAAAACTAATTTGTAAGCTAAAATATCCCATCTTAAATGACGTACATCTTGGATTTAAATGTCAAATAGTTTGCTAGGTGGCACGCCATTAAAATATTTTTATTTCACATTCTTGCAAAACAGAATGCAAAATATACAACTATAGATGTGAAAAGCTATTCTACGTACCTTGTATGGTGCTTGTAATTGCTCTGGGTGTTGACCAATGTATGTTGATGTGTTTGCTTACATTACAGCATTGTCTACTATTTATTTACACGATTAAAAATGTATCTATGCTGTCTCTCTGGTGTGCCCGTTCTTACGTCCGTCTCTACATCCATCTGTCTGACTGTCCGTCCGTCCGTTTTCACCAACATGTACTTGTGGTCTACCTATTCGTACATATCATAGTTGTGGGGAATTTTGGTTACTTGATAGTTGCACCCCAAAAGTGACCCTGTCCAAAGTGATCTCCAGCTTACTTGTGAGTGTGGCAAAATCGTGCACTTCCATTTCTTGTCTGATGAACAGAACCAACTGTATTCTATCCCCAGCCATTGAGACTTGTTATGTTAATTGTTAATGAGAAACACAGTCACATACATTCCTGTTTACAACTAAACACATGATTTGAGATGAAGGAAATTTTATTTTAGTTAGCTTAGCATTTTTGAAAGTCCAGGCCTATTTCATACAATCACTGGAACTGGCAAATACCAACACTGGCTAATGCCATGGGCTGGCACCTGCTTTACCCCTCAAATTGGTTTTATTTTTTATTAATTTTGAATGTGTGGATAATTTGTGGGTTTTTTGCTGTCCATATCCAATGGGGGAATTTGTCCATGTCATTTTGGGTTATTCGTACAATCTGATGCATGTTTGTTTATTATTCCGTTCTGGCAGGTACTTTTTCCGAGGTTTTGCTATCTATGTCTAATGCATCTGGGGTGCTTTATGCAAGCTCGTGCTTTAAGTTGTATATATATATATTGGGGAAACCTGTTCATATTGTTTGGGTGATTTATACAATCTGGTGTTTGATTATTACTTCTTCTGCAAAGTTATCTTTGGGCATTTTTTGTCCATATCTAAAGTGCAAATTTGTCCATGTCATGTGGGGTTCTTTATGCAATTTCAAACATGTTTGCTTATAATATTGTACTAGTAAGTAAGTTGTGTGGTTTTACTCAAATGGGGAAACTCGTCCAAGTCATCTGGGGTGCTTTATGCAATCTCGTGTTTGCTATTTTATTTTTGTTTTAGTATTTAATTTTTAAGGTTTGGCTATGTATATCTAATGGGTAAATAGTCAACAGCTGAGGTGATCTATCAAAACAATTATGCATGTTTGTTGATAACTATGTTCTGTAAATAATAAGTGTCGTTTTAATGTCCATCTCTGATCGAGCAAGCTCGATCGATTTGTGGGGTTTGGTTGTTCATATCTAAAAGTAAAACTTCCTCATGTCATCTAGTGTTCTGGATACAAAATCATTCATATTTGTTTCTAATACTGCACTAGAAAATACTTTGTGGGGTTTTACTGTCCATATCTTATTGGAAAACGTGTCCATGTCATATGGGGTCCTTCATACACATCTCATAGATGTTTTTTATGCTTATGTGCTAGCAAGTAATTTGTGGGATTTGACTATCCATATGAAATGGGGAAAGTCGTCCAATGCATCCGGGGTGATTTATGCAATTTCATGTTTGCTATTATTCGCTGCTCTCTTTCATGTGATTTGTGTGGTTTGGCTAAAATCTGGGATGCCACATACAATATCATACAGTCATGTTTGCTTTTGATTCTGTTCCAGCAAGTAATTCGTGTGGTTTTACTGTCCACATCTTCTAAAGAAATACCCATTATATAATATATAATTTGAAACGTTTTGAGGCATTTATCTTATGTATTGTTGCCGTGTATTCAATACCGCATACATGTAATCTCAGTTATTTGTGGAACTGTATATTAAATTGTAGGCTACTGCATACAACAACATTCTAATGGCATCTCACTTGAACTGAAACTAAAAAGTGTGAAACAAACGTAGGCTTGTATTCTGTAGTCGGAAGCTTTTGTGGAAAATATAAATTATTCAAACGTTGACCCAATTCCTGCTCAAAGTTTATTATCAGGATTCGAGAAACATCTGTTCATATGGAATCACAAAATTTGATAAATAAGTGGTCGATAAATGGACTTAGGGGGATATGGCATATATATATATATATATATATATATATATATATATATATATATATATATATATATGTATATAATTCTTCACATAATATATATATATAAATTACAACTTATTTGCAATTTACTTTTTTTGAGCCTCTCAAAATGAAAACTAAAATATCTAAAATTTTCTTATATAGTGTACTCGGTTTCAAAGTCAAAATATTTTTTCTTTGTTAAAAAAGTTGTTTATCTTTACCTACTCCGAACGATCATCTCTTCATTCACTGTGAGCGCTGAATTGCAACCACCTCTTAGCGAATAAAAATTAACTATTTTTATAAAATACTCAAGTGTATTACATGTATGTAGAATTGAAACTCCAAAAGTTCTGCTTTTAACTTGTAGTGTCATTTTCTATAATATAATTGTATTCAAATTATGTCATATTATAAAGTGCATACGGGTTATTTTTTTGGTCTTGATGTCTGGTCTGTCTATCTGTCTCTCCGTCTGATTACTTAACTCTTTAAGTGCTTCATTACCACTTAACATTTTCCTTTCATTTGAAGTTGGCATTGCTCACGCAATTGCCAACTTCAAATGAAAGGAAAATACCTCCTCACGTAAAAATTAAACCTGCTAAATTTCACAATGGGGGCTTTACTCAAGATTTATACATGCATATTTGTTCAATTTCTGTCAAATTTTAGTTGTGGAAAAACAGTATGAATGCGCTTAAAAGCGTCGCCCGCACTCAAAGGGTTAAAAAGTAATGAACTGATTTCCACCAGAGGTGTGTTTTGGTCAAGGAACAATCGCCTTAATTGGGGATGATCCGGATACATGATCCGGATTACGATCTGGATCGCATGGACTGGTGGTACTGTTCTATTTCGATGTACTCTGGCTAATGAGCTGTCCAATTTTGGGGATGATCCGGATTACGATCCGGATGCAGGGACCCTGAGGTTTCCAATATTTGACTGACTCACTTTCTAGTTTATAAATGCAGCGTTTCACCTCAATTGATTTGGAAAATTGAAACTGTTAGGGTGGCCGATGAACTCATAGGTTTTAACATTTAAAAATATATTTTGTTTTCATTCTTGGCTTTAATTTCCGCTATCACCCCACATAACTGCTTTTCGTGATTTAATCCTTGGGTTTTTGGACATTTCCCCGCATGCTTTTTTCGGATAAGGTCAAGATTTAAAGTGCTATGTGTACATCTTGCAACTCCCTAGTTGCTAGTACCAAGAAGGTTATCTGGTTATATGGACCTATAACCTCCTTGCTAGTACACTCCACAACTGCAAACTAGCACAAGTACTTCTGGCGTGACAGGTGGTGGCGCCAGAAGCTTGTTTATATTAAGAGGTCTGTAAAGATCAATTTTAAGAGACCCATAAACCATACATAAAATAAAGTATACATAATCAAGAAGTTGTGAACACAATCACCCTAAACCACATGCCAAGGTCAAATAAATATACCCAGCAGACACAAGACGTTGAATCAAGGTTGCAGACGGTGGACCAACGTTAAGCCAGCGTTAATTCAACGTCTTGTCTCTGCTGGAAAGCTTGACAATAATGGCGAACACAGCTAAGATGATATAATTCCTGTATAATAAGATAATATGATAGGCCTATATATCAAATGACATGATATATATAAAAATATAAATTTACACTTATAATATATAACGTGATCGAAACAAAATTTTAATTATCTTCGTTAAATTGTGAATTTGTGAATTAAAGAACATCATGAGGAAGGCAAATTTTGTGATTGACATGATAGACATGTCTATTACAACTGGCTAGTAATGCAATAATGTTGCTTTTTTGTTTCTTCTTTCTTCCTAATATCGATCCGGGTGTTGTGATGTCATTTTTTGGCAAGTATTAGAAACATAGACTCAGATAAAAATATTATATAAACCCTATCATATTGTACATAGTTGCGGCCGGCCACAATGGCATCATTTTCCTCAAAACTCAAGATCTACTATTGACCGGACATGATGTTTGTTACTTGTCGTTGTGTATATGCAAAGTAGGAATAGTCCCGATTACGGGCTCCTATTTGTCGCGATTTTGCCATAAGGTGCAGAAAGAGTCATAGAGCAATATTCACTCACTCGCTCACTGTACATAGCGGAGGGGGGGGGGGGGGGCATTTTGTTTTCGCAATATCAGTTTCAACACTGAATAGTGTGCCAGGAAAATCAAAAATGTATTTTCTGCATCAAAGAATCCTGAAGAAAAACATTGATCAAGTTGTCTACAAAACTGGCTAAAATGTGTCAATTATATAGTCGAATAAATCTCATTTAACTAATATCTAGGCCAGTTCAATAATCTAACAAAAACAGTCCAATTTTCTTCATTATTTTGTAAGCTTAGATTAAACCAAAGAGGTTAAGATCAGAGATATTTGGTTTTAAGCAAACAACTTTCGAGCAATAATACTATATATTCCAGCTATACATCTGGAGTATTTAGGATATGATATGATTGTAGATTGAAAACAGGACAAAACAGGATATGGCTCTCTCCGCAGGGCGTATCACTTGTGTTTGTATGTAACACTACACGCGGATTACTGTACAGGATTTCCTGTGGTCGGCAACTTGAGATCTTCGGCATATAGACGTGATCCGGAAGCTCTAATCGCTGCCACTAGCTCTAATGGCTGACCAGACTAACATCCCACCATCTGCAGCACAGCCAGCAGCTGTCAGCTGCTATTCTGGCATGTCCGCCGTTAATTCGCAGCGCGAGCCTTGCATGTGCCGGGGAGCGGTTTCTCTCAAAGTTAATACTCATTTGAGCGCGTTGCAGGCCTTCATCCGGATCAACAGCCCCGCCAGATAACAAGGTATGAACGCTAATCATTGGCTTAACATCGGACCAATGTCTTAGACAGTGGTGTGGCGTTGAGCCAATATCTGGAGACTGGTACATGTTATTACGGTAAGGATGTTTCCCTTGGCATTCAGGATGGATGTTTTCTGGGCAGCGGGTCCGCACAGCGGTATCAACATACATGTAAACAAATGAGGCATATGAACAAAGAACAAGATGAAAAACTATTTTTACGACTGAGAAAAAAATGACGGGCATCCCAGAAAACATCCCCGGGGAATCGTCCTTATTCTGGCTTAATGTTGAGCCAGCGCCGCAGATGGCGGTACGCCATTAGGCCAACATAGAGTTAATGTCTCCTGTTTTGGTGAGTAACGCGCGTACAGTTATAAATTGTGTTCCCGGGCGAAATGTATAAAACAAATACACTGTAGGCCTATCGTAAATTACCTCAACCATTCGAAAACATGTGCAATAGCTATATATCATGAATAATTTTTTTAAACAATGTTAATCCAATTGTATGGTTCATTTATTAAAGATTTATATTATACAATTCAGCACTGTTCATTTTATTATAGTCCTAATTAAATGATTATTTCATATCTGCAAATATATTCCGAAATCATGTACATGTGCATGTAGGCATACGGCATGACTGCGCATCAACAAACCCATTTGAAGGTGTATTTTGGACAAAGATTAGGTAGTAGGTATGTTCTGTTCTTCACCATTGGACTATTTTCCATCCATGATTGCCCGTTCCCTTTGTTAAATTCTAACTCTCATATCTAATATTAACCCTGAATTGAAAAAACGAGCTTACAGAGCATATCAACTATATCGTCGCCTCGGAGCTAAAGGATCCTATCTGACACTCGTTAGAGTGGCAGCTAGGATCCTTTAGCTCCGAGGCGACGATATGTATATAACGTCAGATCAGATTAGTAATGGACAATTATATATCTATATCACGCAATATTTTATGATGCATGATTGCTCTCACAGTTTGCTGTATGTTGATGGGTAGTACCAATATCAATGCATGCATCCAGATCCAGATAAATCAAGGGACGATCAAAGCACTCTACTGAAGAAGACATTCTATAAAATATGCTCAGCGACAAGCATAATCATGATAATCCAGGCGGAACTGCTAAAAGTATTCGAGCTTGTTAAATGAAAACAACATTGGTTCAATGTCTCGTGTGTGCTGGGTTGTATATATTCTGTGCAAAGCCAAAATGCAGTATCTGCTTACTTTACAAGTGAGCAGATACTGTCTTTTGATTTTGCAGAGCAGTATAGTGGAGTTCCTGTTTGTGCTGAAGTTACGGCATCCTTACTTCTAGCACAGTTCTAGAGAATATTCTGGGCTGCTTGAGATACGGCTGCCTCTGGGCTGCAGCAAAAATGATCAGCATTAGTGTAACTTGGGGTTCACCTGTAGAAAAAGAGATGCGAATAGACCCCGGGAGTATGTGCACGGGGCCACTATTCTTCTGTAGACATCTCGTTTCTAGTAAACTATCCCTTTCTGACATTTACAATGAGTACTGTAAGGTCTGAGGGAGACTCTACAGCAGGGCAGCCGGAAATACCTTTGTTCAGGCGACTAGCAAACGGATAATTGTGGTGGGAAATGCTTCTATTAATAAATCAATCACTATTTGTCGCTCGTAAATTTTTCAAGTCATTTGGGATACACATTTGCGCAATTTATGGAAGTTGAACGGAGTGTGTAAAATATTTGAAGGATTCAGTGGTAAACCAAAATATAACTGGTATGGCCTGATTCTCCTGCCATTAGTGCCTGGGGCCCATATACTAAAACTGATCTTATTTTATCTTAACTGCCTCTTATTTTCGTTCTAAAAGTGTAGACAAATCCTAACTTTTAGGTTGAGAGACGAACAATCTCAAGATATTTAATGGGGTGTGACCCTGTCCTATTACGTATTAATCATTATGCACATTATGGGTGGGATCGTATTATCACTAAACATGACTGAGATACATGTCTAATTTTCTGAAGTGAAAATATTTAAATTATTTAAATTTTATTTGCAATCCCGTAAAAGACGTTCAAAAGAAAAAAAATGACATTCAAAGAATCTGAAAAATATGGTATATCGTGCTCTATGAAAAAGTGATATTTACAACATTTTGGTATGTTTCATACACACACTATATCGGTATGCTCCCGGGATATGGTCTCCCTCATTACCAGATACATTATTCATAAAAAATCATACCAGGTATACACATCAGTGGCTAGAACAGACATGATTTAATATGACATCTACCATGTCTACTTGGAGTAGAGAAGTATGTACAGGTATTCAGAATGCTAAATGTCGTACTAAGTCGTCAACAAATGCAGAAGTAATGTGCATTGAACAAAATCATATGAATAGCAGGAACATTTATACAGCTGGCGAAAAATATAAAAGAATATAATATATTTTAAGCTGATTCACGAATAATTTATTTCGCATATTAAAACAGGGTTGTCTCAGTCATAATTATAGCACTTAACTAAGTGAGAATTTTTTTCAAAATAAATTTAGTCATATATATCTCACAGTTGTTGCATGCATTTGCACTATTACTAAAAACCTTTTCTCTGAATCAATCTATCAGAAACGAGGTTTATCATTTGGACAAAGATATACCACGTATGTTGTTTTGACTTTCAAAGATTGTTTTTTTTGCACATGAAGCTAGTACAATAAATTTGACATGTACATTACATGGATACACACCATCTAGCTGAGTGCACGAACATCAAGTCAATACGGCATCTTGCCAAGCAGACAGAAGCAGACTTTGGACCGACGTTAACCCTACATTGATTCATCGCCTTGTGGTGATCGAGGGGTGTATCTGCATCTTTAGAAAGCCACGTGGATGATATAATATTCACTTTGAGGTAGAATCTACAGCTTTCTTTACAGATAAATTACAAGAGTTGAGATGGCGTGGCACGCTTTGCTATAACTGCTGCCTGTCGTGCGGGTTCAATCCCCGCTTGGTACAGATAGTTTTCAGAGTAATATCACGTTTCTCCTCTCTCAACTTTGGGACATAGTTGTTTCTATGTTGTGTTCGTGGTCAAAGCACTTCACCCTCGTGTGTTTCACTTCACTCATGTGTAAGAATAAACACCTGGTAGGATAGAGATGACAATGTGTATGGTAAGTTCTTAGTGGCACTGATCTTAGGTACGATAAGCTCTGGTACCAGGGCTGAATGCTCCACGAGGAGTTGAAATGACACAAGTCCAGTTAACAATGGGTTAACAAGACTCGATATATCTGAGTATAAAGGCTCTAACCTTTAACTTTCTATCCCTTGAAGCCCTCACGATGCATTAAAGCATCATTTTACATCCCTGAAAACAGACTTAATTTTCCTACAACCAAGAGTTTTAGAACGAAAATTTCCATGAAACTGGTTTACCAATACATGGTAATTTTTAAAACACATCAAATCATCTTCATCCACTACAAGTCGAAAATTGCGGCAGAAATTTGCGGCTTTTAGTGGATGAAGATGACAATGGTAAATTCGGGCTTGAAAGGGCTAAGTTATTTAATTGGATTATTCAGATTTGACAAAATCTTGAAATCTTGGTAATTTATGTCACGTTTTATCTTAACATGTTTGGAATCTTGTATCTAATGTGTTAATAAATAAATAAATAATCGTGACAGGCGGTTAAAGGATAAAGTTGTGATCACAGATGTATAAAACTAGACCTTGACGTAAACATGGTAAATAATATGGGATCTATGAATGGCTCTCCTCATTTTTGAGTTGAGTTGTAGGAAGTGGATGTGGAGCGGCACTCAAAAGTTGAGGAAAATCGGATGGACATAAAAAAACTTTATGGGTCATTCTCTAGATTGCACGAGGATTTTCTAGTGCTAAGTAATTTTTCCCTGGACTAAGATGCAAACATTTTAAATGACAAGTTAACTGTTATTGCTGATCGCGTCAGGTGAGGACACCTGGTGAGGTGTCAATTACTCTCCTGCAACACATCTTACATTTAGCGAAGATAAATAAAAGTAAATGCTCTCCTTAAACAGCAATTTCTGGTTACAATGTAAAATACATTAAACATCATATTGCAATGCGCTTGTTTAATTGTTTGCAATTCTTTTAAAAATTCAAAACAAAAATATGCCACATATGTGTTTTGCTGCTATATCGTTTAATATCGTCGCCTCGAAGCTAAAGGATCCTATCTGCCACTCTAACGAGTGTCAGATAGGATCCTTTAGCTCCGAGGCGACGATATGTCGTTGGTGAGATATGAGCAGTGCATGATACATTAAAAAACATTACATCATTTTGTAAATCTTCAATACCATGCAGTCACAAACAAATTTTACATAATGATATCAGGCTAGTTGATACATCTGTATTTGATTGCGGCACGATGATAGTTTAGTCATCACAGTTCTGTAGTGTCACAAGGCCCTTGGTGTACAGGTTCAATTTCAATTTTTTGCCTGAAATAAAAATAGAAATGATCAGAAGTCATTTCGCTCAAATGTTATATTAATAATAATAGTTATATTATTTAGTTGTTGAATGAGATAATGTATAAGTCTTGAATATTCCGAAACATGGAATATAACAAAAACTCTTTTTTTTCTCACCTGCACGCAGTTACCTCCAGAGAACACACGTTAGGATAGGTGACGCCATCACTGCCACACACGGGTACAAACTCCCGCGTGCACCCTCTATCTGGGTCACACTCTGTACTCATTACCACTCCATATAGTGAGACTAAGACTGGATACAATAAACATGAAACATAAACAATAAAGTGAGCAATAAAATTATATTAAAATACTATGCATTTTTGAAAGATAATCGTACTAGAAATACCAATGATAATGCATATAGGTGTAGTAGTTAACCTTTTTTCACTGACATAATTGATTGTTTTCAAAATCACGAAGGCAAATTAGTTTTTTCTGAAAGGTGGTAAATGTTTTAAGCAGGCAGAACTTTTTGAAAATGTATCAAAAACAAATAAAAATGTTGTATTCATAAGATAACCCGGACAAACGCGTTTTGTTCAGAAAATGGCATTTAAATTGTTAATGCCTGTGACGCCCCTTTACTCTCTGGGAGAGAAGCATATGATGTCACACTTTAAAGCTGCCCAATACGCTGACATGCTAATTTAAATAAATTTATATGAAGATATATAGCCCACTAAACCTGACTTAATACGTAAACAAACCATCAAAATAATTCTACCGACGTTATATGTTTGCGATATTATCAAAGTATTATCTTTTTTTTTTGTAGCAGCTTCTGTCACACGTGAACTATGCTGTGCACAATGCTGTGCACCTCAAATTGTTACTATAACATATGCACAATTCTTGTTAAAACTATTAAAACGGACTTCCTGAAATAGATTTCCCATATCTTCAAATACATGTACTAGAGCCATTGCCACTTTTTTAATGTCATTTGTGTACCAGGAAGATGTTCATGGTGCTTTAGATGGGGTGGTGTTTGTTCAACAGTTTCAAACCAACAGAACCTCCATGACGTTCAACTAAATCATAACTGTTCATGGGCCTGGTCCAGGGCAATGGCAGAAAGGGGTGATGTGTCTTGTGGGCTACAAATTATCTTGACTATGAAACTGAGTCAACAACCGGAAAAAAATCCTTCAAAAGAAAACAAAATTTTACTTTGAAATTTCACTCTTTGTGCTATATGGATACAATACTAATAACTTAGTTATTGAAGATAAGGTAACCAGTCATTTGAGGGTAAGAATGATACTTAACAACACGTCCACGTTTCCTTATAGTTCCGAAAACAAACAAATTCAATGCTCGGTTTGGGCACAAAATAAAAATTCGCCATGTGGTCGCCAGGGGGCACTTATATTTGCTACTGGTAAATAATACATATTAATACATGTAGGCCTATCTTAATGTGTTTTATTTGTGCATGCTTGTATTATAAATAAAATGTAGCCCGCAAATTTTTATAGCACAGTTGCAAAGGAATGTTATCCTCATGAACAACAATCATGGGAATGTGGAGAGGTGATCACTCAATTGAACCCAGCAGGATGGAATTGTTTCCGTAACATAAACGAGATCCACTTTCACTGAATGTCGTGGCCCGTGTAGTGTGTAATATTGATCATCGAGCTCACATTTTCTGATTTACCATCAGCTCTCTAGAATGAACATTTGGGCGTGGAGTGCACCTTGGCACGCTGTAAAGTAAACCTTTCAGGTTAGATGTTCAGTGCGAGGATTGACTTTAGACGTATATAGGCGTTAGACGTCTAAAGTCGATGTCCGCACTAAAAGAGTAAACTATTTATAATGACCGTAGACACATAGGTATTCAAATGAAGCTGAAAGAGCCAACTAAGACATGTATGGTGATTTCAAATTGAAAACACATTTCAGCGCTTAAAGAGTTAACTGATACTATAGCTCAGTAACTGTGAGGAATGTCCACATATTGTCGTGCGTTGTATTGTATGTTGGGACGCAATATTATTAGTGGTTTACCATAATGATGTGTAGCCTATAAACCAACTGTTAAAATTAAGCTTTTATCAGTATTGTGGGAAAATGGCAGGCTGTTAATTTGTGGTCCTCAACATGTCGTTGAAGTATACGCATAATCTGATAATCCACATCATTTACACTGAAAAATAACTTATTTCCATTAATGTGTATCAATGAAATTTATAGGAAAAAGTGAAAATGCAAAGCTAATAAAAGTTACTTACCAAGAAAATATAGAACATTTGTACGAACTAAACGCGACTTCATTCTGAACACGTCACCAAGCCTCTACTCTGTTAAATGACCAGTCTGACTACAATGTGCACACATCAGCTGATAGATTTATAACACGCGGAATTATCTACACCGGGTGTAGATGGTGACAGCCATGGTTGACGGTATAGGCCAGCAATGACATCAGGTCATAATCTGACATCATATTATAATTATACTGTGCCTGGTTCTGGAATGTCATTCTAATAGATTTGTTTCAATTATATACATATTTTGGCACCCTTTTTAAGATAGTTGACGATGTGATAATAATTATTAACCTTCCCATACCAAGAGGAGGATGTTTTTTGTCGTGTTTGTTTGTTTGTTTGTAGTCTGTTTGCTGTGTGTTTGTTTGTTTGTTTGTTTGTTTGTTTGTTTGTTTGTTTGTTTGTTTGTTTGTTTGTTTGTTTGTTTGTTTGTTTGTTTGTTTGTTTGTTTGTTTGTTTGTTTGTTTGTTTGTTTGTTTGTTTGTTTGTTTGTTTGTTTGTTTGTTTGTTTGTTTGTTTGTTTGTTTGTTTGTTTGTTTGTTTGTTTGTTTGTTTGTTTGTCCTTCTGTCTGTTCATAAGCATGATTATTTAAACAGAAATGAGCGAGTTTGCATGAAACGTTTACCAGAGATGTGTCTCTCGAGCCAAGAAGCACTCCATTAAATTTTGGAAATGATCCGGATCACACGGATTTGTATGAAACTTTTACAAGAAGGGTGTCTTGGGCCAAAGAACAATCCACTAAATCCAACGGAAGTTTTGCAGTCTCTGACTGACTGTTAACTAAAATGTATCATTATTGTCACGTGCCTACCATATTTTGAGTGTCCCGTCCTAACAATAACTAGAAATGGAGTTCCCGAACTCCGAGGCCCGGCTTTAGGCTGCATGAGTGCTGTGGCTCAATATTTGTAAACATAACTGTATTGGTCTTCCTTGTGGGCCAGAATCCTAAATGTCCAGGATCTAATCAAGGAAAGAACCAAGGAGACAAGTTAAAATATATATCTTCAACGTTTATTCATTCAAAACTTGCCAGTGAATCATGCTGCCACGTATCTCTACAATCCACACGATGCAGACTGACCCACCCAATTCCGGTTTAATGTTAGGCTACGTCGCAGCCCATTGCCGGTTCGATGCAGAAAAATTGTCTACGACGCTGGCCCAACACTACTCCAACACTGGGTCTGCGGTATACTTAGCGGCCAACAAACAGGCGCTATTCACTCAATACTGTTTCAATGTTGGCCTAACGTCTTCGTCGCTGGCCCTGCATTGAAAAAGCATTGGATGATTGTCTCGTATTTGCTTGGACTTCTACACATCCTGTCCCCGGAAAAGCAACTACCCATATGACGCGATACATTGGCCCACTGCTGATTTAATGCTGGGCCACCGTTTGTGACGCTGGGCCAACCTTATTCTAGCCTTATCCCTTAAAGCCCTAATCACGAATATAATCGTGAATATATTTTTTTTTACCACTTTTTAAACTTGCAACTATTTGAACTAGCGACCTGGAACGTTATATTTGACATGTTCATAAGGACTGTTTCTCAGTAATATCAACCGTTTTCCACACACAGCATCCCTTTTTCCACAAATTAGGACTCAACCATTATTGCAATAAACTTAATAGGCTCCTGGCCCTCGGCTGGGCTTAATTACACTACGTATGTTTCTCTATATATATGTACATTGCACATACAATGAACCTATATAAATATTCCCAATACGATATAGTTGACACTGGATATGGCGACTCAACTCCTCCAAATTATCCTGACAAGAACCAATGTCGAACACATTCATAAATATTTAAAGATTATAATATAAAGATTATAAAATGCGATAGGTTAGATTCGGTTTGATGGAGGCAATTATTATCGGAAATTGACTGATTATTCACATTAAATGTCTAAAATCGTATACGTTGTTCTTGTTCGCTTACCTGCTACTTATGTAAACTCATGTTATCAACCAGCAAACACTACACGTTATCCAAATGTTGGTTTAATGTTGGGCCAGCGTCGCAGACGTTGGAACAGCGATGCTTGCC
>OZ024903.1:48366030-48415415 GCA_964017125.1 Flabesymbios commensalis
CCCTATATCACGCAGGTGGATGGTAATTCCGTTCATGTGTTTTATCATTAACCCTTTAAGTGCTAATCGCGTCTATAGCCGTTTCCAGCCTTTTTATGCGTCGTTTAAAGGAGAGAATTGAAAGGCCATGGGCATTAAATTTGCTGGATTAGCTTATGTTTTGATTCAAATTATGTATGTGGAGTAATTTTACTCGCTTGAAGTTGTGGATCGCGGTAGCGAGACACAACTTCAAGTGAGGGAAAATTTAAATTCTATTACTTAGCGCTTTAAGGTTTATTGCTGATAGTGTTTGATGCCATAACATGTTTGCTTGGTAGAGGTGCAGTGCAGTATATACAGCTGATGTGATGTTAAAGCTACACATTCACGTAATATATTTGGATTTAATATTACCCCTGAAGCTATAGTGGGGCCTATCATAATGTTCGGAGCTAGATAGGTTGTGAAGAACATTTAATTTACCACGTTTTACACCTAAGAAATAGATAGACATGAAAAAATAATTTGAATACATTCCATTCAGGAATTAGTTTTATCGCTAAATGGTGGAGATAATAGGTGAATGAAATGACAACTTGCCAAAAATTAATTCAAATCAGTCAGATAGAAATATCTCCATCTTGCAATGGGAGACGTCATGTTAATATGGAGGATGTTTACCACACTTTTTTTTATTATATTGTATAAATTACAGGTGATTTCACGCTAATGTGTAGGTTTAACACTCTTATTAATGGCGTTGTTAATATAGATAAATGAACTGATTGTCTTGAAAAACAACCCGAGGGAGTTTGATCAGCCATAAACTTCAGATGTATACAACTGTGTGAAGTAAGTTTTAAATGACCTTTAGGTCACTTGAAATCAAGTTTTTCAGTGATTTGACATTAAATAAATATATAAAAGGAAAAACTCCTGAGTGAATGTGGCAACCAATCCGGTCTGTAAGTTGTTCAGAGACAGACCTATCTCTGATCTAGAAGATGAGGTAGCAAAACCTCCAAGCCGCATGAGGCTGAACGCGTGGCTGAAAACCAAAAAACAAGCAGCCACGTGGTCAAAACATAAACAACATGGAGCCTGCAGTGCAGAGAACAACAACCGTTGTATATGCGAGGAATGTCTGCTTAATGCTGGGCCACCTTAAAACAAGTTGGTTCACCATTGATCCAGCATTAAATCCATGATGTGTTTTTCCTGGTCTGCCTGTCTGCACATGCCGCTACGACATATATTATGCCTTGTTTTTTCCCATAAAAATGACAACAATTATTTAGCAAGCCACTGCACCCTTGTCTTAATAATTCCTGTGCTGGTATATTGTTGCCTTACTTCTGCAAAGCAGTCGGCCAAATATTACATTAGTTTTACATGTCAGCGTTAGTGTATCAATCAGATTCTTGTTTATGATATTCGAACTTAAACAATAATGATCGTATTTTCCCTTACCTGCTCATTCTATGATAGATTTTCCAACCATTTGTTATATTTCCTGTTACTTCATGCATTCATATTTTTCCCCCGTCTTTCAAAGTATTTGATGCATGATGTAACACGCTAGTCACCGTAAACAAATTATCTTTATCACCATTTATGTAATTGTAGAAGATGCTGATCCTTTAGCATGCTTATTATTATTATTTATTATTTATTATTTTCAATATAAAAACTGTTTGAAAAATAATGTAATTTCCATTATCAATGTATTTTGCTTTACCGACAACGAAAATAATATTGTATTCTCATAGCGATTTCCACAGGATATTATTGATTTTAGATGTTTGCTGCATATCATAAATTATGTATGCAAATATATGTCAAATAATTATAATATTAATACAGAAAAATTATGTTACATTTTATTTATTTCACACCTCGTTTCAATAATAAAATTAAATTGTACCTATATCTGCATTCACCAGGTGGCTCTAGTGGGCGTACAGGTCTGTAGCGGCTGACACAAGGTATCAATGGCGTTATCTTTCCCGTCTAATTTTTTTTTCACTTCACGGTCTTAAAAAAATATATGTTTCTCACAAAATGATCTTTTGGGCTGAAAAGTTCCACTAGACAAAATTCTACTAACACAACATATCGAAGAAGCGCTATTACAATGTGTCGCAACCCTGACTATAGTAGGCGCGTATATGTGCCCAGATACATCCGCAGGCATCCTTGGTGCATACTTAAAAGTCCGTGTGGGGTCCCCGACTATCCGGCTGTGAAATTTGAATTGTGGCCAGTTTTGGAATGTTATAAAATCATGCCCGGACGATCCGAGAAGAGCAACTTCATCATCGACTACCTTGGAGGCCACACATATAGAGGTACGGATGCGACATGTCGCCCACAGGAAAATGAAATGAAATGAAATGAATCGGGCTTTAGGCCACCTTTGTGCACATATAGGCTAAGCTGGGCCAGGAGAACCTCCTGAGGATGGTGAGATGATTGAGATGACACTGCCCACCAGACACAGGATTCGAAATTCGAGCCCTGGCGGTCTGAGGCCGAGCTCGCTACCTCTCGGTCACAGAGGCTCCCCGCAATACTGACTTTCACACGTGGATGGGGAAGAAACATTTTTTGTTTCTTTCAACCGCCGAGACCGGGAATCGAACCCCGAACTCTGGCGTGAAAGGCAGCGGTGCTAACCACTACCCTAGGGCCCCCGCCCGTCGCCCACAGGAAGGCCACAAGGTGTTCACGATTTTCTGCAATACACATTTTTACTTTAGTGTGGAAACCCTAAGTGAGAGATCATCGTGTGACATCCATGTTAGATACAGAAAAGCCCATCCCAGTAAACACAAAACATTTGTATAACAATTGTGCAATGTTGGACCAACGTCTAAGACGTTTGGCCGACGTTTTACAAATGTTATACAAATGTGTTCTGTTTGCTGGGATGTCACATGATGATGTCCGGCAACGACCGTAAGTTACGTGTCACATCCGTATCAAATCCGGCTTGTGGCACTCAGTCCGTGTCGAGTACGTGTTGAATACGCAATACCCCTTGTATTTTCGCCAACGTGTCGACTACATATGATTTCCATATTGAACGATATTCGTTATGTATCGGGCATGGTTCGGCCATTTTCAATTCGCCTTTGATCCGCGCTTCATCCGCGCTTGTTTGAGCCAGGCATTACACGGATATAGCCAGACCCATGTCCACCGTCCCACTCGTGGTTGTCCATATGTTGGTTATGAGCGCCTTCATCAGTGTTTATATGTGATTGGAACTTATTCTATTTTGTGAAACGCAGTGACTTCACCGGAAACCGTTTTGAATGGAAACTCGGTGAAAACAAAGTATATAAGACTCCCGCCCACTTACGTCATTGTATTAGCTAGCTCGGTGACAACAATGGAGGTCAAGGCTATTGACTTTTACAAAATACTAATTATTACAATTTTCCTCAGATTCTTGCAAGCCATTCACAATGAATACATGTTCCGTGACGTGTAGCCATCTGGTGACTGCAGTCAATGATATTATGATGTTATGTTTTTAGCGTTTTCTGGCAGAGAGTCTGACTCCCTGGGATACATTTCCTGGAACATTTGTTTTAATTTTTTCATAAAATTGTGTATGTTGATACAACAGTGTGTTGTTTTAAAAGTTATTACAGAAAAATATACTCTCCATGAGCTGCAGCTATTGACACGACCGACATCGGTGAGGGTAGATAAATCCCCTAACAAAACCAACTGGGTTACATTATGCTCGTCATAGTTAGGATTTGGACCAAACAGAAGCCTATGACACATAATATAAGTCGGTAATTCTCTCACCGGTGTCCTACATTATAAATAAGACACGTCGAGACAATGCTGTTTTAATGTCGTACCAGCGTCACAGACAATGGACCCCCTTGAAAACAACATAACACAGACATGTCGTATTGGTTGAAATAGATACCATTATGAAGTTATACATTATTTCGATAAAATTATGATATAATTCTTCCTGGGTGTTTCTTTATTGTTCATGTTCATGCTAGACATATTGTTAAGACGGGGCATTATTATATCACGGAACTGAAACCTTTACCAGGGATTGTCAAACGTATTATTCTACTAACTCTGGTGATACAGTGAAGGTACACTTTTTAAAGCAAACGGAGCAAACTGTGTGATCGTGGTACAAGTAGAATGTTATCCCAGCACACACAAGGCGTTGGCCCAATGCTGGGCTGACGTTTGGCCAGCGTCGTAGAAGAGTGAACTGTGGAATATGTAGCCTTCTAAATCAACAAAAATAAAATATACTGAGTGAAAATACAAACTTATTTTGACATGTATGTAGCCAGAAATACATGAGAAGAAATGTATAACTCCGGCCTGTTGATTTTAGAGAGTATGTTCACCAAATTTCATATTACTCAAAAACTATTTCACCCATACAGTTGGTTCTGGTGTCATCAGAAAGAGAGATCATGTATCTTTAAGTTGAACTTGTTATGTATTTCTGATGTAGCCCATGTTTATAGTGATCAACATCTGTAGCAATACATTTACTGGTGAATTTGATGTCCTCAATTTGCTGAAATATCGTATTTCGCTACTGCACAGTACTGAAGTAATTGCAATATGTAATCTAATGATCATAAGGGGTCTATATATTGTTCTCATTTGTATTTTTTTTAAATGATATTTTTTTTATTTAGGGTTCTGAAATTGACCTATTGACCTTGCATATGACATTGAATCACCAAACTAATAACAGAAGTGGATTATCCAGGCAGAATTAAATGTTAAAAGATGTAATACACTTGTTTTTAATTCCATTTGTTAAAAATCACATTTCCACATTTATTATCTTAACAATGTTCTTTTGAATTTCAAGATGTTCTTAAATCACTATAATATTCCCGGATAATGATTCTCGTGTCACACACACACCAAAAAGGGATATACACTTATTCCCAGCTTTATTAGTTGAAAAGTCATATATAAAAATGGAGGCGGCCATCGTGGATTTATGGAAAATAAGTGTATTTCCACCAGTTGGATTTTAGAAAATTTTTAATATGTTTTTCTTTTGTTGATTCTGAGCTGTTTAGTCCTTTAGATTTGGTAATTTCCATAATTAAAATATATTTTTTTGATAAAAAATCTGTTCCCCCATTTTAATTTTGTAGACTATTTTATTTTATGTAGATAACAATGTAGAGTCACATACCATCAAAATAAATTCTGTTGCAATTTGTTCTAGGTCAAAGCTCAATTTGACTGGACTTTAACTGAACATGCTTAACAGCCATTGTTTTTATAACATTTGTATGCGACATTAAGAAAAATGTTACTTGGGATCCACACCCTTGGCGTGGTGAAGAAGACATTTTCTCAGATCATCACTTGTACCCAGGTATCAAGTGCACACAATACCACATCTAATCACTACAGAACGTTGACGTGAATTAGCAAATAGTTTGACCAAAAAATGCAATGTATCCCCCCCTAACCACCTGTTTGATGAGCTAATGATATTCCTGGCCATGTGTGTGGCCTGAGGACCTGGTAATATGTTAAGTACACTGCCAGTGTGAAATCAGGTGGGCTGTTTGTATAGTCTATAAATATGGGATGTATTCATCGAGTGATGTCACTGCATCTGTTTGCATTGCCAGAGGCGGCAACTGCTCTGCATGACTGCCAGTCACTTGTAATCGTGTCAATCGGTGAAGAATGCAGCTTCCAATCATTTCAAAGAGAGACCTGGCGATGGTTTTGTTCATAGATCTCGTAGGATACAGTGTCTGCTATTTCACATCATGCTATTTTGACAATGAATAACGGTTATGCTCTTGGGAGTGTGATATGGCCCTCTGGAACAAGTACTGCGTTCGTCACCCCCCCCCCCATTTTGATTCACATTATTCCTTTCTACGCGGTGACCGTCCTTATACGTCCGAATCTGACGTCTGCTGCAGACGTCAGACTCGGACGTATAAAGACAGTCACCGCACTGAAAGAATTAAAATATTTCTAATTGCTGTATACCCATAACATAAACATTAAAATGAAGCGGAAACAGCTAACCAAGCCATTTATGATGATTTAAAATTGAAAAAGACCCTTTGGTTTCCATGGTTTATACAAAAATATTTCAGCGCTGTACAGTACTAGGCCCTAATAGCATATAAATGCAAATTTCAATGTGAAATGTGTATTTTTTTTACAGGATGCCATGTTAAAGGATGATTTAATTGGTTTTGCTTTGTTAAGTATTGAGTTTTCTCGTTCATTATTCAATTGATTTTGGAACACTGTTTTATGTACACAGAAAAATAAAGTCATCAAGCGCAGAAATCGAGCCCGGAATTCATGATTCACAATGCATGTAACCAATTTATCCTGCAAAAAGATACAGTACTAGTATATAGACATGGGGGGGGGGGTGTAAGAGGGTGTCCGAACACGCCTGCAGATCTTGAGTTGGCAAGTTATAACATACAGTAACGTAAATTAAATAGCCACAAAAATAGGACCCGACAGTCTGCGGGTACATTTGGCGCCTTTGATCAAATCCTGGACACGCCCTTGACAGTTATGGAGAAGTGTGCCAATAAATAGAAATCCTGGCAAACCAATAGCTTATCAAAGGTCACTCCTCAGAATATTAACCAGTTTGTTAAATTGTGTAAAGATTATCAATTTTGTTGATAATATTTATTATTTTTCATGGAAAATATAATATTTTAATTAGAATCTTTCATGTCAAATGAAACCATTGATTTGATAATCATGTTGATATCGCCCATTAAACATTGATTTGAAGCGTTTATTTTTGATTGATGTGGATGAAGCCAGACGACAGCAGTCCGTGACCTGACTTCACAATCACGTCATCCAGCAAACGGAAGGAACTCACACAATTTTAGTTAAATGTTGGACCAGCGTCGTAGACGCTGGGCCAACATTAAACTATTATTGGGTATTCTTCTCGTGTTTTCTAGGATGCATTTTTCTGGTCATATCATGTCGCAAGTAAATGACACCCGAGTTATGACCCCAGAATCAGGATTCAAACCCAGAACCTGACAGTCCCATTCTCTCTGCTGCCACGTACGCGCTAGACCATATCGATAGGCCTATTTATTATAAAAAATAGAGTCGCTGATCTAATGTTATTTTAATGCTGATCCACCGTCTGCGATGTTGGCCCAACATTAAAACCTGCATTGTGTCATGCAGAATTTCGCAATTACTTGGGTGATGTAATTGTGCGATTTACTGGCGAAATGATACACGCATAGTAATATATTATTATATTACTTTTGCTCAGCTAAGTCCACTTCCAAGAACGTCAATCACGTACTAAGCAGTAGGTTATCAGTCATTTTTTAATAATAAATTGCAGTTTAGCCTGTGATGCACTCCCTATTGTTAGTCAATGTTAGGCTAACGTATGACATATTGGCCTAACCTCACACCAACGTATTGTGAAGGCATTCTACCTAGGCAGGTAGAGGTTGTGGCATGTCTACCCCAGCAAACACAAAGCATTCGTATAACATTTGTACTAGGTCGGTCCAACGTCTTCGACGTTGGTCCAACAATGTACAAACGTTATACAAATGTTTTTGTGTTTGCTGGGGTATTGGTTCGTGGTGGGTTTTATCGTGTGTTGACAACTTGAATGAGGCAAGACGGAAGAGAGAGTTATTATCTCAAACACTGTATCCACACGGCACTGTTGGCTGAAGTCTGGGAGAAAAGCTACCTTGGTCAATTAGATAATACAATTTCATATGGATTTTTTCTACTAAGGTATAATGACAATTTCTGATGTCCCATTGTTTGTCATCGCGCCTTTAATAGTTTGGCTGTTTCAGCAAAAATGGTGCATCGAAAATTTTTAAAACGATATCAACCCTTAAAGCGCTAAATTATAGAATTTGAATTTTAACCCACTTGAAGTTGTGTCTCGCTACCGCCATCCACAACTTCAAGTGGGTAAAAAATTACTTACATTTGTTTAATTTGAGACCAAACATCCGCAAATCTTTGTTCCCAATAGCAGTGATTTGATCGCCTAATAAAACGGATTAAAATGACTATTGTCGCGATTAGCGACGAAAGGGTTAGCTGCCTATTACGTCATATCTAATGTCTGTAGTTCACAGTAGCGCAGATCAAACGCGATGCAATCACGGATTGAGAGAGGCCGGACCATGCGCGATTACCATTCAATATAGACACGAAATTGCGTATAGAAGCCTGATTTGACAAGCCTGTGACACACACTTGCGCAGAGTACACGTGGTGTCGTTGCCGGATACTTTCAAAAGCCACCCGGTCCATTACAGATGTAACACGAGAGTTCCCTTTCCCAACACGGATGTCACACGGTGTTTGTGGACCAGATAATGTTTCCACAAGAAATTGAAGTTTTTCAATGGGGAAAAAACGTTTCAGAACAAGCTAGCCTATTATACGTGTCGGACACAAGACGTTGAATCAATGTTGGTTTACCATTGGTCCACCGCCTACGACGTCGGGCCAACGTTAAACCAACAATGATTCAACGACTTGTGTCTGCTGGACAGTGTGTCACTTCCATATCTATCCGTGTGGCCTCCAAGTCAGTCAGTGAGTTAATTACTACCCCGGATGATCCCGGACGACTGCGGGAAAACAGGTACGATCTCGGAGGTTATATGAAATGAATGGGGCTTCAGGCCACCTTTGTGCACATACAGGCTAAACTGGGCCAGTTTCAGCAGGCTGTGTGGTGTGAGCCGTGCATAGCATTCCATTACCTCACGTCTATTCTGCTCTGCAAAGCCAAAAGGCAGTAACTGCTTACTTGAAGAGTAAGCAGTTACTGCCATTTGGCTTTGCAATATTGCCCTGTGTTAGTTTTGGCCACTCGGTGAACACTGACCAAGCGGGGCTGAAGTGATGTTGCCTTCCGTCGTAACCGCGGAATAGTTGCCATGTAAATGGCCTGTTACGATGACCGTAGACACGTGACAGTGGTCCAAATAGGCCTGTTATTCACTGGATCCCCATCAACCACCAAGTCCTGATCCCGGCGTGAAGCAGTGGGATGCCCAGTAACTATATGAGTCCAAGAAACCTGCATCTCTATCTGCCATTTGTTAAAGGAGCACTGCCAGTCTGCTAGTTCCGTGTTTATCCATCATTATTAGGTGGCGCTAGTAGTTTAATTATCACATTTCTTGTAATTTCTGGTTTTTTTTCACGTACTGCCCAGAGAGTAACTCTCGCTTCATATATGCCCCTTACTGATAATGATTTATGAAGCAGACGGTCGCACATAAACCTATACAGTATCAAGTCAGATCACCATATCATCAACGCTCCCATCAGTAAAATAAATGAAGTTTCCGGTCGCCATCCTGTAATCAATAGAATGACGTCTAGACATCACATAGTCCACTTTAAATTGTAAACACTTGACGACAGGGAAACACTTGCTTTTGTTATAAATCAGCAAGTTATGCCATTTTTATTCGGAAGAACTAGCAAAGTGTCTCGGAGGGGGGTGCGAGTCCGCCTGTTTTGTCACTGATATAGATCGGCATGCATGCGGCGCCGGTGGACTGTGCTATGGCGTGAGGTCAACCTCAGCGCAAGAGCCCTGTGTGAAATGGCAGACACAGAGGTTTCCTGTCGAATGGATTTTGTCGTTGCTGATATTTCAGTGAAATGTGAACGGATCTTCTTGTTAATGAAAGTCCTAATCTTGTAGGGGACATATTTGGTCAAATGAATTTATGGACTCCCCCACCGGAGTGGTATAAAATTAATGGCTCTATAACTCCTAAATATAAATTAGGAGGGTAATACAATGAAACAAATGACTGAATCATTTTATATTTTGTGATATAAGATGCCAACTAAAGTACTCCACCTACTTCACTACACTACAGCTGATCCCATTATCTACACATAACAAATAAATGAAATCAAGTGAAAAAGGTTAATATACTAACATTCTTATATAATATGTAGTCAGGACCAAAAGAATGTCTTTCGCATACCTGGGCGGGGGCCCTAGGGTAGTGGTTAGCACCGCTGCCTTCCACGCCAGAGTCCGGGGTTCGGTTCCCGGTCTCGGCGGTTTGAAAGAAACAAAATTGTTTCTTCCCCATCCACGTGTGAAAGTTAGTATTGTGGGGAGCCTCCGTGACCGAGAGGTAGCGTGCTCGGCCTCAGACCGCCAGGGCTCGAATTTCGAATCCTGTGTCTGGAGGACAGTGTCATCTCAATCATCTCACCATCCTCAGGAGGTTCTCCTGGCCCAGTTTAGCCTATATGTGCACAAAAGTGGCCTAAAGCCCGATTCATTTCATTTCTTTCACATACGTCATTTCATTATTATCAATAAACTTGACGGGTACATTATACATAAAGCCAAAAAAGGGAGAATATGATTTCATACTCCAGATGTTTTAAACTTTAGTGTGCTATGGGACGTTTCAATATTCGTAATTTGAAGTCGTGGGTAGAACTCTGCTCTGTAATGCCAAAAGGCAGTAACTGCTTACTTGTATAGTAAGCAGTTACTGCATTTTGACCTTGCAGAGCAGAAGTGACCGAGATACTTATAACAGACAACTATACTGCTAATAATGATTATTTCCAAGCTGTCACCTTTTCTACTCCTCTGGTTGCTGTTTTGACAGATATGCATCGCTTTACTTACTTGCTCTATGTAAATTTAGATATTGTATGTGGCAATGTGTGTATGACACAAAACCTACGATATTTTGAAGTGAGGTTCCAACGTTATTAGTTAAGGCCACTTAAATTAAATAATTATTTTAGAATTATTCGCCTGTTCATTGTGCATCAGTGGGCACACACATGTGTCAAATCTTAAGTGGGCACACACATGTGTCAAATCTTGAGAAAAGGAGGCACACTTTAGATAACAGGTTTTTTAATATTTAAATGTTTAAAAACTGTATGTTTTGTCTCCTCCTCACCTGAAGTATGATATCCAACGTGTCTTTCTTGTGGTTGTTTACAAAATGATCGATTGATAATCAATATCAATTCATTAAGTTATTAACCCTTTAACCGCCGGTGCCGCATATATTCGGGTTTTTATTTTTCATTAGCAGATTAAGTACCACCTTTTAAACTTGTTACAGATAAAATGTGACATTAATCAGCAATATTTGAAAACAGCTGACCTCCATTTTGTCAAATCTGAATAATTTTCACTCACTTGAAGTTGTGGATCGCGTCAGCGAGACACAACTTGAAGTGGGTGAAAATTCAGATTGAATAATTTGGCGGTTAAAGGGTTAACCAGTGGCAATATTGCAAAACTCGAATATTTATTTTATTTATGCAACAATTTGTAATCTTGACATGTACAGAGAGGCATGAGCTATATGCATGCTCAGTGATCATCATCACGCATGTGACAGAGAGAGAGGACACATGCCAGCCAGCACCCATGGCTGTTACATCTGTAGTCATCACCCCTCCCTTCCCGTATGTGTCCTGCCGCGGGATCAGGGGGGAGGACTCCCTAGGGATCCACCGCCAACGGATAATTAGGCTTCCCGAGGGGAAAATACCAATTGTTTCAGCGCCACCTGTTGCTAGGGAAGTAAACCAATCGCCCTTGATTGTGTCATAATTAGTGGTGTATGCATATGGCATAATCCCAACAAAAACATTTCGCCCTATATTGGCTTAACGCTTGAAGCACGGGGATCGACCTTAGACGTCAGAATCTGACGTCTATAGACATCAGTTTCTAACGTCTAAAATAGATCCCCTCACTGAATATAATGGTATTAGACCCATAACATAGGTATTCAAATGAAGCGAAAAGAGCTAACTAAGACATTTGTGATGATGTCAAATTGAAATAACCCTTAGGTCTCCATGGCTTAGACGAAATATTTCAGCGTTGTAAGGGTTAAGGTTGGGTCAGTGTCGAAGATGGTGGACGAACTTTAAGCCATCATTGGGTCATCATTGGAGCCTCCATGAGCGAGAAGTAGCGAGCTCGGACTCAGACCGCTAGGGTTAGAATTTCGAATCCTGTGTCTGGAGGGCAGTGTCATCTTATTCATCTCACCATCCTCAGGAGGTTCTCCTGGCCCAGTTTAGCTTATAGGTGCCCTAAACACCAGTCATTTCATTTCATTTCAGTTTTCTGGTATAATCTACATAGATCAGTTCACCGAGCATTCTAGTAAACAGGTAAACACGAGAGATATAATCAATGTTGGATCAACGTTTGCACGGGGTCGCAGACGTTGAACCATCAACATTGGATCAATGTCCTCTGTTCAGTTAGCTGACGAGGTCGCTGGTCACAGCCCGAAGTGTCAAACAGGTGCCCCGTCTACTGTTCAGTATACACCACTTCCAGTCACCGGCCCAATGCTAGCCTAACGCTGGGCCAACGTATTTTACATTTATTGAACAGTATACATATAGCGTACTAGGTGTACTATATAGTTGATTCATTACAATAGTTTATTAGCCTGCAACTGCATTGATCAGCTAAATTACCACAAAATATTCTTCTTCTTAGAAGTCTAATACAGAAAAGCATAATCTAAATTATCACAATACCTTTATGTATTGTCTGACAGATTAAGTATGCTAAGAAGTTTGTTTATTTATGTCGAACGTAAAATAACATAATGTCAACGCACAGCAACATTATATCATTGTAATCTGAAAGGCCCATACGAATATACCAGTTTTTGTCACCACTTTCTTTCATACATGCCAATAGCTTGAGGCAAATAGCTAATGGAATAAATGCGTGCCACGACCAATAAATTGGAGATAGGTCTGACCAGACAGGCCAAATATCTGAACAATCTCATCCAAAAGGCTGAAGAACCGACAAAAACACATACTGCATGCCAAGCATGGGAATTCCCAGATACACAATACAAATAGTCAACAAGTCAACACAAATAGACACAGATAGACCGATACTGAAATAATAAGTAAATAAGTAAATAAATAAATAAATAAGTAAATAAGTGAAAGTAAATAAGTAAATAAGTAAAATAAGTAATAAGTAGTTGGGTAAAAAAACAAATAAACAAAACGAACGATTGAACGAGCGAACGAACGAACGAACGAACGAGTGAATGAAGAAAACATAATTACTGAATGAATACATAATCATTGAATGAATACATAATCATTGAATTAATACATAATTATTGAATGAATAAATAATTATTTAATGAATAAATAATTTTTCAATGAATAAATATGAATAAATAAATAATGATTGAATAAATAAATAATTTTTAAATAAACAAATTATTATTTAAAAAATATATATTTATTTAATAATTAAATAATTATTTAGAAAATAAATAATCCCTTAATAAATGAATAATAATTTAATATAAAAATTATTATTGAACCCAAAATAGCTTAAAATTTTATGAAATATCAGACCAAGTATAGTATTCTACCCCTTATCGGGTAATCTAACCACCGTGATCCGAATAGAGAGTAGAATATCAGTCTTAAAAGTCCCATAAATTAGTTTCCGGACCTCTTCTGTACAAGATCGTCATTTATTCTATTTTAAATTACTTTTTAAGATACTATTTTCAAATACTCACCAAGAAAACTTTTACAACAAAAAAAGACGCCGGGCCAACGCTGCCGAATTCAGAGACATCTTTCACCACTACAGCTCCTGGCCAAGTGTGACTGACATTGATTCAGCGTTCAACATTAAACGAGCTCATAGAAATCTAAATCAGTTCATGTACAATCCCAACACACAATAACCTTTCCCAGATGGGATACAATTTCGATCATGGACGAGGATTAATAATGAGGGGCTTTCTGTGTCAAATTTGAAAATAACTTATAGCTCATTATGACATTATTACGCTTTGATTATATTGATCAACTGAAATCACTTCTATTCACTGTACCGGGCCTTTGATTCGAGGACGTCACATAAATAGATTTAAAAACAGAAAAAAAGCTTATCGTTAGGCTCTGTTTTTCTCACATAGTGATATCAATTCAACGACAAAATGATTCACCAGATCACTATTGCAGTAAAACACACATTTTATGAGGTCATTAGTAAACTGTAAATCTAATACCAGTTGTTGATGTTACAAATGATAACACAGATATTTGCCATAACCACAGTGACTTTGTCTTCTTTGTATGTAGATCACTCTGTAGATCAGTGTTTTATATGCAATCCGTGTATGTGACTATTTCCGGGTTTACTTGTCACGCATGCGTGATGGGATATCGGCCAACCATTGGCTCCATCATGGGCTAGGGTCTATAACTCCGGCCCAGCATACAGACAGCGGTGCCAGATTCCGGTATCACTTCAGTATATGGACAAACCACATGACACAATCAGAATCAGATTATCATATGTATCACGCATTCAAACACATCTCATGTAACTCGATTTGCTGACAATCGTAAGAATCTGCTATAATTCATAATCAGGCTGTTTTTTTCACGTACGTCGTCGTTTCCTCTATGATTAGATCGAGCTCACGATGCGAGACAAGTACCCGACATGAAGTGGAAAGTGGCATTCAGGTAGTTATTGTCAGAATGACTGTGATAAGCATAAAAGCAAAATTTAACAAAGCAGCGTAACGTTCTTTGTGATATACTTCCAATCAGATATTAAATGCAGAGATCTATTCTCACAAACAATCATGAAGCCCGTCTATGTACATGTAAAGCACTGGTCAGACAGCACTTGACGGCTTAATCACGGTCAAAAAGTTATAAAATCTGTTGGACGTGGTAATTATTGGTCAATTTTGTGCTTGGTCGTGCTTTGTACGTGGTATGGCTGTCGGCGGCTGCCCCACTGCTGAAGCACTGTCTAAGCACTGCCTAAGCACGGGTAACCACGGGTAACCTAATATTAGGCTATTCAGAGATTAGATGATTTCAGACGATTTGCAATTATGAGAAAATATTTTTTCGTCGTTTTTGTGAATAATGATGGCCTAGTTTAGCCTATATCTGCAAAAAAAGTGACCGAAAACTCCTTTCATTTCATGTTCACCCCTTGACATCTAGACTGCAAGTGCTGAGGTCTTGTGTGTGGAACCCTAGCTCCCGAAGGGTGCTGAGAGTGAGATAATGGCATCAGGATCTCTTGTTAGTGAGTCCTTTTTAGCCTACCAATTCCTTCTGTATTCAAAATGTCTGGATGGAAAGGAGGACTGGAACCTGGAAAGTTGAAATTGAATTTAAAGACCTTGGGATTCCAAGGGTTGCCTAAAGAAAGAGGTGTTGAAACAAGCCATTGCTATCCTTATATCTCTGATCTCCATCTCAAACTATAATTTCAGTCTCTGAATATGAAAAGCAGTTGACAAGAATTTAGCAGCTCAATTAGACTTCCGGGCGGGGGCCCTAGGGTAGTGGTTAGCACCGCTGCCTTTCACGCCAGAGTCCGGGGTTCGGTTACCGGTCTCGGCGGTTTGAAAGAAACAAAATTGTTTCTTCCCCATCCACGTGTGAAAGTTAGTATTGTGGGGAGCCTCCGTGACCGAGAGGTAGCGTGCTCGGCCTCAGACCGCCAGGGCTCGAATTTCGAATCCTGTGTCTGGAGGACAGTGTCATCTCAATCATCTCACCATCCTCAGGAGGTTCTCCTGGCCCACTTTAGCCTATATGTGCACAAAGGTGGCCTAAAGCCCGATTCATTTCATTTTTTCAATTAGACTTCCATGTGATTATGAAAGGCTAAGAATCGCTTGAAGTAGAAATGGCTAATAGCCCGACTATTGAAAAGTAATTAATTTCAAATTTTGTATTGAGCTGTGTGCACGGTTGGTTAAATCTACCCTGTTTACTGGTTTATTACAGCGCGACATTAGAAATGTCGACTGTTGCAGTATTGCTAGAGGACGGTAATCATTCCTTGCTTCGTTGCTCAATAGTTGATCAAATGTGATCTGAATTAAATCTAGATTGAACCCTGGTGTTGATGCACTTACCAATCCGTTGCCAGTCACATACACCAGCCCGCCAAGTAGAAGCCAAGAGAGCTATGAAAATATTTGAATTGATTTCCGAGGTCTTCAGAAAATTACGGTCTTATATATGCCGCAAATCAGAAGTGATACAGAAGTGATACAGAAGTGATTAGGCAGTGATCAATCGTATTTTGAACTTGTTTGAAACGTGCTTAGGTACTAGTGCTATGTGCGCGGAAAAATGCCTTTGTCAGTGATTAGCAGCTAAACACACGCTATTTCCCGTGATATCAACGCGTAATACACGTCGGATAACCGTGCTTTGAAAGTGACAGACCGCTAAACTTTGCCGTCTTACCACGTCTTACCACGTCTCACTAAGATGTAATCACTGCCGGAACACGGATTATCACGTGTGTTTCACGTGTGTTGGACGTCCTCACCACGTGTGCCGTTCGTGCTTGGCCGCGCGCTAAAGTTTTGAGCAGTACAAAACTTTCTTCCGCGTCCGACGCCGTTCCGATCTTTCCCCACGTCCTGCTACGTCTACAACGCGGCTGTAGCTCGTTTTCAACGCGAACAACATCGGCTGTTTCTCGTGAGACCATTTTTGGACGTTTTCCGGCCGTGATTAAGCCCTCAAGTGCTGTCTGACCAAGGCTTAAGATTAATTGAATGTGATTGAAGAAAACCGGACAAAAGATATACTGTATATCCGCGAATTAAAATATACCCTTTAAAGTTAAAATAATGAATTCATGTTGATGACATACATATACATCGAATTATAATGTTCTAAACATCACATACGGGCATTTTGGCGCGACCCAAAGGTCAGCTTTAACAATTATATAAGTGTTAAATTAGAAATTTAATTTTTCACCCACTTGAAGTTGTGTCTCGCTACCGCGACCCACAACATCAAATGGATAAAAATTACTTATATCTATAATAATTTGATACGAAACATTTGCAAATATCGATTTTTCAAACACACATTTCTTCCCCAATAACGGTAATTTAACCTGCTAATAAAACAGAATAAAGCGACTATATAGTCGCGCTCAGCGGTGTAAAGGTGAATAGATTACCTCGATAGTCAGGATATTGTGATTAAACGACCCTAGGAAAATATATCTAATTAACTCATTCTTAAATAAAAACAGAAATAATTTATTAGATAAAAACAGACTTGATTAAGTATGACTCTTACTCCTTTTTTTCTGTAAAGCATCAATTAATTAATTATAAGTATCTCATTCTAAAATAAAAACAGAGTTATTTAATTAAATAAAAACAGATTTGATTAGGTCTGACTCTTACTCCTTGTTTTTTCTTTAAAGCATCGATATTGAAGCAGTAAATTATGATCTGTACATTAAGTGTACTGACCGTTTATCATGTTTAATTCCAAACAGTGCAACAACGGATGGACTCTCCAATGCTGTCGAAAATATCTGACAATAAATTACACATAATCGGAATTAAAACCACAAAAAGAGTATCAGAACTATTGTGTATTTACTTGATCCACCAGAGTCCAGATCAGGGGGTCAGACCCCCGCAGAGAATATATGGAATGTTGTACATAGCAAAGTAATACAAGTAGGAGTTAAATTACTCCAGCAAACACAAAACAGTTGTATAACATTTGTACAACGTCGGTCCAACGTCTTCGACGTTGGTCCAGCATTGTACAAATGTTATACATATGTTTTGTCATTGCTGGGAATTGTTGAGATTCAGATCAGTGGGCCATGTAGATCACTATCTGACAAGAACATGCAACAACTGTAATCTCACCTGGAAAGGTCATCATATACACCGTTATGGCTATTTACCCAGTAAACACAAAACATTTGTATACCATTTATACAATGTCGACCCAACGTCGAAGACGTTGGGCCGACGTTATATAAATGTTCTGCAAATGTTTTATGTTTTTACTGGGTACAGCGTCACAGTTCGTGAAGGGGACATGACGGGGTGGGAAGCTAATACATATGATCGCTGATGCGTATAAAACAACACATTGATATATGTAGAGTGTATGCAGAAATTTAACGCACATTTTAGCTATTCACAACCGAGGGAACACGCGACATTATATCAGTGTTGTTTCATTGTTGGGTCACCGCAGACGGTGTACCAACATTGAAACATCATTGGGTCAATGGCTCGTGTTCGTAGGGTATCTGTTCGCGATTTGGTCGTCTCTATCCATCAATAAAACTTCGCATGGTAGAAAAAAATAATTTCAATTCTCACTTGTTCGACACTGTGATCTGATATTGGTTTAATGTTGGGCCAGCGTGGTAGCCAGTGGCCCAACATTAACCCAATATGAGTTCGGCGTATCACATTATACGCTGTAGATCTAATATTGGTTGTCGCTCTATGCACGAGATGGGGAAATCAGAATTTCCCACGTCACCTCTGTATTTACTGTCACATCCAGAGTTTTTGTTCGAGAACGCCAAATTGTTTGACGAATCAACAGGCGTGAAATTAATTTAAAACCAATCACTGTGAGACGGAAGGGACTGCTTGACCAAACAACCGTGGGTGATCCTGTACGTGCCGTATTGGTCAGCGCTGGTCAACGATGGTCAGCACCATATCTAACTGACCAAGCGGCTGTATTTTCTGTAGCCATGATGGCCCAGAAGTGGATTGACGTTTAGAATGATATTTTGTAAACTGCTGTCATTATTGTAGTCAATTAGCTTTAATGACACAATTATTTCCATATTTTTCAATTACCTAATTTTCATCTTTAAATAATTGTCATTGTTGTGTGTGTGTCGCAGTAACTGACAATTGGTTATAGTCACGACAGCTATTCGCTTTTACCTCCAGCTTATTTGACCCCTTAAGCCCAGAATTAAATCGCATTTATACATCATAATTAGGACATGACTTCAACAAAATTTATATAAAATTAATTGTCCTAATCCAGCAGAAAAATGCTCTGTGAGTTTTCATTCTCTATATTCAGAGTTCAGTGGGGTTTTTTAAATAAGCTACTTTTATTTACATTGGGAATGAAAGGGCGGCAACAACTTACATATAATGATGAATGAATTGAGAAAAAATATCTAGATGTTTATTTTATAATATAATAATTATATTTCTTCATTCTGGAGTCCATAGAATGTAAAATTATATTGAGTCATGCAGGTACATATTGTAACAGCTCCTACCTCTCACAATAAACATGCATTGTTTAGCGTGTTGGCCAGGTCAATACAAAATCATTGAATTAAGCGTAACTAACCATACTTATTCAAGACAGAATATATCATTCTGAATTAAAATTTTCAAAACAATGCTATCAAGGTTTACGACATTACCTGATCACCTTTAAACGGTGTGTGAATGTTGTCTCCAGCTCCTTTGACATGTAAACCTTAACCAAACTTTGTTAAATTTGATATTTTCATTTTGTAATAAGAGCGGCTTGGTCATTTAGCAGGATGTCACCTTTGTTATTTACAGTAAGACTGTGAGCAAACATCACCCGATCTCTGGACATGGCAGCCCTGTAAACACCTGGTCAGACGTTGGCCCTGTGTTGGTTTAATGTTGTGCCAGCGTCTTTGACGCTGGCACAACATTAAACCAACACAAGGCCAACGTCTCGTGTTTACTGGGAGCGCTCTATGTTATAGCTCGATTCACTGGACAGTCGCACAGTTCAGATGTCACTGACCAGAGAGAAATCACATCCTCATTTTCTAAACATAAACTGACAAATGTTTACCAAACACACAAATATTATAACTTTAAAATCTGACAAAAACATACATGCTTTACAAAGTGATATCTGAATAATAGGGTTTTTCCTGTAGGCCACTGTAATTATTTAAATAGGTAAAAAATATTTTATGGATCTTTCGGTCACTTTCGGGTATATACAATACCAAAACTCTAAGCCACTTTTCTATATACCAACCTGTTCACTAATGTGTATGTGTTCACAATGTATTGTCCTAATTTGTAAAATATTAATTTACAACTAATTTCTTCTATTTCCCTCACTTTTTTCTTTGACAAATGATGCCACATTATTGTTTATATGTCCTAAAAAATGATAAATTACCAGGAGGTATGGAAATAAAGCGTCGCACCCCCAACTAGTGAGTGATGAGGGAGAAATGCGAGTTGACTTATTTGTGTGCTCGCACACATGTTTGTGTGAGAGTGACTGCACGCGGCTACCTCTTAGATACAACATGTCAAGTTTGATCTTCACCTGAACAAGCCAGCAAATAGCCTGATGTTGTCACAGTCAATACAAAAGAGTCCACGTGAATACAACACTGGGCCGATCGTGTGTGACGGGGAAGGGCACACAGACCAGCAGACGTTTATGCAATGCTGCGTTAATGTTGGCCCACCGTCGCAGACGGTGGGCCAACATTAACGCAGCGTTGTATAAGAGTCTCGCGTTCGCTGGGTAGCTTCAGTCTTTGACTTCAGACAAGCGTTAACCTAGCATAATTTACCAAAGTAACGTGGCCACTGACTTGATAAATGATTTCAAATAAATCCTTACCCTGCTGGTCACGACTATTGCGGTTTACACTCTGTTTTATTATCAGACCAAATCACTGTTATTGGGAATCAGATATGTGTTTCTCAACAGAAAGATTTGCAAATATGTGTGCTCAAATACACTGTTTGCACGATTTTGCGCATAAGCAAGACTCCCAACTAAATAGTTCAGTTTTAATCACTGTGTGGCGTGTTGTAATAGAAAAGAGTGTGACAGGACGCCCAACTAAATAGTTCAGCTTTTAGTCACTGTGTGGCGTGTTGCTATTGGGAAAGGTGTCTTACACGAAGATCAGTAATTTTCAGCCACTTGAAGTTGTGGGTCGCGGTAGCGAGGCACAACTTCAAGTGGGTGAAAATTTAAATAAATTAACTTTTCAGGATGAGGGTTGACACGTGATATGATTATCAACCCCGTTAATTATACATGGTTATATACTTCAACTGTACGGTAAATCAATGTGCCGTACGTGGGTATGACATGCTACTTTTAAAATGTGCTAGATCCTTCTTCGAGATCGGTAATTGATAATATATTTTTATTTGGGGATGGTTCATTTATATTATTATTCAGACTTATATGCATGAATAAACCAATTCAACTGGATTCTGCGAACCAGTGTCGTGTGTATGGCATGCCAAACATAGAATATTACTGTAGGCTCATTTGCAAATCTGCCATAAAGTCATATAGGAAGACATTAAAATCAAAATGATGTTTGGCTAGTTGTAATTTCATGGCCTCTTCTTATGTATAACAAAATATTGTGGTAATAATAATATAAACTCGCGCCAGTGATAGTGATAATCTCAATTAGTAATCTCCATGGGGATTTCTAATTATGATGGACTATTATGTCCATTATCGCCTGCCTTCCCATTAATGAGTCCATTATTACTATTAGTATCGGATCAATACACATAACACGCTGTGGGACTCCTCTGTCAAGTTGAATCTTAGTATTCTACAGTACAAAACAAGACGGTACTAACTGCCTACTCTACAACAAGCATTTACAAATACATGTGATATAATTATGTAGGCCCTAATATATAATTCTATCACAGGAGTAGGGGAGTTGAATCTTTAGACGGTCATTGTTAGAGGGGGTACATGTAGCACGAGCTGACCATTCCCTGTCATTTGAGGTTAAATATCACTAAAACCACAGTTAAAGGTGATCTATCACCCCTTATATGGTATGAATAAGTATGTCCTTATATGGGGTGATTGGCCATCATGTGACCCTCTCAGAGGGTCACATGATAGCCAATCACCCCATATAAGGAAACACTTGTGCCCCATCTTGTGGCAACTTTGATTTATTTGTCACTATATAAGGGGTGATACATCACCTTTAAAATAAAGATAATACACATAATGGGCAGGTAATACATTCAATAGTTGTCTCACAACAGATCTTTCTAATGTTACTTATTATTTCTTTATTCCCGGGTAAAATTGCCGAGCTATTTCTCCATCACTTTTTCGTCAGAAGGCTCTCTAGTTTTGACAAGATGATCGTTTTGGTCCAAATACAGTTACTGTTATTTTCTTGTTCGCCAAAGATCAAACCTTCTATGCCCTATCCCAGAAAACACAAAACATTTGTAAAACATTTGAACAAAGACGGCCCAACGTCTTCGACGTTGGTCCAACAATGTACAAATGATAACAAATGTTTTGTGTTTGCTGGGATACCGGCATATTTTCAAATCCTTTTTTTAGGACAAGATCTTGACATTGGCATCTCTCACTGTTGATAAATCCTTTACGTTATTTGGGTTAATCATTGTAATATATCACTATGTTCCATTCACACACGTGCGGACTTGCAAGTGCGGGTGTATCTGGTTTAATCCAGTTTCTGACCTGCATCTGTTTGCTGATTGGCTAACCCTTTAACCGCCAAATTATTCAATCTGAATTTTCACCCACTTGAAGTTGTGTCTGGCTGACGCGATCCACAACTTCAAGTGTGTGAAAATTACTGACATGAGTTTAATTTGAGATCAAACAATTGCAAATGTTGCTGTTTAAACACACTTCATTCCCAATAACAGTGATTTGATCGGCAAATAAAACAAAATAAAAACGACTGTAGTTGCAATTAGCGAGTTAACAACTAGTTAATGTTGGTCAGAAGCAACACATTCTACTCTATGAAACATCTGTATAATACCAACAACCATCAGACGTGCTGATTTAATGTTGGGCCAGCAATTTATTATTCAGATTTGACAAAATGGAGGTCAACTGTTTTCAAATTTTGCTGAATTTTGTCACATTTTATCTTTAACATGTTTAAAAAGTGGTACTTAATGTGCTAATAAAAAATGAAAACCCGAATATATGCGACACCGGCGGTTATAGGGTTAACACTGGTTAATGTCGTCTACTGCGCTGTATTAGGAGACAATATTTAAACTGTGAATCATTTTCATCACACGCTAGAAGTGCAAAGTGAACACACTGAGCTAAATTACGCCGTCTTAATGAAAAGATCAGAATATATTTAGTTCTAGTGTTTTAAAACAATATATAAAGTCATTTTGGCTCATATGTCTGAGCTTGAGAACTAATTATTTATCGAACTCGTGTCCACCAGGGTCACAATCGTGCGCAAGAAATTGGGACAAAGACGACATTTGTAAGAAGGAGTTATATGTAGGCCTAGGCCTACGTGACAAAAGTCTTTCATTTTCAGGATGTTTCGTGCAATATCCCTCTTGATTGCTTTGGTGCTGTGTCCTATATATATATATATATATATATATATACGTGACAGAAGTGTTTCCTTACAGGATGTTTCATATAATACGTCTTGATTTCTCTGCCACAAGAGTTCCTCTGGTGCTTCTCTCTTCGCAAATCGGTGTAAAAACGAAATGAAATGAATGGGGTTTTAGGCCACCTATGTGCACATATAGGCTAAACTGTGCCAGGAGAACCTCCTGTGGGTGGTGAATTGAATGACATGACACTGCCCTCCACAATATTGGGTCATAGCGAGTGATCGGGGAAGAACCATTTATTTTCTTTGAAACTTGAAGGCCAGAGTGTTGTTCGAATCAACGATCTTTCCAAGCAGGCAGCTTTAAGCACTGCACCGGCCAGGGCCCCGGTCCGCCCCGCAGATCGGCGCAGTGACTCACCTTGCATATGTACCTACAGAAAGATTGAGTATTTTCAATCAACTAAGATAAGAAAGCCATAATGATTAATCATTAAATAAGGATTAAATCCAGAAATAAAGCCACATTGCTGAATTTAGGGCAATTCATCGGAAAAGCACTCTCGATGCGAAGAGAATTGACAGAGAGAGAAAGACAACCTTAGTATGCTGTGATCCATACAATGGGACAGTTAGATTTAATAGATACATGTATCTTACACGATATGTATTCATTGTTTGTATACCATTGTATGATTATTGTGTATTATCTGCTGTTGTAATATGATGTATTTTACATTGTCTGCAATAAAATTGATTTTATTTGATTTGATTAACCGTAATTGCCAGAAATTATTCTGCCGGCAAACTGTATGGGAGAGCGAGATGTAGAGGCCTGGCTAAGTACAGCGAAGACGGGATGCCAAACCAATAGTGATCCAATGTTGGGCCATCGTTTCCGACGATGACCCAACATTGGATCACCATTGGTTTGGCGTCCCGTCTTCGCTTGGAGGGATATATAGCCGTGGGATCGTCTGGAGTTATAGTCCAGGAGGGATTCTATTGCCGGTCACAGATGTAAATCAAATTAACTCTAATTTTACTTGTAAGGCAATGTATGCCAAGGGGACGGGGTGCCCTCGCCCTCAGTCCGCCATGGTCATATTGGCTAGAGGCTGCAGAAAATTCAACACGCTGGGTCAACGTTGTTTCAGTGTGGGGTTGCGAACATGTAGACGCAGATCTGGATCCTGGACTAGCACCTAGAATCCCGATACATTATTATTATGTCATAATTAAGTGGTTGCGTTTTTTTTAATTAGCTGATACATTAAAAGGACACATTATGGTACCTATGTATTATGTCGTCTCACAAAGTGGAATTTCACATCATAAAATCAAGTTGATTGAACCGATACAGTATATTACTAGAAACGTATATATGTAGAAATGGGTCCATGGCTTTGGTGATATGGGATAATCATTCGTTTTCTACTGTAGAAGTTTGCGCTTCATGTGTACATTAATAGTTTATTCAGTGTACCCATTACAGTAATATTTACATATTAAAATTGAGTTGCATAAAATAATATTACACTAGCCTGGTGGCTGCTCAGCAAACACATGACATTTGTATAACATTTGTACAACGTCAGCCAAACGCCTTCGACGTTGGTCCAACTTTGAACAAATGTTATACGAATATTTTGTGTATACAGAGGTGTATATCAATGTAGATATTAATTTAACACCTATTATGTAGAAAACTGTAAAATTAATGGCATGGGAAACAAAATAGCTACACTAATTACTAAAATGCTGATTAACGACATGACACATATCATTGGTATACCACTTTTGTTTTATTAGATTGGCACTAACTCGTCAACTAATGGTAAACATCATTTTCACATACAGACGCCAATAAACTGATGAAGACATGATCACCCTCTGTAGTCTTGTCATGCGGATACTCTTTCTAACATGGTCCTGCTTTCTAAAGAGTCGTCAACGAGCGCCTGTGACGACCAGTATTTCAGAATTTTCACATATTTGGCTATGCTATGGCTATGCTATTTTCGTTTAGGTTTTCTATGAATAGCTGTTGTTCGACCATGCAAACACATGTACGAATTGAGATTGATTTAGTGTGTACCTAAAGTGAAATACATGGCTCCTCACGTAATATTGACATTAAATTTACCTTTTTGTTGATTTTATTTCGACATTGATAAACATAGAATACCTAAACAAAACATAGTACACTTTTAGCATAGCTTTGAAATAAGCAAAAACTCTGAATCACTGGTGGTCATATCGTCGCCTCGGAGCTAAATGATCCTATCTGCCACTCTAACGAGTGTCAGATAGGATCCTTTAGCTCCGAGGCGACGATATGCGCTTGTTAGCGACTTGTGAGAAAGCAGGACACCATGTTAGAAAGAGTATCCACGTGACAAGTCTACAGAGGGTGATGATGCATAATTCAGACTCCTCCCAATCAGCCAATAATGATGGTGTGAACCAGATTGACCTAATTGACCCCAATTACACGTTATTGGCATCATTCTGGGCCAATGTCACAGCCTGCTGGCTCAACGTTATGCCAGGGTTGTCCCATATTAACCCTTTCAGCGCGGGGATCGACTTTAGACGTCAGAATCTGACGTCTATAGAGGTCAGATTCTGACGTCTAAAGTCGATCCCTGCACTGAAAGAACTACAGATTTATAATGGACGTAGTCCCATAACATAGGTATTAAAACGTAGCAGATAGAGCTAACTATATAAGACATCTATTATGACTTTTAAAAAACCTTTTGATCTCCATGGCTTATACAAAAATATTTCAGCGCTGTCAGGGTGAATATGCTTGTGATGGTCAGTGTGATGCGTGCTCAGAGTGATCTGGCTTGTCTACAGCCGTGCACGATAAGTAAAGTGGACATGGTACATTTGACATGATAATCAGCGGAATCGATCATCTCACCCCCCGCCTTCTGGCCTGCCATAACAATCTTCACGCGATTCACAATGGTAATTGAGCCGGCGGTAATTTGTTTTATAATTATAGACAGTAACCGCCATGGATATTTACTGCCTTGGATGACCACTCATTTGAGAAATATGTACACATGATTTTACCCTCAAAGCGCTGATTTTTTATGTAAACCATGGAGACCAGAGGGGTTTTTTTATTTGAAATCATTATAAAAGTCTTAGTTAGCTTTCACCGATTCATTTGAATACCTATGTTATGGGTGTACGGCCATTACAACAATATTTTACTCTTACGGTGTGGGGATCGACTTTAGAGGTCAGAATCTGACGTCTGTAGATCCCCGCGTCTGTAGATCCCCGCGCTCTAAGGGTTAATACCGTGAATACGATTAGTTATAAGTATAATCACACATTTAACATTTACACTATCTCGTGAGTCCATTTCAATTCGCGTGTGGCAAGTTTATTATTTAATAGTTTGACCGTTAAACTTTGAATAGCTGTTACTTGTTGATTTCTACACATTAAAAAAAAAAACACTGTGCACGTATCTGTCAGTTGCATCAATACTGAAGACATTTATGTAAATACTCAATCTGCCCTTGTTCTCTGACATTATTGATTTTAAAATTCAGTCAGCTATCATTACAACAATGTCATTCTGGAAAATAATAAATATCAAATGTATTACCTGTATTATATTATTGATTGTGTTCATTGTCAATATTTAGATGTTGACTGGCTTCATTTGATATATTGTACATCTGTGTATACATGTATTAACTCAATAAATAATAGAATCATATCATCTCAATTGAGGAAGTATATGATTATCGATTGCTGAATTCAGATAACACTATAAGATCCAGAAATCCACACATTGATATTACTCACTTTGGAACTTGTATAAAACGAGGTCGAAACGTCGCAATCGCTTCACACAAGTTCCAAAAGGAGTAAATTTATTCACTTTCTACAGGAACCATGAATAACATTATTCTCTACACATATTTCCACCTTTACCGATTATGCTTTTTCTTGTCATATGAATGGTATGGAGAAGATAATCATGATTCAGTTTGAAGACACTAAAACAGAATAAAGCAGAAGTAACAGAGCGCAAAACATAATAATAAATAAGGTACATATTTAAGGTGCGACAACGTTAATAGGCCCTAATACTTCCACAACCGATAAGCTCCCATGATAGTTAACCAGATCATGGCTATGAAACTGTTCATTACCCAACAACGCACATCCGAAGGGAATATTATGCCATTTATTTCTCGGATGGAGATTTCTCTACATTAATTTTATATCTTCTCCCGTTTTAACGTAGGTATGTTCAGATTTATTTTATTGCATCCTGGGAATATCTGAAAGGATTACTACAAAATTTGATGCAACATGTGAATATTAACGATTAATATATTGTGAGCCATGCAGGCAGAACTGAGCCTTTAAGAGCAGGCTGAGCCTGTTCTTAAAGGCTCGGTTTTTCCCGCAACCATGCCTAGTATGCACACACACTTATATAATTAATAAAAGGCGGTGGTTTTATTATTAGTTATGCTGAAGATAATATTTGCAACATTCTCATTATCTATATTCAGTTCAACCATGGATTAAAATTATCTAAATTATATACATCTTGTATTTTACTGGTAGCAAAAATACGCAGACAACATAACATCTGATAAATATAGTTAGACCAGTTTATAAACAAACAATAATTAATTATCTTGTGAGAGTATATTTCTCCGTTTTCTCCTAGGCCTCGTGAATTTTTGTTTTGTTTCCCTGTTGACCCCTCCCCCCCCCTCTGGCTCATTCAGTCCGGTTGTGGCTCAAAACTCAAAGGTACTGGGTTCGAATCCCGGCCGGGTCGGATGTTTGTCATCGAGGTTGTGCATATATAGTGTTCCAAACTGTTCAAAGGCCTGGAGTGTGCAGTGCTGTCTATGGTACTGTGCACCATGAAAAACCCTTGAAGTCATTTGATGAGAGTAGGGTACAGTTCCGACTTCGGGCTTCCTTCTGTCGCGATATTTCCATAATTGTGCAGAAAGCGACGTAAAACAATATCCACTCCCCCCCCCCCTCCCCCCGAGCCCCCTGCTAGGTGTGACCAGGTCCCCTATTGATTTGTCACCGTATGGTTAACACCTTGTATAGGAACATTTAACCCTCTGTGTACTGCTGACACCACAAAATACAAATAAGTGTTTATTTTGTAATGTACTATATATCAATTGGCCAGAACGTGTATGAGATGTCGTTATTAAAAAGTTATGTATAGAAGTAAACGGGATTTTCGATAATTTTTCCTGTAGATAAAATGAACAATGATACAGCGTTAGCGGAGAAAAAGGTTATTGTAGCTAATCAGTCATTTGTACATCACGCGGCGTACACAGGTCATTGTTATACACCAGTATGTAAGATGACATGTAGTACACAACATTCCCCTATGACGTCACCACTTATCCTTGAGAATGCGCCATTTTATATCGTAAGCCGCTTATGTAATACAATGAAATGTGGACTTAAGCGAGGTTACCAGGTTTGATGACATGTCAAAAAGGTATACAGAATGCATATTTGACTATTTTGTTGAGGATGGTGATTTAAAAAATGTAATGGGATGAGAATCTCTTTATGATTCTGTCCTTGAATTCAAAGGGTCTATGTGGGACATGAGCATGAGAGGGTTAATCGCTAACCTTTGTAGAACACCTGGTTAATCAAAGCAGCAAGTAGGCCTATATTGTGTTTTAGCCGTGACCCTTGTCCTGCTAAATTCAATAATTTAAATTTTCAGCCACTTGAAGTTGTGTCTCGCTACCGCGATCCACAACTTAAAGTGGCTGAAAATTACTGATATTTGTTTAATTTGAGATCAAACATTTACAAATATTAATGTTTAAACTGTCAGTTTACTCTCAATAACAACGGTTTAATCGGCTGATAAAACAGATTAAAAACGTGTTTTGTCTTGATCAGCAGGCAAAGGGTTAACATAATTATTATTGAACATGGAAATAAATCGTAATTTGTAAAGACATGCAAAATGAACTATTTATTAATAAATTATAATATAACTTTGATTTAGTAGCCTCGTCAATCTAAATGCCGCTAATTAATAAATCAATGACCAATTGCTGTCCTAGTATGACAAGGGTTAATCCTTCAACAGCAGAAGCACTTTAATATGACTCCCTGGTAAACCCTTCTGTATACATGTCACACAGACTGACAAGCTCACAATTACCCTACTCAAATCACAATACTAATCAAATACACCGCCACTTCACACGAAAATACACGCTCTTGTCTGTGGTTGTTCTGTTTGCCATTTTAATTAATTTTCGAAAAAGTATCCTACACTTGGTCGTTGTTATTTCATCAACGTAATGGTTAAGATTGGTGGTGATTGAAACCAAAAAAATGTGAAGATTATGTCGCCCTGTATTGATTCAACTTATATGAAACACCACCTCCTTATATAACCATATTAGTTACTTAACCCTTTCAAACCTGACTTTACATTATCATCTTCATCCACTACAAGCCGCGAATTGCTGTCGCAATTCTCGACTTGTAGTGGATGAAGATGATTTGATGTGGTTTAAAAATTAAAGAAAATTGCCTTGTATTGGTAAACCAGTTTAATGGAAATTTTCGTTCTAAAACCCTTAGTTGTAGGAAAATTAAGTCTGTTTTCAGGGATGTGAAATGATGCATCAATGCATCGTGAGGGCTTAAAGGGTTAAACCATTAGTTAGTTATTTCGCAATACTTCTCAATATGTCTATGTACTTATTTTGCAATCCATGATAATTTTGCTAGGGCATTCATCATGTCAATATACTCATCACATTTTGTCATTTTGAATTCGTTTGTAGAATTTGAGCTACCCTGTCTTCTCATTAACCCTTTAACAGCCGGTGCCGCATATTTTCGGGTTGTCATGTTTTATTAGCACATTAAGTACCTCATTTTAAATATGTTGAAGAACAAATGTGACATCAACCAGCAAGATTTGAAAAGAGTTAACTTCCATTTTGTCAAATCTGAATAATTTTCACTCACTTGAAGTTGTGGATCGCGTCAGCGAGACACAACTTCAGGTGGGTGAAAATTCAAATTGAATAATTTGGCGTTTAAAGGGTTAACCCTTACACTGCTCAGCATGACTACAACCGTTTTTAATCTGTTTTATTAGCAGGATTAATAACAGTTATTGGCAATGAAATTTGTATTTCTTCATCAAGATTTGCAAATATTTGGTGTCAATTTATTATAAATATTAGTCATTTTCACCCACTTGACGTTGTGCGTCGCTACGCTACGCGACCCACAACTTCCAAATGCACGGGTGAAAATTTAATTTTTCAATGCAGCACTCCAAGGGCAAAATACCAGAGAAATATGTGTATTTATGTGGTGTTATTTTTTGTGTCGTAGAACCCGGGATCCCCAGGATCGTAATCACCCGCGCTAATAACAGCTACATCTCCATTTTTATTATAAAGTATTCACCTAACCCTTTCAGCGCGGGGATCGTCTGTAGACGTCCGAGTCTGACGTCTAAAGACGGTCCCCGCACTGAAAAAATTACATAATTATAATGGCCGTAGATCCACAGCATATAGGTATTCAAATGAAGCAGGAAGAGCTAACTGAAAAAACTTTGCTCCCCATGATTTATGCAAGAATATTTTAGTGTTGGAAGGGTTAATAAGCGTGTACAGTACGATGCGTTTTTCATGTTTAGCGCGGATATAATAAGCTGTAATGCCGGGACGGTGACGCTGTATCCGGATCTGGGCGCTATCCCTGGCCGATCCCCAGATCCAGATGTCAATCCCAATCCATCCACGCGCGCCTCTAATTAGTCAACCTGACACCACATAACAATAAGTCGCCAGCTGAGCCGACTGATTTACCGGCCCTAAGCCGGTGCGATGGTGGGCCGGCCGCCATTCCATCAGATTTAAGCTTACCCAACAAGAACCTATGTCGGTTTAAGTAGGGGCCAGCGACGCAGACGCTGGACCAACATCAAACCAACATTGTGTCAATGTCTCTCGTGTTTGTCGTTTTCCATGCAAAAAAACACGGTGACCTTGTCATGTTTTAACACTTCTCCGGCTAAGTTAATCTATTTAAATTTTCACACAATTGAAGTTGTGGTTCGCTACCGCGACCCACAACTTCTAGTGTGTGAAAATTACCGATATGTGTTTAATTTGAGATCAAACAATTGCAAATGTTGATGTTTAAACACATATTTCATTCCTAATAACAGTAGTGATTTGATCGGAAAATGAAATAAAATAAAAACGACTATATATAGTCGCGGTTTTGCGAGTTACAGGGTTAATGTTGGTCACAAGCAACACGTTCTACTCTATGAAACATCTGTATAATACCAACAACCATCATGTTGGGCCAGCACCTAGGATGCTGGCCCAGATTTACAGCACCATTTGGTTGCTGGGTTATAAAGCTGTACGTTAGTCCCCTCTGGTGGCAGGTAGTGGCACCCCTCCCTGCCATAAGCGGCCCCACTAGGGCTGTGGGGGGAGCGCGCGCGCCTATAGCGGCCCGCCGGCCGGCCCCGCACCGCGGCGGGGTAAAGTGCGCGCACAGATAGGTGTGTGCCGCCGACACCGACACCCGCTACCTCACAGTGACAGTGACCGTCACCGCGGCGTGACAGTGTCATCACCGACAACCTGACAGTGCCCACGTGCCCCTCACAATACTCACTCACGACTCAGATAGTGGCACTGGTCACTCACGGATGAGTTGTTACACAACGCTGTACTTCATTGATAGCCTACCAGGTGGACGCTCATTGCAATCCGCGCGTTATCAACAGCTAATCTGCCCCACCCCCTCCCCCTGTAGCCACGTGATCAATCACCAAGGATAAGCTGATCCCGCTGGTGATTTGGTTGGCGCTGATCCCGGCACATTGTGGATACGGACACTGTGGGGATTACGGGGATTATGGCGGCAGGTGGACAGGTCGGGGACATCATGTCAAGAACACTATGCGCGCTGTGTTTCATTCTAGCAACAGGTGAGTGAGAAAATATACACATAGGCCTACAACTTCTATCCAACTAAGGTCCATCGTCATATAAATCATTCTGATCGGTTTTCTTATAATTTCCATGCGACTTCCCGATGTAAATGCCATCGGGATGTTTGCAGATTAAATTTACTTTGATTTGTAATTATTGTTCCGTTCAGATATCGCCTCCCTGGATATGAAAGGGTGTATCTGCCACTTTGTAAAGTGGCAGATACACCCTTTCATATCCGAGGGGGGGGGGGCGATGTTATCATTTATATCTTTATGTCCTGAGATCGTCATAACTATCGTCATTTTTCATCAGCACAAAATAATATTACCTCTGCAAATTATCATGTCACTAAGCGGCACTTTAGTCTGGCGCAGATTTGACTTGGTATTTAAAGGGAGATCCCGAAAATCCATGCTGGCCCAATGCCTGTTTGATGTTGGCCCATCGTCTGTAGATCTATTGATGGACCAGCGTTGCAGACGGTGGACCAGCAAAAAACCAGCGCTGATTCAACGTCTCATGTTTTAGCTGGAAGATTCCGTGACAATAATATTACAAAAGTTGTAAACTACTTATTTGAGAGTGGCCCAACTTAAGCTGCATGCTTTGTACAATAAGTACATGTAGTCAGGAGAGATAAAGATTAGCGATGACCAGACCTACATTGTCTGATGTGTGTCCCCATATCACAATGTGCTACTTATAGGCCTAGTTGTTGATAACCTATTTTTATCAGACTAAAGACAAAGATAGAGGACCAGTGACACTTTCACCTGCTCTCACAATATACTCTAACGTGAGTATTATGGACTATTCTTTTGAAACCCGCGTTATCAGTGGTTATGTAGTTGTGGCGCTCGCTGGTCAATGAATGACGTTAGGAAAAAACACGGAAACCCCACTATTTTTCTGTCCTCTACTTAGTATGTCTCCAGCACTAAGGAACGCACCATATCATGGGTGTAGAGTTCTAATACATGGCGTACCTAAATGTATATTATGGGGAAATACCTGTAGCTTGTAATGAAAGGGTGCATGATTCATATCACTTTATAAAGTGACGAACAGCTCCAAGAATGCCATACTAATTAATATGTATTATCTCATACAGTTTGTCTAATGCCCTGGTCACACTAGACTCTCGGCAGTTCCGGATCTTCCCGGTCTTTCACGGTTCTGAAAGGAGTAGGCCGTGAGTGTCCGAGCAGAAACAAATCATTGTCGTTGCCATCGTTGAACCGGGGTGATCTGGGAGTGACTGCTGAAATTTTAGATGTTTTAAAACATCTATTCCCGGTGCACTCACGGATGTTCCCTGTATGCTGCCGGTTTATCACGGCCCCTGCCAGACCATCCCGTTTCTTCGCGGACCACGTCACGCATCCTATCATGCACTGGTCCAAGAATGTATGGGCCCAGGTATGGTCCCGTATATTCCCGTACAAGTTACGATATATCGTAGGCTATATATCGTAGGATTCTGATTGGTCGCGATGGCCATCTCGACCAATCAGAAACCTACGATATATCGTAACTTGTACGGGAATACGACGTCAGGACGGCACGTTATGAACGGAATAGTGATGTCATATTATAGACCAAGGCGGATTAATTTTCACAATTACACTCATTGCTTACATGTACGGCTTTTCTAACTGTCTTGTATGACATTGCAGAGCTATTACAGAACTATCAAAAGCGTAATATAATGTACTACTGAGAATAGGCAGTGGTCACTATCACCATGGAGCATGATGATCATGTTGAATGGTGATCATGCATGTAGCATGATCACCATTATCACCATGCAACATGACCACCATGCTTTTTTATCACGGTGTAGACAGATAGATGATAATTTTATCAAGGTATAAATTTAATTTTCATTTTTAAGCTGGAAGTCAGTTATTTCTATGAGCGCATGCCAGTAAACACAATACATTTGTATAACATTTGTACAATGTTAGACCAACGCAAAGACGCTTAGACGACGCTGTACAAATGTTATACAAATGTGTTGTGTTTGCTGGGATATCAATATGCCACCGGACATTTGTCATCTGGGAGTTTAAAGGGTGTATCTCCCAAGAGGTATTTTCACCTTTTAAATTACAAGGTGACAACACGCTATTTATTACTGTGTTATAACCTATTTGGACAATGTGGATGAACCATGTACAAAGTCACACAAGTTATTGTTTTATTATACATATAACCCCAGTAATAGGTCTCTAGATACGGACATATTTTATTACCACTTGGAAGTGCATAATTTCAATTATACGTTTTATGTACATTCGTGCATTTTGTGTTATTTACATACATGCATTACTAAAATGAATACACAGAAAAAAACAATTGAAAACAAAATTTATAAGAAGTTAGTGGATAATGGCAGTAAATAAAGCTGTTCACAAACCGTTGATCATAATTTATAACACATACCGAATACAGATTACGCGAGCTAAAATACAACGCATTGCTTACGTACCATAGCTTATCCCGCAGACAAAAGACGTACACCCAATGCTGGTTTACCGTTGGCCCACCGTCTGCGACGCCGGGCCAACAGTAAACCAGCATTGGGTGAACGTCTCGTGTCAGCGGGGATATATTCTGGGTGTATATATAGCATGCAATGTGACAATATAGACATGCAATTCTTTTGTCAATTATCGATATAAAGTCAGGGGGCTTTTGTAAGTTTTACTTATCCTACTTAATATTCAGCTCACTATTCCCTATGAGCTCCACCACGTAATGCGTACACTCATGGGAAACATACAGGCACATATTTTAATGGTGGATCAATAAGGATTGGGCTGAATTAACCATCGCTTATAGCTACATTTATCGGTTTATGGCTATATTATTTATCGATTAATACTCTGTGAATTATCGTCATCACATTTTATGTTTAGTCATAAATATACAAAACCAAATGTCAAAACTAGCATGATAATCTTCTGTTGTATTTCGTTTGTGGAAATATTGCCAGAAATGGATTTAGCTTCACCATGTTCAAATAAATCAAATACCATTTTCGGTCGGTTCTGTACCATGGCCGAGAAATAACTGACTGTTTAAAATAAAACTTTATTGAACTTCATTTCTAAAGTTCTCAAATTAATCAACATTATAGGTATACATGTTTGGATGAACTGAAACGTTTTTAATTTATGAGCACGGTTAATTATAGGCCTATGTTCGTGTGTACGTAATTCAATAAATTGAAATTGTATTTGATTATTTATTTGACAGTTTTATACTTTCCAGACATCAACCTAGCAGGTGTTAGTGAACTTAGCGCGCTGGTTGTCTGCATATATATCACTTTAACACTTTGCCGACCCAGGCATTTTCATTCATTGTGAGCTGGAAATTGCTAACGCAATTCCCACCTCCCAGTGAATGAAAATAAACCTTTTTTATAAAAAATGTCAAAGTGTAATAATAATAATCAAACTAAAACCTGCTTTTAAAGTGTCATTTTCAAAATATATATGACAGACGTCTGATAGGACCGCTAGTAGCAGGTAAATGGTTATCTTGCCATCTATGCACAGGCAGATGTAAATCGTTAAACCTTCACAATCAATATTATGACCACCTTTATTTATTTTAGTCTGTGTCACCAGGTATAGTGAAATAATTACACATAAAAGTAATACTTCTCGCGAGTAAATGCGGCCCGCTCGTGATTTACCACTGTCGTAAAATTGATCCACCTGCCATAAAGGGGCAGGCACGCGTCTGTCAAATCGTCCGGTATTGAATTTGGCCTTTTTATCAAGCAAAATGTGTTACTTCCACACTGTAATTGGTTGAATAGTATGGATATTACGGGGGATAAAATATACCGAGACAAATGGGATAAAAATATCCCGAAATAATTGATATTTAAATCTCCGGAAATCCATCAGGGCGACAGATATTCGAAGAATACCAATCACATCAGTTCCCAGTAAAAATAGTTGTGAAGATTCGCCATGACCAGTATATACACCTTTCCCAATGGCAACATGCCACACAGTGACTAAAAGCTGAACTATTTAGTTGGGAGTCCTGTCGCACTTTTTCTATTACAACACGACACACAGTGATTAAAAGTGAACTATTTAGTTGGGAGTCCTGCTTAGGCGCAAAATCGTGCAAACAGTGTAGTTGGATATGTTCTTTCCTTTCAATTACTTAGTTATTAGTGATGTAGGTCGTCATGTTTAATGGATGATATTATAATACTTGACTACTTTACTGGTTATGTAATCAAGATAATTTTGGTAGCCAACAAATCCTACTCTCATGCTATTATACTCATGGAAACTCTCTCTATACTAATAAACTGTATGTAGGAAAGTGATAAATTGAAAACACAAGGCGTGGGAATAAAGTATAGACTTATAGAAAACCCCATCATTGTGTTTTCTGTGCTGCACGTTATTATAGAGTGAGGTTTCGCGTATAAATATGTCAAGTTAAAGAAACAACCTTCAAGAAAACGTGGATTATAAATAGCCATAGATTGACAAAAAACGTGTGTGAATCCATTGAGACAGTGCACAGGCGGCCGTATCAGATGTGTGTGTGAGGAATCACCCACAGCGGTACCAGAGAGGCCGTGTGGCCCCAGCGAACACGGGGTGTTGGCCCAATGTTGGGCCAGCGTCGTAGACGATGGGCTATTCACTTAAAAACATTAGGCCAACGCCTCGTTTATGCTGGGGTGTAACCCCCTGACAACCAGGAGGCCAAGGCGAGATGCACTTACTGGATTATCTCATACATCATAATATACATCTAAATATACACTACATAACAGTAAAATACAACGAACGAACGAACGAACGAACGAACGAACGAACGAACGAACGAACGAACGAACGAACGAACGAACGAACGAACGAACGAACGAACGAACGAACGAGCGAACGAACGAACGAACGAACGAACGAACGAACGAACGAACGAACGAACGAACGAACGAACGAACGAACGAAAGAACGAACGAACGAACGAACGAGCGAACGAACGAACGAACGAACGAACGAACGAACGAACGAACGAACGAACGAACGAACGAACGAACGAACGAACGAACGAACGAACGAACGAACGAACGAACGAACGAACGAACGAACGAACGAACGAACGAACGAACGAACGAACGAACGAACGAACGAACGAACGAACGAACGAACGAACGAACGAACGAACGAACGAACGAACGAACGAACGAACGAACGAACGAACGAACGAACGAACGAACGAATGAATAAATGAATGAATGAATGAATGAATGAATGAATGAATGAATGAATGAATGAATGAATGAATGAATGAATGAATGAATAATATTCAGATAATACTATTCCAGAGGCTCTCCACAATCTGACAATAGAGATGTTTCTTAAGTGAACGGAAAAGAAACATTTTTGTTCCTATCAAGCTTCATAAAGACAGCGAGCGGGGAATGAGTTCCGAACTCCGAACAGGTTGAACGTTATATTATAAAGAGAAGTTTCATCAAAATCCGTGAGAGCCGCACAGAAAAACAAGCATCAATCATACAAGTACAGTAAAAAAATATTTTAAACACATGTTAAAGGGCTGATTGTTTTAACCAGTAAAGCATACCTGATATAGGCTGATAAATAAACCATATAAATAAGGTAAGTCGTTGATTCTAATGCGTGGGTACATTAGGGATCCACAATCATTTTGTCCGTCATTCAGTCTGTCAACAGGCTGGAGGCAGCCAGTATACTAGTATATATGTACAATTATTTGACTAATTAAGTAAGTCGATCCGCGGCAGGAAATGTTATTGTAATTTCGATAATGTATAAGTGAATGGAAGCCAGGGTTCAGTGGGTACGTGAAGTGCATTTGTAGGGTGCAATGTCATCTGCCGACAAAATCATCAAATCTATGAGAGATTCAGGGTGTCAGGAGACACTGGCACAGTGGTGGCACGGTAGAGACGCTGGCCCAGTACCGTGCAACCGCTGTGCCATCATTGTCTTGTGCATGGCACGGGATGCTTGTTTTACACGGCTGAGGGTTTGCCTTGGAGGGGATCCTCGCGTGATCCGTGCATATGGATCAGTGGCTGCCAGAAGGTGAAGGCATCCACGGCCCCTCTACCTGCCGGCCCTCTGCCTGCCCCCCCTGTCTACCTGCCGACCCACTCTGCCTTGCCCCCTCTACCTGCCGGCCTTCTCTGCCTGGCCCAGTTGACAAACATTATGCCATACTGGGCCAACGTACACCATCCACCTGCTACAGCATCAAACTTACTAAAGTGACGGTAACCAGATAACCAGGTATCAGGTGCAAGCCTATGGCTATGTACAAAGTCATGTCTATGCCAGAATATAGTTTTTGGTCTATGCCGTAATTCGTCCAAAAATATGATTTTTTGTGTGTGCACTGTAGGTATTAAATATTGCTTTCAAATTCCAGCAGAGATGCACTGTTTTTCGTCATGTATACATAGACCCTTAATTTATGACATACCAAAGGAGGAATTTGTTTTTTAGGGAAATAGCAGACAAAATACAGCGCCTGTGGTCTGGAAGTCGTCTGCTGCATGGGTGGTGCCAAAACGAGGCTGTGATTGTGCGTGGCGGGAAGTGGCCTCGTTGTGAACACGACACATGTCAATCAGGGCGCGGAAACATGTTCTGCGCATGCGCCTCACAATAGTAGACTGTCACGTGTTGTTGTCTCGAAGTGAGGGATAAAAGTAATTATAGTTGGAAACAACACGCGACGGTGTAGATATGAAAAACTCAAGGTGACAAGGAAAACCTAACGTGCCTAAGAGTAAGGTTAACAATTTATTTATTTATAAATAAATTGTTAACAATGATAATATTTACTGTATGACATTTTTTTAGCAAATCGTTTTTCGTATTCTCGTGGACATTCCGTGCATACTGCAATAAATAATGATTTCAAGCAGTACTTCTGAACCTTTTATTAAAAAAGTGTAACTACTCAATATTACTTTTGGCTAGTATGTTATATTATAGCTTGCCACCTCTCACGAATATACATCGATGTCATATTTATAGCAATGGTAACCGACAGTTTATTTCTCAACTATATCGCCCCCTCGCCTATCTGATGCATCATCTCATGTAAAATTGGACAATATATGATAGAACATGTTAGAGCAGAACCAGTTACAAAAACAACCCCCACGATAAACAGAATAAAAATGTATACATGTTACCCATATGTATACAAATTCACACTCCTTCAATAGAATTCCGTATAATATATTTATATTACATTTATTTCATGACTCATTGCATGAAGATGTTTCCGGCCACCATGACTATAAAGTTATTGATCAATGGGGTGTTTCCATTTATACATTCTGTGGCTACAGCTGTTGGCACAGAATATAAGAGGAGTGGGTGGGGGGGGGGGGAATATAATTCAGGCAGAACCACATGTCTGCCTATTGTCACGTTATTAAGGAGACCAATGAGAAGGGGTGTTATAACGCCCACCTCTCATCAGCGCGGTGCTGTAATTAAGCTGACAGGTGAAAAAAAGCCGGCACAAAAACTGATTTAGCAATCCGAGTAAATATATCTAATACAAACATCCAATTTGAAAGCATTTTCATTTACTTCTGTACGATTCCTCATAGTATCTATGAACAATAAGTAAAACATTAGCAGCTCGGACCATCTAATCCGTCGGCGGGCTTTCTGAACAGCTCAATAATTAAGTGACGGAACATCAAATCTGATGTTTAACTGGTATTTCTGTTGGCGCAATTGCGAAATCTCAGTTTTTATTATATGTTCCAAACAATATAAAAGCCTGGGGTGTTTATTACCGACGATCGTATTGTGCACCTGAAATACCCCTTTGAAAATAGTACGCATTTTGTCTGACTGACTGTCAGTCAGTATTTTAGAATTACTTAAAAATATCTATTATTCACTATTTTACTCACAGTATTCACTAAAGCTTAATTAAAACTTAATTAAGCTGAAATGATGTTTATTTTATATACATGATAGTTCTATTTGTATCAATCCAGCAAACACAAAACATTTATATAACATTTATACAATGTTGGACAAACGTCTTCGACGTTGGTTATATAAATGTTATACAAATGTTTTGTGTTCGCTGGGACCAGTATCATTACTTTGGTTCCACACTTGACCTAGATGTGATATATTTGATTCACATCCGGCCACAGATATCCTACCTGTCTTGATGTGAGTAGAAACTGGTTAGTTTATAACTTCGCCAATGGGTTACTTTGGTACTTTCACCGTTTTTAGTGTTATTGTGCAACATTGACGAAGACGTAAAAAATGGACGTCAACATTCACAACTATCTCATTTCTTTTCATTCAATTTGTTGCATGGCGGCTCATTGAGTTGCCACATCGAATGCATAATACGTATAAAGCCGTATTTGATGACTGTGACTGAAAGAGCGGCAAATGTGCCGTAACTGTCAAACTAGAAAGGTGTTATTTTGAGCACAAAGGCCGTCCCACTCATGTCTATAATACATATCCATCACTAGTCATTGACTAATTGCCTATATAATGGTATATAGTATAAATATAACAGGACATTGCTAACTCATTTCACATGTCGTGTTTATACCTTTCAAGTTAAATGTGGTAAATATACCATTTAACTTGATATTAGTGTTTACTTTAATAACGCATATTTTCCATTTTCTCACGCCCGTGTTTCCTGAAAAGAAAACCAAATTTCATGCCTTCCTCTTTAACATCGCTTTAACTTGCTATTTATTTTTAACAGACTAGTCATCTTTCACAGTCGTGTAATTGTTTACAGAAATATGTCCCTAGATCGAAACTGCAGTGTATGGTAAAGCGTAAATCAAGTCTTAAGTCATTTTTTTGTGATCTTAGGCCTACTCCTAGATGCTACTTTATATCAGAAAACATGACTCAACAGCTGCTTTTTCTGCCTCCGCTGCTATGTAGATAAAGAGCTCTGACCATCAACACTGCAGTGGCAGGTGTAGACTATCGTATGTGTTAATATGACACTTATCTCTGACAAATGTGTCAGTATCATATTGAATTCGTATCATATTGAATTCCTGTACTTCCGTCTGGCATTATTCTGACATTTAATGGTGTATCACCAAACACTGCCTGTTGTGTCGGCGCTAGTCCAACGTATTGTGACTAATTTCCCAGCAAACACGAGACATTGAACCGATGCTGGTTCAATGTTGGGCCGACGTCGTAGACGGCGGGCCAACATTGAACCAACATTGGTTCAATGTATCGTGTTTACTGAGAATATATCGGCGTGTAATGCCTCTCAGTCAGTTCAAGTGATGCCACTTGACATGTCAATATGATAACAATCCCCAAATTTGGAGAGATGTGGTCACTAATTTAGGTAATTGTGGTGCTTACACTTTGCTTTAAACTTGTATTATTACTTTCAGTTTGTTATAACAAGCAAGATATATATATCTGTATATGAAAGAATGAAAGTTATTTCCGGTTTAATCGCTTACATGACAAAATATTTCTAATTGATTGATTGATAGAAATTTCGCGTATTTTAGTTTTATCTTTTCCCGGGACTCACTAAAATGTCTTGGATCAACAACTTTAGCTGTTCAAGTAAAGCAGCCCATTGTACATTATGACACAGAGTGTCTAATCACACGTTGTGATATTACTGAAATACATTTTTTGTGACAAATAGTGGATGCCATTTAAATATCCGCGAATAAGAGTATCACTCGGTTATGTTTGACGGTTAATTAAGTCAACCTGTGTTGGATTCATCAGCTCTGCCTTGCAAAGCCAAAAGGCTGTATCTGCTTGATTCCAATGTAAGTAGATAGTGCCTTTTGGCTTTGCATGACAGAGCTCACTGCTGTTATTTACCTCCAGTTAAATTCGATCATAGATTTGAGAATTAAACCAACGATAATAAAATCACTATCCCAACTAATGCCATATGATATGAAATTCTCTCATCACACAACCTATGCATTAATTTAGTTGTGATGACATTTTCTCGGGGATGGATAAGAATGTATAGCAGATGGTATGTCTGTGATGGTCAAATTATCACATCACATGACCACCTCCTGATCACGTGATGATTAATGGCGGCCCACATGTAGGTGATGATAACGAGGCTTTCACCTTCAGGGGGCACGCGCCCACCATGCACGACACACTACTAAATAAAATGTAATAATTAATTCATCAAGGCTGGTGAAATAGGTATTAAAGCGACACAATCAGGCTCTGAAACATCATAAAAAATCTGTATTTTTATATTGGTTTTTTAAAATGGCCAAAAGATGAACATGTCCATAGACTAGAATTGCGGTAGTCTTTTATATTTTGGGTTGCTGTGGCAACGTAGCAAGTCTGCCGAAAGCCCCAAATATCAGTTATTTCGGTATTTCTCATTTTAGCCATATATGTCCGAAATTCAGTTTCGTTCTAGCTTATTTCTCGCTTAACTGGTAAATACGCAACACAAAATTAAAATAAAACTTACGCAAGTCCAGTCTATGGTCATGTTCACATCTTATGGCCATATTAAAAAAACACAATAAAAGTATTAATTGTCAGATCATTTTAGCCTTATTGTGTCGCTTTAAATACATATTTTGACAGAGAGACAAAATACATTGGAAAATTTGACAGAACATTTAAAGAGAAAAACCCATATTTATATCGAGAGGGATAATTGATTATTTATTAATTAAAAGGTAAATATCATCTGTTATCCATCTTTATCCAAGTCCTCCCCAGCAAAATGTACCCAGCTATTTTTCTATAATAAGTGCGGATAACATCTTTCAAATAGGTCTGCATGCCTTTCCCAGCAAATATCCAATGGTGGCTTAATGTTGATCCACCGTCGTCGACGCTGGTCCAACATTGGGTTAACGTCTCTTGTTTGCTGGGTTGGCAATGATAAGTCTTAATATAAGTCGTTTCAGATCAATACTGCCATGCAAAGTAAAAAAAGGTAGTATCTGCTTAATTTACAAGTGGGCAGATACTGCCTTCTGGCTAATAATGCTATGGAATTTAGTGTATTTGGCAGAGATCACCGTGATTCTCCTCACTTAACAACAGATCGGGGGGGGGGGGGGGGTGAATAGTCACTCATATTGAATTCAGATCGGATCAATTTACCACCAACACCCTACATATTAAATATTCAACAGCGGCCGCATTGTCCAGCGGAGGCCACAATACGAGGAATTAAACAGAGCAAGCGGAACAGACCAGCTATCTGAGCGTGTCGGGGGCGTTGTCTGACCAGTGTCCACTCTTGACTAGTGAATGACCATCAGCACTGCCATATCAAGGGGGACAACCACGTATCTTGTTTTCCCATTCACGGGGGTGGTCGTCACATATTGTTCCGCGTCTATGTTCCTTTGAATTCAGGTGGAGAACCCATTACGCTCTAGTGTCTTAATTAAAATTCCGGTGTTTGTGAATATGGTGAGATTAGTGAGAAAAACAATAACTTAAAGGTGTTTAATTAGCGACGCTATTATTTAATTTAATTTATCATGTGATATTCAAAAACATGCATATAGCTTTACTCTGTGATTATTAATTGGAATTAGATGTACATGTAAGATCCATGACAGACGAGAGGACCTATGATAAATGATCGGTCGATAATCAATAAAAACAATAATATGTTTGGCATAGGCATGCACTCTGCGAAATGATCTCTTTAATTAAAATATCGCAGTGCGTCTCCGTTTCTGCTGATATTTTAACTCTTTCAACAAACGCGACATTGTGACCCAATGTTGGCTTGATGGTGGCTCAACGTTTGCGACGCTGTGCCAACGTGAAGCCAGCATTAAGTCAGGGCACGCCGGGTGAGTTCGCCCACCTGGTTTTGTCTGAGCTCTATTCATAGTGACAGAGCTGGCTATTCCTCCTATATACACGAATCATGCAGTGGTTGAGTCAACGCTGGTTCAATGTTGGTCCAGCGTCTACGAAGCTGGACCAATATTAAACCAGCGTTGACTGGACGTGAGGGCCACAGGGATCAGAAGGTGGCGTCCGGGGTTAAACCGGAGCAGTGAGAGATGAGGCAGCAGGGAGAAGCGAGGGGTCCGTGAATGCTAAGTAGCAGCTTTAAGTCTGAGGCAAATTAAAGCATCTCGCTTTGAGGCAGAGCCACCCCCTGCCGCGACCTTATATCAATATCCCACAGCATTTATGGCTGTTGTTTGGATGCGGCATTTCCGGATCATTCACCCCCTCCCGCCACCAGACAAGTACGCGGATGAGGGAGGGGCGAAGGGATTGATTTTTTAGCATGTAATCATTTCTCATTCACTACCCTAAAGATTTCTTCTGCACTCAACCCAGCAATTGATGATGACGTACCGTAACAGGTTTTTTTCCAATTTACCACATTGCTTCTTAACATTATTTAGATGCATTTTTTATGTTTTGAGAAGTCATCATTATATGTTACTGTTTCAATGACGCGAGACTGGTTTCAATGTCTGCTTAAATCAATGATCCGTCTTTAACAAAACATGTGTCGGCTCTTGTATAGACCACTATGGAAGCTTTATGTCCAGATAATTATACACAAATAACCATGCGCACATACATGATTCCCTATTTTATTCATTGGTGTACTCTTAATTCCAAAATGTCAAACGACTATAATATCCTTCATCTACATTTGTACTTGAGCTACAATCAAAACACCCATGAATCCTCAAATGTTTGCTACACATCGTCAAGTAAAATCAGTCATATGTTGTAATTACATGGGAATAGTGTCTTACCTCTGGCCTCTGTTCTTTTCAAACTAAAATTTCCCCAGTGTGAGAGTTCAGCAATACTTGACATAGTGTTTCTTTTCATATATCGTTTCAAGTACCATAAATCACCTCACAAAAATCACCTCACTGTACGATATTGTTCAAGTTTAAAAATACATACATATACACAGCAAACACAAAACATTTGTATGACATTTGTGCAATGTCGGACCGTCAAAGCCGTTGGGACAACGTTGTACAAATTTCATACAAATGTTTTGTGCTTGCTGGGTACACAGTGTAGCACATATATACTAGAAGGCACTAGTTCTCCATATCTCGCCATGATAACTATAGGTGCCGAATGCAATAGTTTCTTTAATTAAAAGAGCTTATCATGATAATAGATATCCATTATATAATAAATACAATGTAGGCCTCAAATATATCATATTGGTTCTGTCAAATATATGTAGCAAATATAAAATCGAGTAAATAGAAATATCTACGTGTACAAGATGTAGTAGCAACTAAAATTATTTTGCTTCAAGCCCATCGCACACAAGGCGTTCACCCAATGCTAAGATGATGCTGGGCCAACGTCGAAGACGGTGGCCCAGCATTAGCTTGACATTGGGTGAACGCCTCGTGTTTGCCGGGAGACCATATAGTGACGCTGTCATCAGGACATGTCTTCCATGGAGAGACTTTCGTTGTCCAAGCTGCATAGTGTTCTCTTTTATTTTGAAATATATTTTAGGAAGCTTATTTGCTAAGTCAGATATCTGGATCAATCAGATGTTTGAGATGTAGGACAAATAACTGGATAATACAGGCCCATTTGAAAAATTAAGATCAATCTTAACTTTTCGAATGGAAATAGGAGAATAAAAGGCAATTTTTACTGCTATGGGTCCGTGATCCCGTATATAACAAGAGATGAGGGTGGTGAACTATTCAGCTATACGCCGCCTAAGCCCTCCGCCATTACTGATCTGCAAAGCCAAACGGCAGTAACTGCTCACTTGAAAAGTAAGCAGGTACGGCCTTTTGGCTTTGCACGTCAGAGTGGGGTTTGTTTTGCCCTCCTGAGCCCTCACCACATCATAGAAAATGAAGCATATGGTTCTGGTGATATACCCCGGGATTACACGCTTCCATGTCAGCAGGGTTGTAGTTTGAGGCGCCATATCGACAGGCGGTGGACACTTCTGTTTACAAAGGACACACAATCAATCCACCTGTTTCTGACAAGAATATTAACGGCTACTGTTTCATCAACTTCACCAATTTTCTGGCTGAAGTTTGTTTTTTTAAAGAGCGAAGATGGGAAATAAACACATTCACGTATAGCTAGCTTAAAGGGTTCATCTTACCATCACCACATCCATCACCACCAAAACCACCACCATCACCAGCACCAAAACCTCCACAATCAAAACCAAAACCTCCACCACCACCACCACCACCACCATCACCACCAAAACCACCACCACCAAAACCACCACCATCACAACCAAAACCCCCACCACCGACACCACCGCCACCACCATCATCACCAAAACCAACACCACCAAAACCACAACCATCACACCAAAACCACCACCACCATCACCACCACCACCATCACCACCACCACCATCACCACCAAAACAACCAACACCACCACCATCACCACCAAAACCAACACCACCACCATCATCACCACCACCACCAGCACCACCAAAACCAACACCACCAAACCACCAACTGAATCACCACCACCACCACCATCACCACCAAAACCAACATCGCCAAAACCACCACCATCACTACCAAAACCACCACCACCATCACCATCATCATCAAAACCAACACCACCAAAACCACCACCATCACCAACAAAACCGCCATCACCATCACCACCACCACCATCACCACCAAAACCAACACCACCAAAACCACCACCATCACCACTACCACCATCACCACCACCACCACCACCACCATCATCACCAAAACCGACACCACAAAAACCAACGCCATCAAGGGTTCATCTTACCATCACCACATCCATCACCACCAAAACCACCACCATCACCAGCACCAAAACCACCACCATCACAACCAAAACCTCCACCACCATCACCACCACCACCATCACCACCAAAACCACCACCACCAAAACCACCACCATCACAACCAAAACCCCCACCACCGACACCACCACCACCACCATCATCACCAAAACCAAAACCACAACCATCAAACCAAAACCACCACCACCATCACCACCACCACCATCACCACCACCACCACCATCACCACCAAAACAACCAACACCACCACCATCACCACCAAAACCAACACCACCACCATCATCACCACCACCACCAGCACCACCTAAACCAACACCACCAAACCACCAACTGAATCACCACCACCACCACCATCACCACCAAAACCAACATCGTCAAAACCACCACCATCACTACCAAAACCACCACCACCATCACCATCATCATCAAAACCAACACCACCAAAACCACCACCATCACCACCAAAACCGCCATTACCATCACCACCACCACCATCACCACCAAAACCAACACCACCAAAACCACCACCATCACCACTACCACCATCACCACCACCACCACCACCACCATCATCACCAAAACCGACACCACAAAAAACAACGCCATCAAGGGTTCATCTTACCATCACCACATCCATCACCACCAAAACCACCACCATCACCAGCACCAAAACCACCACCATCACAACCAAAACCTCCACCACCATCACCACCACCACCATCACCACCAAAACCACCACCACCAAAACCACCACCATCACAACCAAAACCCCCACCACCGACACCACCACCACCACCATCATCACCAAAACCAAAACCACAACCATCAAACCAAAACCACCACCACCATCACCACCACCACCATCACCACCACCACCACCATCACCACCAAAACAACCAACACCACCACCATCACCACCAAAACCAACACCACCACCATCATCACCACCACCACCAGCACCACCAAAACCAACACCACCAAACCACCAACTGAATCACCACCACCACCACCATCACCACCAAAACCAACATCGTCAAAACCACCACCATCACTACCAAAACCACCATCACCATCACCATCATCATCAAAACCAACACCACCAAAACCACCACCATCACCAACAAAACCGCCATTACCATCACCACCACCACCATCACCACCAAAACCAACACCACCAAAACCACCACCATCACCACCACCACCATCACCACCACCACCACCACCATCATCACCAAAACCGACACCACAAAAACCAGCGCCATCACCAACAAAATCACCACCACAACCAGCACTACCACCACCACCATCACCACCACCACATACTATCACCACCAAAACCAACACCACCATTACCACAAACACCACCAACACCATCACCACCACCACCACCACCACTAACATCACCAACAAAACCACCACCACCATTACCACCACCACCATTATCACCACCACAACCACCATCACCATTACCACTATTACCACCAACACCACCACCATCATCATCATCATCATCATCATCACCACCACCACCACCACCACCTTCACCACCACCACCACCACCACTACCATTACCACCAAAACCAACACCACCATTACCAACACCACCACCACCACCATCACTACCATCACAACCACTACTACCACCAACACCGCCACCACCATTTCCACCAACACCACCATCCAAACCAACACCACAACCAACACCAACACCAAAACCACCACCACCAACACCACCATCACCATCACTACTACTACTACTACTACTACTAACAATAAATCTATCATCACTAATAAATTATAGTGTCCTTCTAAATTATTCACCCTGTACGCTTCTATTTTTACTGTAATAATATAATAATGATACAGCACAGTACATCCCGACATAGTTATATAACCATGTTACTGATGTATGTGGATTATTCAGTGTCACCAAAGCTGACAGTTTATTAGCACTGATGTCCCTGGCATATTTGAAGAAGCTAAGGTCAATATGTTTTGATAGGGGCCGTTTTCCTGCCCAGAAATAGGGGATAGTGCCTGTCAGTCTTGACCTAGTCTCCTTCACTTCAGTCTGAGGTGACGTACACGACTGTCTGCCTCTCACAAACACCAATATTGGCTTAATGTTGGGCCAGCGTTGAAGACGCTGGCCCAACATTGAGCCAACATTGAATCAACGTCTCGTGTTT
>OZ024903.1:48415615-48438115 GCA_964017125.1 Flabesymbios commensalis
ATAAGATTGTCCGTGGAAGAGATTGTTCAATAAAGAAAGCGCTCAGTATTCATTTCACACACTAACTTACATTATGCAGTGGATGAACATGGCATTTGAACCAGAGAATTGGCGGACATTTCTCTCCATTTCGCCAATTAGGCTACATTAACATGGCTACAGTTAGCGTACGCTGTGTGCATTCACTACCATAATGAGGACGGAGGAAAGATAAGATCTCTATAAAAAAGAGTGATCGAAGTGCAAAAAAATAACACACGGTCTAAAAACCATTGCTCTGTGCTGCTCTGTTATTCTTCAATTTTAGAAATGATTCCCTTTGAAACCTTATCAATTAGTATTTATTCTTCCAACACGCCATTCGTATATAGACATTATATCGACAAGAAAAGAGTTATTGAAGATTAATTGGTTGATGTACCTCATAAAATAAAGAGAGTGGTCCAATACATGGGTACATAATTATCAAGTAATTGAAGCTGTGTCTCGCTACCGCGATCCACAGCTTCGATTACTTGATAATTATTACTACTAATTGTACATGACAAAGAAACCTTACGAAGTTCTTTCATTGGAGGTTAGTAATATATATTTAAACTGATAACTGACAGGTTTTCATTAAATTACAATACACTATATATAAGGGTATTGCTATAAAAAGAAGTTACAGTTTGTTCATTTTGATTCATGCCTCCCCAATGCAGTAAAGCTGTTAGATACCCCCCCCCCCCTTTTGTCTATATTACTGTATTATGTGAAGCTAAAGATGCATAAATATTGACAACAAGTGAACTTGACATGAATCAGTCTGGATATAAACTAGGTCGTGTCAGTGTGATCAGTTGTCTACTAAGTGATGACCTTGTTAACTCTGACAAGTCAAATCAACCTCTAAAAGTGACAGGTAGATCAAACACGGAATAAACAGCGCTTTGTGTGAATAGTGATTCTCTGACAGGCATTCAAGTAGTTTACGAAGGAGCTTTAAAATAACCTCATATACAGATATTGTGTTGTAGTATAATTACAGTTTCAGGATTCTTACTAAAGTTAAATAGTCCTTACTTCAATCCTGTTTTTGCCTACATAATGCAGCAGACATTAAAGTAGTTTTGAGAGTCAGCAAATCGATCCATTTTTTCACTTTTAATACTGCTGGGGCATTTTTTGCAATCATCATGTATATGTTTATTATAAATTTTAAGGAACATTGTCGACGCTGAAGTAATAAATGCACATATATAGCTATTATTCATTGATGATTTCCTTACACATTTTACTAAGAATTCCCAAAATGGCACCATTTTCACATGTTGCTATTGCAATATACGCATTACAAGAATTATTTCAGTACAAAGGTGTATAATGTTCTTGCCAAAATACAACAAGCTGACAGATACATTTAGCCGATGCAGATGTTCAGTTTACAGAGACCAGTCAGTCGACCCGCGCCCACCCGTGACCAAATGACTAAATCAACATAAGTTGTTTTGGCAGCGGCTTTAACGCTCGTTGAACAAATGATGGCAGACAGAACGGCATTTAATTTCGCTGAAACACAATTCTGACCATTTCTATGCTGATCAGAAATGTCTCCCTTGTGTGCTATAAATGTTTATCACAAATACCGCGGGCAATACATCCAAAGATTTATATATATGATTAAAAATAATAATAATAATTTTATAAATATTGTCAGAACAAAAATATTACTGCACAATATGTTAGAAAGATATAGGCCCTACTTGATTTTCTTTTTGGTCATTTAGAGGATTGTGCCTCAAGGATCTCTAAATTAATTAATTACTAGCCGTTGAAGCCGTTATCATTACTGTTTTATTTAGACATAAGAAGAGTGTTTTGATTTCGCGTTGTAATGAGAGAGAAAATGAGTGTTTATCCATCTAGATTGATTTTGACAAGTAAACACTACTCGGCAAACATGGTACGCTTGCCCAATGTTGGTTTACTGTTCGACCAACGTCGTATTTGCCCTGCAGCATATCAAATGATCTGCTGCATTTCTCATCATCATGATCGATACGCTGATCTACTCGTTTGCTGATGTGATTCCAATGATTCATGTAACTAATTATGTTTATTCGTGGGAAACATAAGAAGTTTTAGTATTAATCCATTGCTATAAGCCATGATATTTTGTGTCAACACCACGACCATTCACCAACACCCAACAAGACTGAAGGCTTCACCAAATACCTCTATTACCTCGCAGAATACATTATTTATTTAAAAAAAATTGACTTGCCAAGAAGACAACACGAATATATCTAGATATGAGCAATTCCATGACACGAAACCTGTAACTCACTAAGTAGACAAATGAACAACATGTGATACTTATTAGTGAGATGACCGAAGGCATGGCATATATAACACTTGCACAACTTCAAATATATCACTTCTCATTCTCAGCAGGGTATGTACACGTATACAGCGAAAGTGGTGTCCTGGTGATTATTGTGAAGAAGTACATACAAATGTGGCGAACTTCGACGACAGGCTACGGAAACTGGACGATCAGGCTCTATAATACAAAGTCTTTACAAAGGCAGCGACCACTGATGACAGACGATAGTTTTAGAAACGTCATTCATTTCCGTTACATTCTTGTTACATCAAGAACTCTTTCTCCGCTAAGTTACCTCATTTAAATTTCCATCCACTCATATTTGTTTAATTTGATACTAAACATTTGAAAATCGCTTCATTAATTATTACTGTAATTAATCTGCTAATAAAACAGATTAACCGTTTAACCGCCAAATTATTCAATTTGAATTTTCACCCATTAATGAATATGGGAATAGGTTAATTGAATTTTGCCAGGGTCATGCCCTATATATATGCAATGGTCGAATCGGGCGCGACTGTAACGAGGGGAGTTTTACGACTGTTAAAAGAAGCATCGTAGATTATGTAATTGGCTCCACAGGAGTTTTAACTAATATGAATGAGTTTGCTATATCAAATTTCGACAGCATGTTCTCAGATATCCACCGTCCCATATTATGTAACTTACGTATTAGTCTTGATATTTCCACAAATTCAAACAAAAACATATCCTATCACCCAAAACTAGACTCTTCTGAAGTTTGTAACGCCTCACACGACAGAAAGATAGTATGGGATAAGACAAAGGCGGACGTTTTTAAGGCTGAAGTCCAATTAGCTATACTTGAGAATCCTATCCCCGAAATAAATAGAGTCACATCAGTTAATAGTGCTTGCGAAGACTTAAAAAATATGTTATTAAAAGCCGCGAACAATACATTCAAAAGTTTTTGTATAACGTGTAAAACTAAGAAACCCAAAACAAGTACCAAAACAGGTATACCCAAACCTTGGTTCGATGATTCATGCAAAGAATCAAGAAAAAAATATAAATCAGCTAAGAATAGATATAAACACACAAAAACCACGGCTGATCTAGTTTCGATGCGGAACTCCAGCCGAGTCTATAAAAGATGTATTAGACGCAGCGTAGTCAAGCATAGACGCACTGAAGCAAATAGAATAAGAAACCTTAAAACGACTAACCCCAAAGAATATTGGAAAATTCTAAATGGTAATAAATCCAAAACGGACGTAAAAGTTTCTTTAGATGATTTGATGGAGCATTTCAAAAACCTTAACAAAGATAATAACGAACCTGACAATACACTTGGAAATAGTATTAATTCAGATATCAATGTTTTACTGGATAAAGAAATAACAAATGAAGAAATTCTAACTGTTGTGAAGAACTTAAAAAATAATAAAGCGTGTGGATTAGATAACATTAACAACGAATATATTAAAAGTACAATCGATGTATTACTTCCTGTCTATGTTAATCTGTTTAATTCTATATTGGATTCAGGCGAAATCCCAAATGATTGGTTGTTAGGTAAGATCATCCCAATATTTAAAAATAACGGTTCACCCAACGACCCAGCAAACTATCGAGGTATAACTTTATTAAGCTGTTTGGGTAAATTATTTACATCCATTATCAATAATAGACTTTGTGAGGTTGTCCATATAAATGAAAATCAAGCAGGTTTCAGGCAACACCATAGTACCCTGGATCATATATTTACCCTCAAATCACTGATTGATATCTATTTCAAAAAACAAAAAAAAATGTTCTGTGCCTTTATTGACTACAGTAAAGCATTTGACTCTGTGTGGAGACCAGGTTTATGGTACAAACTCATTAAATCAGGAATTACCGGAAAGATGTACACATTGATTTACAACATGTATCAGGACATCCGATCATGTGTGGCTGTGAACGGTGAATGCTCACAATTTTTCAATAGTTACATAGGGGTACGACAAGGGGAAAACTTATCCCCAATGCTATTTTCTATTTTTGTGAACGATCTAGAGAAATACTTGATTGAAAATGATTGTGAACAACTCAGTTTTAATGATGTAGAAATTGCAAACTTTTTAAAAATTACTGTTTTATTGTACGCCGACGACACAATTGTGTTTGCCGACTCTGCGAAGGGCTTGCAAAAAGCATTAAATTCTTTAAATCAATATTGTGAAGAGTGGAAATTAACTGTGAACGAAAAAAAAACCAAAGTTATGATTTTTAGTAGAAGGAAATATTCTGGCAACGTAAATTTCACTTTAAATAATAAAGTATTAGATATTGTTGACGATTTCAAATATCTTGGTGTCACGTTCAGTAGAACGGGTACGTTTAAAAAATGTAGAGATGATAGGTATAAAAAAGCACAAAGAGCCATGTTTAGTTTACTTAAAAACATACGACTAAAACAGTTACCTATTGATGTTCAATTGCAGCTATTTGATTCTGTAGTATTGCCCGTACTTCTCTATGGTTGCGAAATATGGGGATTTGAAAATCTTGCTATTAAAGAAAAAGTGCATTTACAATTTTTAAAATATACTTTGCATTTAAAAAATAGCACCCCACTGTGTATGATATATGGAGAGCTTGGCAGACTCCCAATTGAATGTGAAATAAAAAAAAGAATGATTAAATTCTGGATGAGGCTAATCGCAACAAACAACAACAAATTGTCAAACAAAATTTATCAAGTTTTATTTAATATGCACGTAGCCAATATTTACTCCTCCCCATGGATCTGCGCCATAGAAAATATTTTAAACTCATGCGGCTTCACCTATATTTGGTTACAACAGTGTAAACAATCAGATACCTGGGTAGATTATATTTTGAAGCAAAACATTAAAGATCAATTCATCCAGAGATGGACGTCAGATATTAATACTTCTCCCAAATGTTTTAACTATAAATTGTATAAACAGACATTTGGTTTTGAAAAATACTTTGACATTTTACCGTATCCAAAATATTTTATATTTGTGAAATTCAGAACTTGTAACCATAAGTTACCAATCGAGATTGGTAGATATACCAATATTCCCAGACAAGAGCGACTATGTACACTGTGTGATCAAAGATGCATTGGAGACGAATTTCATTATGTGCTCGAGTGTTCAAAACTAAAATCGTTCAGAGCCAAATATTTACCATCCGTATATACAATTCGTCCTAATGTCCTAAAATTTGCAAATTTGTTAGGATCAGATAATCACAGGACGCTTATCAATTTGACGATTTTCTTAAAAGTCTCCAATGTACTTTAGGTGACACTTAATTAAATCCTTCTTGTTTTTGATCTTAATAAGTTATAAAATTATTAAAATATATTCAATCATCATCTGTTTATCTGTATATATATATATGTATGTGTATGTATGTGTGTATGCATGTGTGTGTGTGTGTATATGTATATGTATACGTATATGTATGTATATATATATGTATGTATATGTATGTATGTATATGTATGTGTATATGTATGTATATGTGTATATGTATATGTATATATGTGTGTATCATACAAGATGTACAATTGTGTTAGAAAATGGTTGTCTTTTTATTATTATCTTATTACACTGCATCATGGCCAATATTATGTGGCTGTATATGGTTACTACAATATGAAGTTAATATATGTATTGTTTTGAAAATATTTTACTTGACATCATTTACACATTTCACCATGCTTTCACCCTGTACCAAAGTTTTGGTTTGGGGAATAAACTTTGTCTTGTCTAAACTTTGTCTTGTCTTGAAGTTGTGTCTCGCTGACGCGATCCACAACTTCAAGTGAGTGAAAATTATTCAGACTTGACCAAATGGAGGTCAACTCTTTTCAAATCTTGCTGGTTGATGTCACATTTAACCTTTAACATATTTAAAACGTGGTACTTAATGTGCTAAAAAAGATGAAAACCCGAATATATGCGGCACCGGCGGTTAAAGGGTTAAACACGATTGTAGTCGTGCTTGATTGTAAATAATCAGCTATTATTTGACGTTTATTAGTGTAATAATAATGTACATTTTATTTACAAAGAAACACGTAAACTATGAGAGCATGTGATCTCTTACCCGCTCACTGAATGAAAATATATGAATGATATAATAATAAAACGTCTGTAGGGCAGAATGACAGAATGCTGTCTCAAATTTTACACGAAACCATCAAAGCTATGTATTAAATCTACTTATTCAACTTGACCTTAATATTAATATTTAATTCACGACAAGCGAGCATAAACGTAAAGCGGTTATAGATCTGATTACTTCAGAGAGTAATCTCCAGCCAGAGGGGATAGCTTAGGTTATTTAATCACCCCTTCCCCTAATTTCCGTAGTTAATTAATTAATATCAGGCAGGCTCTTACATCTTCATTTGAGAGCAAAGGTACTTTAAATAACACCATCTGATGCTCATGTTTTCAATTTTTTTCGGGCGGCATGCCATGGCCCCCCTAGCACAAGGAGGTGACATCATAACCCTTTGAACTCAGGGATCGACTATAGATGTCAGAATCTGACGTCAATAGCCGTTAGATTATGACGTCTAAAATCCCTGTGGTGGAAGAATTAAAAAAGTTATAATTGCCGTAGACCCATAACTTTGATATTTAAATGAAGGGAAAAGAGCTAAATAAGACATACATGATAATTTCAAATTGAAAACCCTCCGGTCACCATGGTTTATGCAGAAATATTTCAGCGTTGTAAGGGTTAAATGACTTCTCAAATATCTAAGCACTCCCCCTTTTTTATTTCTATATACGCCACTGTGACCCGTTTGACTTTTTATTTCTATATACTGCGACCCGTCTGACCACCTTCGAAATTCAATTCACAGATCTACGACACACCTCCTATTAAGCTCAAGCCAGACCAGTCAATCTATGATTCGTTGTAATCGTCATTGTAATTTGGACTTGTGAAGAAGCTCAGTCTGTTTTCACTTTAGTAATAATACCAGCACAGAGCTCAGGGAGTTTACATCCCCTAATTAGCTCGCGCGCTGACAATTAGAATACATTTTTGTAAAAGACCTCAGACTGAAAACTGTGTCAACAATGACACCCTTGTATTCCTGATACAGGCTACACAGCCGACACAAATCGTTGACCCAATATTGTATTGGGGTTGGCCCACCGTCGGAGCTCTCTGGGACATGATATAAAGCATTTGAAGAAAAATGTAGTCATGTAACTAGACGTGAAGTGGATAAATTTCAATCCCAGCTCATTTTTAATTAGTTTTTAATAGTTTCCATGTTTTAATAGCTCATTTTTATAGTTGAGTGATATTTAGAACAGAAACAACAGAGACGCATTTTATCTTTGTTTATGTGTGATTTATGTAGCCTATATAAAATGCTGCCGTGCAAAACCCAAACAGTAAGCAGTTAGTGCATTTTGGCTATGCAGAGCAGAATAGACGAGACTACAGCGTGAAGGGTTGATACAGAAAAAAAGTTTGTTTTTTATAGTTTTCCTATATTAAATGCACTGACCGGCCTGTATAATCATTATCTACAGGGCCTACATACTGTATGATATTTGTATGAATTATGAATACATGTAATGTATTTTTATTTATTTATACAGATACAGATATATGTACATTACACCTTTGTGGGTGAAAAAGTGCCCAAAACTGAGCTCAGTGTAATCAAAATACATCCACAAAGTGAAATAATACATTTAAATGGATGGTATTCGGATAGTATTTCGTATTATTTTATTATTGTTATTTTGTAAATATGTAGAATCAGTTGGCAGCTGGTGGACATTATGTAGTAGGTAGGCTATACATTGACACGGTGCTGGCATCTAGCTCACATTACTGTATGGTGTATGTGCTCCATCTTTAACATTCTACAGACCAGAGGCTGTCATAAACATGTCATGGCCTGTAACCGTGTGTAGGCTGTGATGAACAGCTCACATTCTGTACACCTTATATTGTAGATACAATATGAATCTCAAAGGTTTATGTGGATCGAATTATAAAAAAAGTATATATAATTTCCAGAAATATCTCTATCTAGTTAAACAAATACCTGTATTCCACAGCTTAACGTGCCTGTAGATTGTAGCCAAAATTGACCACTGGTGACCACTTGTGACTGGCAGGTATATCCAGGCAAACACTGGACGATGGCCCAACAATACCACAGCATTGGTTCAACGTCTAGTGTTGGCAGGTATGGAGTTGAGGCACGCTGATGACGGTGTTCTACAAACAGTACATATTGTGCGGATGGCGGCGGTCCACCGGCGGACCATCGACAGCGCACCGGCGGCACACCCACGGCTCATTGGCGGCACACCCGCGGCGCTCACCATCATCAAGGGTAGAACTAACATGAGAAACAGCTCCCGGTTTGTCTGGCTGCTCAGCGACACCCCCGGTAATGATAAATTGTATGTACATCTGACACATTATTTAATAGCTGAATAGCATATACAAAAGACAAGTGTACGTGACTAGGTTTCCTGAGATTCTGTTCTGGCGCTAGTCGATTGGTCTAATTTTTAAGGAGTATGTGTGGCGACCTTTCAAATCCAAGCCATAACTCGCCATGTAGGCCCCCTATATGATATATTTATTTACAGCTTGTAACTTAGATATAATATACATTTGATCTATAGTCATGATTCTTTGAAACGTCCACCATGGAAAATTCGCACCTAGATATAATACAAAATGTTGCACTGGATTTAAATATGAAACAATTGCCAGGTGACGCATTACCTGGCCACTTCTAACTTCTGGGATGCTAATTGTCCCTTCCTTATAAATCTTAGCAGAGCTACACTGATTCAGTCAATTTATAGCACAATAAATAATGTAATCAGAGAAAATCGTCACCATCAGATACTGTGCATCTTTGTACAATATATAACACGTACAAGATATGATATAATTATGTTAGGATATACTTATTTCGGCACTAACCTTAGGCAAAATATGCGTATTTTACATCAACATCACAGCATACAATCCATACATACTCCTCGAACTCAACAATAACTTTGATATATCATATAATTATTAAAGAATCTAAAGAAATAATATTGTTATTAAAAATGCTAAAAGTGGCGGAGAGGTAAAAGTTCAGATTTTTCAAAGATTGCGACCCATGTGTTCTACAAGGCACCCCTAGTCCAGTGTTAGATGATCTGATCACACTGATGCAGTAATCGAGAACAGGTAATCGAGAACGTTAAACACTGTTAAAGTCAGCTAGTGACGGATATCCAGATCAGAAACCACCATCTCAGAACACTCAACTGTGGGTGACAATGAAAAGCATCAACAATTCAAAAAGAAGTACATGATAATTAATTTACCACAGCACATATTATAATACGAAGCATCTGGAATGGGCCCTGAATGTACCTGCCGACGGCTTCATCATTTGAATTAGATTGCGGGGCACTTTGTTCTGGTTTTTGGTGAAAGGATAAGTAGGAGTTTCTCATTTCAAACACCCCAATCAGTGGCTCTGTGCGCCGCCTTCAACCACAGTCTACAAGACATGACGGCCCAGCGTTGGCGGCATGTTGGGCTGGCGTCGCAGACGCTGGCCCAACATGACGCCGCCGCTGGGCCGCCGGTGGACGCTGACAGCGCTACGGTGCGGACAGGACGGCTAATATACCCTTACACGCTAACAAGAATAGGTACACGAAGCTAACCTGAAATAACCAGTGATTAATGGTCCCCGGAGGTCGTGGAAATTGTCCACTGTAAAGTCCCCTGAACGTCTTCAGGCAAACTTTAAAATATCACTGACATTAATTTGAGATATAGCTCGCTTTGTTCCACGACAGTACTTTCAGCTTCGCACACTAATATAGTCTATTTAATTAAACAAAAGAGTATTAATGTCTTCTGTTAACGATCATAATAATTATAGACTTTCGTGGAAATAAAGATGTCTTACTCATTAACGTTCCTTTTTTTAGCTTGTCCTTTTGCATTTGCAAAGGTCTTATTTTTAATTCAAAGTAAAATGTTAACATTTGGAAATAAGTCGTTGTATCTGAACATTGAGTTATAAAATCTGTCCTCGACGCTGGCCCAACACTGAAGCAACGGAGCCTGAATGTCTCTTGTTTTCTGGATATAGTATGAAGCCTCCTCTCGTGTTCAAAGTGTGGAAGAGAAAGTGGGCAGAACATTTCCAGTTGAGTGGGTCTGCCTGGAGACACGGGGCTTACATGTAGTTAGTGCCAGGTGGAGATCACTGTCATTGGTCATCAGAGACAGGCACACTTTAGCCCTTACAACGCTGAATTAATTGTGTATAAATCATGGCGACCAAAGGGTTTATTTCAATTCGAAATCATCATAAATGGCTCAGTTAGCTCTTTCTGCTTCATTTGAATACCTATGTTATGGGTCTACGGCAGTTATAAATATTTTAATTCTTTCAGTGCGGGGATCGGCTTTATACGTCAGAATCTGACGTCTGCAGACGTCAGATTCTGACGTATAAAGACGGTCCCCGCGCTTAAAGGGTTAACGCCAGTCTCACCAGAATGAGGACATCTTAGGCCGTATTGCCTGTTACTAGTTTTTACTCACAAAAACTTGAAAAGTTGTAATCATCTTTGTGTTTATAAGTAAAAAATACATATCTTTCTAGCTTGATCTCTGGTAACAAAAAATACAATGTAACATGGGCAGACACATTTTTACAACCCTGTTTAGGTGTCGAGATAAATTAGATGTTAAGGGATTTTCCGAAGATTCCTTTAAACTAGACATTTAAATCTCCTACACAACGCAAAGGGTGGGGGTAATTGTTGCACTCACTTGCCTTCTTTTTTTGAGAGTTTTATTACATTTGTTGAGTGGAGTTCTTCAGGCGGAATGAACAGAGAATGTGAAGAAACAGGACTTTTGTTGTATGATTTTGTGTACGTCCCGGGGCGCATACACCTAGTGTACGTGATCAACGTGAACAATGTCTACACCACATCCTTGATTCCAACTCAGCCCTGCAAAGCCAAAAGGCAGTAACTGCTTACTTAAAAAGTAAGCAGTTACTGCCTTTTGGCTTTGAACAGTAAAAGAGACAGGCTCTCCAGAACACCAACAGCGACCTCTTAACAAGAACCGGCTCCCCGTGAAGAAGAAATGGGTGTCACCTGTCCTCAAGCTCATCAACACAAAAAATATGGTGGTTGGTGTTTCCACCTCCAGCTATGACATCTGTTGATAGAAGGGCGCAGTACTAAGACAGGAGGAGATGATTCATTTATCTGATGAAGTATTCTGGTGGAATATGATAAACTGTTATATGGATGCAGATCACTGAATATACTTTGATGTAATGGGACACTTTATTATCTGGTTGCTCATCGACATATGATATAAATAGAAGAATCAAACCATGTTAATTATTACACCATTATAAATTAATGAGTGTGGGGCCGTAATACCTCAGAATTCAATTAAAGAATCAATGCATATAAATCTGTTTAATTTGACGCAAACCTGTCAACACCTTCTAAAAATATCAAGGATTCTTATTTTGCACACATGATGATACAAAGAGTACGTACAAATGACACATTGCATTGCTATTCATCGTTCTCTATGATCACTGATGATGAGAAGGCCATATTCACATAGAGTTACACTTGATGAATGAACACATAGTGCTTTGTCTTCCTCGGATATACAAAGCAGAGATTCAAATGCAAAACTGGAATTCACCTTTTATGACAATCAACTTATTGTGACCTACTCATACATAGCATGTTGTCACGCACTATATTTACTTTAAAGCGGTGGCACAATGTCTAAAGCAACATTGCGCTAGGTTAGCCCAGCAGACACGAAACATTGGGTCGCCGTTTCGTGCTCTCATCTTGGGAACACGCCCTGTCACAGCCGCGTTTGGTCGCCCGGGGGTGTGTTCACGTAGATGTGTATCTGGTGGTTTCAGTCACACACAAGACAGACACACCACATTTAGGGGGGAGATTAGCCATTGTGCCGGCTCTATGGACTGTTATTTACCACTATCTCTCATCACAGACTGTACAATCACTGCAATCATTATAAACCATCCTACAATACCTGATCAATGAAATCCACCAATCACAGAAACAACTAGAAAGGTGCTCGGGGAGCACGAGACCGTATGGGTGGCCAACAGGATCACTTGCTGAACTAAAATTGTACTCCTTCTTTTACACTGACTGGCACATAGATAATTCCGTAATAGGGGGCAACTTTTGGTGGCCTCGCTGTGAAACGAGTGTTTGGTCGAATGGATTTTATCGTTGTAGATTTCTGTGACATGTGGACAGCTCTCCTTAATAGTGTTCTTATGGCTGCATCAACAATAAAGTGATCGTAAGCGAAAGCTTTCCTCACTTACGTATAGTCAGCAAACACAAAACATTTGTATAACATTTATACAACGTCGGCCCAACATCTTCGACGTTGGCCCAACATTGTATAAATGATATACAAATGTTTTGTGTTTGCTGGGATATATAGTCATACTGGTGAAGTACTCACCCAGTAGAGAGACATTTCATGAAATAAAAACCCACAATAGGTAAATGCTAGTATATAGATATATCAATCACGTTACAATTCATTGTCTCTCTGTGTCATTATTGTCTTCAGCAATATATTGCAATTTATAAATGACCTTTGTTACAAAGGACCTTTGTTAGATCACACAGAGTTTTCCAAGCGAAAATTAAACGTTCTATGGGGATAAAGATGTTATCGAAACTGGAAGTAGTTGGTGTTTATACACCCACATTAATTACTTATGTAAGTGGGTGAGAGAGTAATAGGCTGTGCAATATCCTCAAATGAAACGTACCATGATGTTACTGTCTATAGGCATCCTATCTCATTATACTAACACCGTCCATGAATATGTTATAGCTCTTGTTACGCCATGTCGAGTCGCTCAGATATCGTATAATTATTCGATAGAAAACAACCAAATTTGAAAGATGACGTCTGGGTCTCGTTCCAAAACTGTGTGATCTATGTGGTCTATGATACTGCCGTGCAAAGTCAGAAGGCAGTAAGCAGATACTGCCTTTCGGCTTGGCAGAACAGTATTCATATTATATTCTCAATGGAATAAAAATGCTACCAGCCACAACACTGTATAGTAGATCAAGCATTTTCAAACTGAGAACTGTGGCAGCACACATCACTATTATCAGAAATGCATTTCTGCTATTATATACTGTATATATACCCAGTCTATAAAATGGAGCAATTCTTCTCAGACACATACCCATTAATAACTAATTTGTATTTTGTTTATTTTATTATCAACGACATACTTCTATTTATATCACTACACGTCAGGATTTGTACGCAGTAATGACAGAGTAATATTATTGTCAACTGGCGAGAAATCTCACAACGTCACGTAACAGTAAACAAATATAAGTACATGCACGTAATAGGCCTATTCGAATACAAAGGCATGCACTTATAAATGAAAAATAACAAATCCCCTAACTACCATAAACCATGCGATCTTAACTTAAAAGTACCAGGCAGTCTCACTCCATTCAGTTACATAATTGTTTTCCTCAATATCTCTATGGATTGTACCAGTGAAAAAGCTGATAGTATATGTCATGGTGATCTCAATATAAAGTGACCATGGCGTGTTGTGTCAGTGTAATCTCACCGTGCGATTGCCACTAAATAGAATGTCAGACTTAGTGATGTTAGTAGTCTTACTAATATTATTATAATAATGTCTATATTTGCCGTGCATTTTTCTAAATATTAATTAGAAAAATGTTCTGCAAAAATACACACGAGTGGTTTAATGGAGAGCGGATGCATACTTAAAAAATAATAACTTGAAAGTATGTTTTAAAATCATCTCAACAGCTCTTGGCCTTTCCTGACCTGGAATATATAACAGCAAAATGTGAGTAGGACTTTAACCCTTAAAGCGCTACAGTAATTTTTTTAATTTTCACCCACTTGAAGTTGTGTCTCGCTACCGCGACCCACAACTTCAAGTGGGTGAAAATTACTAATATTTGAATAATTTGAGACAAAACATTTGCAAATGTTCATGTGTAAACACCCATCTCATTCTCAATGACTGTGATTTTTCCTGCTAATAAAACAGATTAAACATGTTTATAGTCGTGTTCAGCGCTTAAAGGGTTAACACAGACTGATATATGACAATGAATTATAATGACAAACGTTGTTCTGTAAGAGGAGCCTTCTAGTCGTCCAGCCGACCGGAAACCTAATCTGTCAGGAGTTGTCACGTATCATGTTCAAACAGAATGTTAACAATCACAGAATTGTGTACCTCACACCTACACCACAGAACTACAAGCACTATATTTATAGACACAGTTCCAACATTATTCTCATTGTCAAGTAGTCAGTAACGCTAATCATACAATTAGATTGCTCATAGTCGGTTTATACCATTATCACGCACCATAGACTGTTCCTCTTCAAAACTGATCTGGTGGTGATTTAATTACATTTGGGATGTCGCATAAATCAGGAATTGTAATTGTGTTTATGTATTCGATTCTAAGTAATTATTTGAGTTTGTCAGATTAAAAGATGAAAATCAAACAATGACAAAACCTATGTAAATGGGGGGGAGGGGCTCAAAAGATCTAGTTTGAAGGATCTCGCCCTCTACAATGTTCCGTAACACGTTATGAAGGGTGGCGTTTGCTAACTAAAGAAATCTGGCCCACCAACCACCAGTATTCTGTTGTGCAAACCCAAAAGGCAATACACGTATCGGCTCACATTACAAGTAAGCAGATACTGCCTTTTTGCCTTGCAGTATAGATCATTATTGATGATGCCCTAGGCATAATCATCCTTATTCATCGGGAAACAGTGATTACCACGCAAATGTCAAGACTTTGGCACGCCACATTCTATATCTGACAAAAATGTCAGTTTAATCAATACATCTTCTAAAACCACAGCCCCGGGGCTGGAGGCAAATCATTGAAAATGATAGCTAATGATGACGTATCATCTTCCATCTCAGAAAACACGAGAGGCTGATCCAATGTTGAGTTGATGCTGGGCCAACGTCGTAGACGTTGGCCCAGCATCAACAAAACATTGGATCAGCATCTGTGTTTTGTGGTTTAGCTGACGTTATCGCAATACACACAAAAAACACTACATGTATATCCCGTTGTTTGATGGCGATGCCGCCCCAGGTACCGTTCACTGAAAATTAGCGTGAATGCTAAAACTCAATCAGCTGTGCACTATCAGCGCAGAATCTTCAATGAAACGTTTGCTAATATCGATAATAATAATGAGACTACAATGCGTACAAATCATGCTAGTGAAATAATGGTTTCCATGATGTGTTTCAAGACCATAATTGGAAAAATAAATAGAAAAATACGTTATTTTCTTAACCAAGTATGGAATACCAAAAATACATATAGCTATACATGTAGCTGGATGACACACGACGTTTGTTCTCGGTATTCTATACTTGGCTAAGAAAATCACGTATTTTTCTAGGATTTTTATGGCATCTCCTCCTATTTGCCACACCCACGTGTCGTCATTTTTTACTGTGAGTAGTAAAAAACATATGACGACGAATTTGCTAGAATGACATAGTATTCCCTTGAATTTAAAGACTGCTATTAATTTACCCTTTTATCTACCACCGTATGTTCATCCACTGTGGGCTGTGAATTGCGGCAGCTCACAGTAAAGAATGAAAAGTGCCAGATTCTATAAGATAACTTCATGTAATAATATCAAATTCAACTTCCGCAAGCGCTTATTGTGTATTTGCGTTTTGTTTTGAATATACATGTATTTTATTCAATATGTCAGGTGACGTACGTTGGCTTCATTAGCGGGTAAAGAGTTAAAATGTAATAGCAGCAGCTTAGTTGCTTAACCCGTTGTTTCCTAGGAGACTATACCCCACAATCGCCAAATCTGTTTTTCGCACGTGTGTCGCAGCGGGTGAGGCCATGCGAGAAATTGAATTATAATTGGTCGCTCATGCAGCAGCAAGTCAATTACAAGCAGTAGTAGAAGGCGTGACTTATTTCACAATTAGCAGTAAATATATATCATACATGGTAATTACGTACGTCCCCCGTGCATCAGAATAGACGGTGTAACGTAAACCACTAATTATCCTCTCTCCGACTGATTCTATAATTAATGTGTTCATTTACTCCTCCACACTATCATCGCCAGAGGCAATATTAACTACTTCGTTTTTTGCCACGCCAATGCTGAATAATGTATGCAGGATCTAATTTATATTGGAATAATAAGCAAAGACGTACGTGTAATTTTACAAATAATATATGCGTGTGTTGTGACTTTCTTGTCCTGCGTATATCCCAGTAAACACAAAACATTTGTATAACATTTATACAAAGTCGGCCCAGCGTCTCCGACGTTGGACCAACATTGTATAAATGTTATACAAAAGTTTTGTGTTTACTGGGATAATAGTGATTTATTTTATAAATTAGTGTTTCCTAACTTTGTTGCGAAATCACCAATGTGTATAAAAAGCAAATGTGTTGGTGAATCTCTAGAAATGATGGTTCGCGCAAAGACACTCCAGGATTGAAAGGTTTACATAAATAACCATTTAACAAATTAGAAGATCGCAGATTGCACAGAACACAGTCATATATATACATTCTACTGACAGCTCTCTGTCAGACAAACACGAAACGTGGAAGCAATGATGTTTTAATATTGGGCCAGCGTCTCAGACGATGGGCCGATATTTAAGCAATATTAGCCAAGTTTCCCTAGTTTATTGCGTTCCTTTGGGCATTGACAAAAACATTTCCCTCGTTTATTACTTGTTAACTATTCTGGCAAATTAGAAATACATTATGTAATCTCACTGTTTCTTAGAAATATGAATTTAAATGTAGGATTGATGGGACAACAACAAGTGATAAAACACATATCACTTTTTGAATGTTACTCGATAAATATTCTGTGATTCCAACAAAAAAAAGACACGTTGTTCATTAATGTCGGGCCACCATCTGTGACATTGTGCCAGCATTAGGACCACACACAGGGTCAACGTCTTTTATTTTCCTGGTTGTTAAACCTTTAAGCACCAACGATGACTATAATCTCTTGCAATTCATTTTATCAACAGCCCTGCCCGATCAAATCGCTGTAAGTGGTAAATAAATAAAAATGAAATGAATATAGGCTAAACTGGGCCAGGAGAACCTCCTGAGGATGGTGAGATGATTGAGATGACACTGTCCTCCAGACACAGGATTCAAATTCGAGCCCTGGTGGTCTGAGGCCGAGCACGCTACCTCTCGGTCACGGAGGCTCCCCACAATACTGACTTTCACACGTGGATGGGGAAGAAACATTTTTGTTTCTTTCAAACCGCCGGGACCGGGAACCGAACCCCGAACTCTGACGTGAAAGGCAGCGGTGCTAACCACTACCCTAGGGCCCCCGCCCTGGGAGATAAATGAGCCTTCAAACATCAAGATTTGCAAATGTCTGGTCTCAAATTAATCAAATATCAGTAATTTTTACCCACTTGAAGTTGTGGATCGCGATAGCGAGACACAACTTCAAGTGGGTAAAAATTTCAATTCTATGACACAGCGCTTTATGAGTTAATTGCTGTGTTATACACTAGGGCTGGTCATTATATTACATATGGTGCTCACGATCTGGATTAAGTCTGGTCTACAGCCTACAGGAAATGACGTCATGCACGAGTAATGCATCTCTCAGCATCATTAAACACCTTATCCCCGCTGTACCACACAATTGTACCACACAATGATGGCTTAATATTGGCCTAATGTCCGTGATGCTGGACTAGAGTTAATGCCGAATTGAGTCGTACATAATGGGGAAACATTTGACCGTGTTTTATACACTTTCCCGTGTTAGATTGTTCCATGTAAGTCATGTACTAGCCTGATGATGTGCAGTACTCTTGTAAGTAAACTCTGATAGGCTGTAATTTGTAAGTAGACCCTGACAGACTGTTACTTGTACGTAGACCCTGACAGACTGTAACTTGTAAATATATACCCTGACAGACTGTAACTTGTAAGTAGACCCTGACAGACTGTTACTTGTACGTAGACCCTGACAGACTGTAACTTGTAAATATATACCCTGACAGACTGTAACTTGTAAGTAGACCCTGACAGACTGTTACTTGTACGTAGACCCTGACAGACTGTAACTTGTAAATATATACCCTGACAGACTGTAACTTGTAAGTAGACCGTGACAGACTGTAACTTGTACGTAGACCCTGACAGACTGTAACTTGTAAATATATACCCTGACAGACTGTAACTTGTAAGTAGACCGTGGCAGACTGTAACTTGTACGTAGACCCTGACAGACTGTAACTTGTAAATATATACCCTGACAGACTGTAACTTGTAAGTAGACCGTGACTGACTGTAACTTGTACGTAGACCCTGACAGACTGTAACTTGTAAATATATACCCTGACAGACTGTAACTTGTAAGTAGACCGTGGCAGACTGTAACTTGTACGTAGACCCTGACAGACTGTAACTTGTAAATATATACCCTGACAGACTGTAACTTGTAAGTAGACCGTGACTGACTGCAACTTGTACGTAGACCCTGACAGGCTGTAACTTGTAAATATATACCCTGACAGACTGTAACTTGTAAGTAGACCGTGACTGACTGTAACTTGTACGTAGACCCTGACAGACTGTAACTTGTAAATATATACCCTGACAGACTGTAACTTGTAAGTAGACCGTGACAGACTGTAACTTGTACGTAGACCCTGACAGGCTGTAACTTGTAAATATATACCCTGACAGACTGTAACTTGTAAGTAGACCGTGACAGACTGTAACTTGTACGTAGACCCTGACAGGCTGTAACGTGTAAGCATAGATCTTGACCGACTGTAACTTGTAAGTAGACAGCTAACGTACTGTAACTTGTAAGTAGACCTTTGGCTTTTTACTCAAAATGAACTGGGTGGCATTTGTAATTACGCAGGAGATGGTTTTCATTCAATAGAACAGCCCACATTAAAGGCCTCTAACAGCCATATCAGTAATCTGAGTATATTAATCTGCGCTGAGTAATGAATTGTCTGAACTTGGCCACAACTTTAAGTCCTTGGATTATTGTGTCTGCAAATTAAATTTATATTTCTAAACTAGGTATTATCATTTGAATTAAAAATGATATACCACCTACACGTCTATTGTCTAGATTAGTTAAGGGCGGTCGCCCTCTGCACCGGAAGGCACTGGGTTTCTTTGCACAGAGGGATCTGATCCATATCATCTGTGTATCTAGCACATATCACGATGTCGGTACTTTACTTCATTCAAAAGAACATCATTTAATCATGCTCATGATCATACTTACAAGATGGCACAATCTGAAATTGCCGCAAAACCCCTCCAAATTCCTAGACAATCGATTTACGACAAAATTCAAAATAGACACACAAAAACGAATAAAACCCGAAACTTAGGCTACTGGGATTCGTAAAGTCACAGTCGCCCTCTAGTTTCTATGTTAAAATAAAAAATAATAATCAGCATTTTCCATGAGTAAAAAAGTCCTCATTCAAATAATTGGTTTAGAAAATCTCTTTTAGAATTGTAGTTTAAAAAGTGTTTAAAATATATTGGCGTCATTTTAAAAATTCAAATGTACACAAGAATCTATGACTTTTTTTTGTTATAACGGATGTGATGTGTCATTTGAAGATTTTAGATAGCCCTACTATGCCCCTGTACAAAGACAAACAGTAGTACCCGATTATTTGAACTATAGACAGCTATGATATTGCTTATATTTTACACTAGCTACACTACACATATGTTACACTTAGGCCTACGTAATATTAATAAAGCTATATGTTCACGTAACAGTCTGACATTGTAGGTAGTTGTATATCATCCCTTGCTATAGACCATGTTGCAAATAAAGTTAAGTTGTAATTTTTAAACATTTTGAGAAAAAAATCATCATTTGGTTTATAAAACATGAATAAAATGGTTGGGTTGAACATCCTTCATATTTATTTCACAACTCACATCATTTAAATATGTAGATATTTCCAGCAAACTGATTTGACGGTAATGGATGTGAAATTAACATATTATCATCCATTAGCGAGTTATTTTTTTATAAAATCACATGCTTATACACAAAACTGTAAATGGTGCTTATCTAGAATATACTAAAAAATAACTTTTAAATTTCATGGTGGATGATGCTGTTTTAGAGTATATATATTTTAATAAATTCCGATCAATCATGTCATTGAATCGGTCAGCTAGACTAGTAGATAAAACGAGTTCCTGAAAGGAATGAATTCAAATTATTATTCCTATTTGGCAATTTTTAGGGTGTAAAACTTTGTAAATTAATGTTCTTGATAACCATTACCATCCTAATAGTCTGACCTCATGTTGCTCTATCTTTGATGACTTTGACTGACCTTGGACACGATTCTTGACTATGATTTGGTTTGAGGCGCCTCTGAGCTTGTCATATAGGGATTCAGCCGCATCATAAGTTTTATCTATTCATTACATTTCCAGAAAATATAACAAGATTGGCTAACATTGCCGTCATATTGCGCCAACATGATAGGTGTCGGCTCGATATTGCGCCAATGCTGGCCACCATATCTGACCCATTGAGTTACAAGGTTTAGTGGTGCCCTTGAGAAAAGCAGCAGAGGGCTTTATCCCCCCTTGTCATATGTTGCTTCTGGGACCATATTGATTTTACTGCGTAGTCTGGGTGTAGTCAAGTGCATTATCTTATTGTCTTAAACTATAATAATATGTACATATGTATATCACTTTATAAGCAAATAACAACCCGAATGTAACTACATTTTATACAGTGACTGACGTAAATAAAAATGTCCAGCTCATCAGATAGACATATATATATATATATACACGTAGCATACTGAGAAATAGGACGGCGAGTGATGTGCATATGTGCGAGTTATGAGAATAAGCTTGGCTGCCTTTATACCTCACATAACGACTACTCAATAAACAAAATAAATTAAATTTGTTTGGAACATTTGCTTACGATACGCTTTGTTTGTTTGAACTTTGTCATTATCAATTTCTTATCTTTTACAATTTTATTTACTTGTACAATAACCTTGTGTCACCTCACTGTCAGAAAGTGTATGCATTATATATGATACACGAAATGTGTGCTTCATGCATGCCTTAATTTCCCACCTCGACCCATATATAATTGGGCATAGTGATAATTACTTACTAGTGATTAATTAGAGATGTCAGGTCAGGTGTCGTCTCCATCCGTCTTTTACAACATATAACGACGGCTGGTTTTTGGGTGGGCTACTTGTAGCTCTTGCCACCTTGAAACTTCAAAAGGTTCAAGAGGTTCAGTTTCGCAATGTCTTTTACCCACTGGTTATTCTGCGTTACTGTTCCTAGAAAGCAGAAAACATTTGTATAACATTCGCACAATGTTGGACCAACGTCGAAGACGTTGGGTCAACGTTGTACAAATGTTATACAAATGTTTTGTGTTTACTGGGTTTCACGTGAATTAAACCCTTTACCTACTTGTGACGTGTAGGCCTATGCACGACGTCTGACATATTTTGGATAAAATTATTCATTTACAAAATAACACCACCCGTTAAACAGTTAAAATCCTACCGTTTGGAGCTTACATTTTGATATGTTACAATTTTGCAATTTAAATAAAATTGAGTAATTTTCATTTACTGTGAGATGGGAATTGCGGGGAAATTCACACCTCACTGTGAATGAAAATGTGACAACATTCCGGGTTCAAGTGTGACGATTGGTTTTCACACTATATCTCTGGTGACGCTGAGCCACAGCATTCCGCTGGTGGACCTGTCACTTGGTGGACAGTCTACTGCACCTCAATCCACGTCTTCATCTGATTAATCCTTGTAATCCTGGTCTATCGGGATCTATACTGCCCTGCAAAGCCAAAAGGTAGCAGCGGCTTACTGTTCGAGCGAGCAATTACTGCCTTTTGGCTAGGCAAAGCAGTATAACACTAAGGGG